>CM067170.1:7061476-7106612 GCA_034093135.1 Erigeron breviscapus | reverse complement strand
ACAAACGCCGCCATATTATTTTCCCCACCAGTATTTGGGGTAGGTCCAGGGCCAGTGTTCACCTGGGCAGTAGCAGCTTCCGGTCTTTGCTGAATCACAGGTTCTTCCTGTTCAGCTTCAGTGTTCAAAGGACTTGTTCGAGTAACTCTCTTTGGTGCAGTCTTCTTACTTGAAGTCTTTTTCTGGATTTTGCTTCGCGTCTTAGGAGCCATGAGTCTATGACATGAACAAAATGTCATTTAGAGATTTCATTGAAAGGTTAGACATAAAGTAGCTTTGCAAGACCAATGACAGTACAATGTAAAACACGAAGTGTTGACTTGTACGAATTTAAGACAAGACAAGAAAATATGGAACATCATATTTCTAGTGCTAAGCATAAGCAGTTGACATAGTCTGAACAAGTATGTAAGCCACAAGACAATCCTATTTCATATATATATCCGAAATTTTACAAGGTTTGACTTGTACATTTCAAAAATTTTGTGGGAACTACGCCCACAATTCAAATTCATGTGGGAACAACATCCACGATGATTTACTATACAGCCAGAATGATACTATCCGAAGTACATGGGAAATACATCCACCAAAAGACTACAACTCAAATACCAAGTATGAGTCGTTACAAGTTCTAGGCTTACAATACGTTACTACTACAGATTATAGCTTAAAAAGAACAACAAGTAGCAAAGCTACGACCAAGACCACTACGAATGATAGTATCCAGATCATCCTCCCCATCGCTTCCTTCCCTTCCCTAGCAACAGTCATAGCCTCAGCCGCCTGATGATAAGCTCCCGTCAACGCCTGAGCTTGATTCTCTACATTCTCTCTAGTACGAATGAGGGAATTGTTCATCCTTGACAATTGTCGGCGATAATATTCCGACCTATCAGCTGCAGATGCAACTGGCGTAGCGGCACTTGGATTGTAGACAGGCACTCTGGAGGGACCCGCAGCATACGGATCTCCCTGAAAGAACGAAAGACCAAGTCCACAGTTGTCCTGAACTGGTGCAGAAGGACCAGGAGCATAAGGGTCTCTAGGAGCATAAGGTACACGAGCTCCCTCGGTAGTCCTCCTCTGATATGGAGATACCGGTGTTACAGATGATCGAACATGGATAGACACATGTTCACCTCCAGATTCGCTGGATGATGATACCAAATTGATAGGGCGTGATTCATTGCCCGATTCTTCCATTGGTTCCTCTTCATAAGAGTTAGGAACACAAGGAATGGAGTTTGCTATGACAGGAACTGGAGGTGTACCAGGTACAACAGCATTTGAGCTAACTCCATCCGACATGACTAGTCTGAAAAGATAGTCAAAGAATCCATATAAGTCAAATGGATAAGGCAGTACGTCTCAAATGGATGATACAGTACGCAACATTGAGTTTTAAAGAAATCTTTGTCTAGATTACACACATTCGGTTTGGGTTTCTATTACCAACATATTTGAAATGCTTATATATAGGGTCATCCGCAGCCTTCCCACCACATTTAAATATGTTGTTAATATAATCCAAACTATCACGTACATAAACCTTATGCATACACATATGAGTTGAGTTTCTATTCCTAACATACCTTCAATGCTTATGTATAGGGTCATCCGCAGCCTTCCCACCACATTTACAGTATGTTGTGAATATAATTCAACTAACACGTATATACACAATTTAAGATATTTATTTCGAGCCTTATATTATTTTACATAATCGGGACGTAGTTGATCAGGTTAGGTCTAATTATAGACAAATAATATAACTCTTGAAATAGGTATCCTAAACCTTGAAGACTTAGATTTCCTATTTGAAACGATAATGGCTATAGATTGAGTTTTTCCAGCGGAAAAACTCTGTATTAACTATAACCTTGTCTCTGATACCAATTTTGTCACACCCCATTATAGCGGAAATATAGGGTTAACAAATAATTGCGTACTAATCAGAAGGTAAATAGAGATTACATCCATTAATGCCAATACAAGTCAAAGCAAGTTCAATTGTTCAAATGTGGACCCCAAAATACGGATACAAGTCATCCTCATTTGGAACTGGGCCCACCGAATACAAGTTCTATAAATTGGACAGTCTAATACAATTAAAGCTAATAACATGAGAGTCCTCAATTGTCTGATGCTAATTGTACGTCCAATGTCAAAAGAATGGCCCTATAATGCCAAATACGATTCCAAGACTTACTGATGGTCACCTGAAAAGCATGAAATTTGAGAGGATCAACTATCGAAATAGTTGGTGAGTTTACAGTGTGTTTGACCAAAAGTATAGTCGTCATTGGGAGCACACAATGACATGTAGTTATTAAGACATGACAGTCGAGATCAATAATCGACAATAAGACAAATTTCCCTCGCACAGGTCTCCCGTCAACACTATGGGGTGCGGACCAGTCTACCTCGCACAGGTCTCTCGTCTACACTATGGGGTGCGGACCAGAACCAAGACAGTCAGGCACTAAATTCTGACAAGACAACCATTAAATCTCATAATGATTATAACTACATAGGGGCAACATTTTAGTTCGTCAAACACAAAGAACAGTTCAGTTAGCCGACAACATGGCAAGTCAAAGTCATTTAGTTCAATATTTCATAAGACATGTATACACATTTTCAGACAGCCGTCAACATGGCAAGACATAAGACAAATGATTTAAGTAGCCAAATCACATGGCATAGACAAAGACATATCATTTATAAAGTATTCGTGTATACAGTACATGCTTTTCAGGCCCAAAGTAAAAGAAAAAGGGCGCCATAAACTCACCTTAGCGATCACAGAGCTAGAAGTATGAGCAGTCTGAGAATAAGAGCAGTCTAGTCTCCAAGTCTATCCAAAACCTAGGAGATGAGCACGAATGATGAGGATCAAATCTCACGACGACAAGTATCCTACGTACAACTACTTAGCTATCGATCCTAGAATGCCACGACCAAGGATTTAGCCATTACCACTGCGCCGCAGTGAGCCAGAACCATGCTCACTGCGCCGCAGTGAGCCAGAACCATGCTCACTGCGCCGCAGTGAGCCAGAACCATGCTCACTGCGCCGCAGTGAGCCAGAACCATGCCACTGCGCCGCAGTGAGCCAGAACCATGCTCACTGCGCCGCAGTGAGCCAGAACCATGCTCACTGCGCCGCAGTGAGCCAGAACCATGCTCACTGCGCCGCAGTGAGCCAGAACCATGCTCACTGCGCCGCAGTGAGCCAGAACCATGCTCACTGCGCCGCAGTGAGCCAGAACCATGCTCACTGCGCCGCAGTGAGCCAGAACCATGCTCACTGCGCCGCAGTGAGCCAGAACCATGCTCACTGCGCCGCAGTGAGCCAGAACCATGCTCACTGCGCCGCAGTGAGCCAGAACCATGCTCACTGCGCCGCAGTGAGCCAGAACCATGCCACTGCGCCGCAGTGAGCCAGAACCATGCTCACTGCGCCGCAGTGAGCCAGAACCATGCTCACTGCGCCGCAGTGAGCCAGAACCATGCTCACTGCGCCGCAGTGAGCCAGAACCATGCTCACTGCGCCGCAGTGAGCCAGAACCAGCTCACTGCGCCGCAGTGAGCCAGAACCATGCTCACTGCGCCGCAGTGAGCCAGAACCATGCTCACTGCGCCGCAGTGAGCCAGAACCATGCTCACTGCGCCGCAGTGAGCCAGAACCATGCTCACTGCGCCGCAGTGAGCCAGAACCATGCTCACTGCGCCGCAGTGAGCCAGAACCATGCTCACTGCGCCGCAGTGAGCCAGAACCATGCTCACTGCGCCGCAGTGAGCCAGAACCATGCTCACTGCGCCGCAGTGAGCCAGAACCATGCTCACTGCGCCGCAGTGAGCCAGAACCATGCTCACTGCGCCGCAGTGAGCCAGAACCATGCTCACTGCGCCGCAGTGAGCCAGAACCATGCTCACTGCGCCGCAGTGAGCCAGAACCATGCTCACTGCGCCGCAGTGAGCCAGAACCATGCTCACTGCGCCGCAGTGAGCCAGAACCATGCTCACTGCGCCGCAGTGAGCCAGAACCATGCTCACTGCGCCGCAGTGAGCCAGAACCATGCTCACTGCGCCGCAGTGAGCCAGAACCATGCTCACTGCGCCGCAGTGAGCCAGAACCATGCTCACTGCGCCGCAGTGAGCCAGAACCATGCTCACTGCGCCGCAGTGAGCCAGAACCATGCTCACTGCGCCGCAGTGAGCCAGAACCATGCTCACTGCGCCGCAGTGAGCCAGAACCATGCTCACTGCGCCGCAGTGAGCCAGAACCATGCTCACTGCGCCGCAGTGAGCCAGAACCATCCACTGCGCCGCAGTGAGCCAGAACCATGCTCACTGCGCCGCAGTGAGCCAGAACCATGCTCACTGCGCCGCAATGGGCTAAATTGAACCATGCTCACTGCGCCGCAGTGAGCCAGAACCATGCTCACTGCGCCGCAGTGAGCCAGAACCATGCCACTGCGCCGCAGTGAGCCAGAACCATGCTCACTGCGCCGCAGTGAGCCAGAACCATGCTCACTGCGCCGCAGTGAGCCAGAACCATGCCACTGCGCCGCAGTGAGCCAGAACCATGCTCACTGCGCCGCAGTGAGCCAGAACCATGCTCACTGCGCCGCAGTGGGCTAAATGAACAAAAGAGCAGAGCATGGCCACTGCGCCGCAGTGAGCCAGAACCATGCTCACTGCGCCGCAGTGAGCCCCAAAACTGCTTCAGCACCTGCAGTCCAGGTGCAGAAATTCCAACCAAAAACCATTTTTACTCAAATCTTAACAATTTCAACACTTACAAAACATGTTCAAAACCTGGAAACAATACCATTTCGCCTACCATTTGCATTTTCAACCATTTTGACATCAAAACCTAATTCTAAGTCAAAACCTCATTAAATCAACCAAAACCCTAATTTCATAATACATTCAAAGGCTTCTAATTCGAATTACAAAACTGAAATAAACCCTTAAATGAATTTGAATCAAATCAAAATCAAAGTTTAAAGAAAAGGGTTTACTTACCAAATGATGTTCTTGACAAAAAGACGAAGATGAATATGATGTTAGTACCCAATGATAATAATCTTGATAACCCTTTTATACTTTCTTTTGCTAGATCAATTTGATGATGAGGAGATAGAGATTAAGAGAGTGTAAAACTGATGTAGGTGTTGTGTGTGTTTGTGGGTGTGATGTCGATCCAAAAGAATAAAAGGAGGGAAGTCTTGGTGTTTTATTCACTGCCACAAACAAATGGGACGGCCCATGTGGCCAATTTTGTGGTATTTTAATACCCTTAATTCGGTAAAATGCTTACGATTAAATACCGTTTGACCAAAAGGTTAAAATGTAAAGTAAAGGTATTTTCCATCGTCTCCTTTTAGTCAAGACAAGCCAATAAAGTTTCGTCAAAGTGAACTTTATTAATATTAAGTCTAAACAGTTTAATTAATTTGTACAAGACATAACCTTTAAATATAAATTTAAAGTTATTTTTAAGACTCGGCATTCGTCTAGATAGCTAATAGTCTACGTCATCAAGATACGTCTAATTTGACTAAGTCAAAAGTCTAAAAGTCTAATAATGTCCATGTCAAATGACTGTCTAATTGAGATTAGGACTAACCCGGTGTTAATTAATTACGAGTTGTCACAAAATCCACAGGAGCATGTTGGGTCATCGATACCAAGTCTTGGGGCACCCCCTTCACTTTTCTTACCAGGTGCATATCGGCCAGTTCTTATGGCACCTGATAATGTGGTAAATCACCACTGCTTTTATTTCATTGTGTGAATTACATATATATACACAAATAATCCCTCTATATTAGGAGAGAATAAGTCAATCTCCTGTAAGGAGAGATAACAGAAACTAAACATAATCTCCTGTAATAAAGTAGAGGTAATACAAACTAAACATAACAGTAACAACATTGGACTTTTCTATATTTTTAATTATACAACAATTTATTAGCTATTACCCCCCTTCAAGCGAACAGGTGGGGGACCAACACGGAGCATGATGCGAAAACGTTCAAAAAGAGGTCTTGGAAGGCTCTTTGTGAAGATATCAGCAACCTGGAGCGTGGTAGGAACAAACTTCGTGTAGAGTCGACCCGAGGATACTAGTTCTCGAACAAAATGGTAATCAATGTCTATGTGTTTTGCACGTTTATGAGACACTGGATTTTGACTCAAGAAGAGTGCACTCCGATTATCACACAAAAGTGTTGGACGATCTACTGGTAGGGCATGAAGTTCACGCAAAAGATGAGTCAACCATATAATTTCAGCGGCTGTATTTGCCATAGCCCGGTATTCGGATTCACAGCTAGAACGAGATACCGTCGGCTGTTTCTTCGCACTCCAAGAGACTAAGTTACCACCCAAGTATATAGAGTAACCATAAGTCGATCGACGGGTTTCAATACAACGAGCCCAATCTGCATCCGAATAACCAACCAGACGAGTGGTCTGAGGTTTGGAAAAATTAAGACCGAATGACAGGGTGCCTTTGACATACCTTAAGATTCGTTTCACAAGCTGGAAATGAGCTATGGTGGGAGTTTGAAGGAATTGGCTAGCTTGATTAACAGCATAGGATAGATCTGGTCGGGTGATAGTGAGGTATTGTAAGGCACCGACTAGGGACCTATAAAATGTTGGATCATGAAATGGTGTCCCTTTAGAACTAAATACATCAGTTGTGGTGAGGGGAGTGGCAACAGGTTTGGCATCAAGAAGTCCAGCCTTTGCAAGTATATCATAAGCATACTTTCCTTGACTAAGAAAAAGCCCAGAAGTGCTATGAGTGGCCTCAAGCCCCAAGAAATAACTTAGAGAACCCAAATCTTTAATTGCAAACTCCTGGTGTAACCGGGCAGTGAAGCTTTTGATGAAAGAATCATTGTTTCCTGTTAAGATTATGTCATCGACATACACAAGGAGATAGATAAGAACAGAATTTTTGTTGAAAACAAAAAGTGAAGTATCTGCCCGACTACACTCAAAACCCAGAGTGGTAAGAAAAGTGCTTAAGCGTTGAAACCATGCTCGCGGGGCTTGTTTGAGTCCGTATAGGGCCTTTTTTAGATGACAAACATGATTTGGGTATTTTGGATTTGCAAAACCTGGTGGTTGCTCCATGTAGACTGTTTCGGTAAGGTTGCCATTTAAGAAGGCGTTTTTGACATCTAATTGATGAAGATGCCAATTGTAAATGGTAGCAAGAGCAAGGACGACACGTACCGTAGACGCCTTGACAACAGGGCTGAAAGTAAGAAAATAGTCGAGCCCGGGAACTTGGGTGAAACCTTGAGCAACCAAACGTGCTTTGTAACGATCAACTGAACCATCAGCTTTGTATTTGGTGCGATAAACCCACTTATAACCGACAACATTTGAATCTAGAGGTCGGGGAACTAATTCCCAAGTGTTGTTGTGATGGAGGGCAGTTATTTCCTCATTCATGGCGGTGACCCACTTGGTATGTTTGACAACCGATTTGTACCCTTTTGGGTCATGAGCTGCAAAGAGTGCATGATGAAGAGAAGCTGGAAATGCAGAAAGATCTGCATGATACTTTGGTTTGAACGTCCCTACTTTTGATCGAGTAGTCATAGGATGCAAGGAAGATGAAGGTGGTGGGTTTTGGGGAGATAAAGGTTGGGAAGTTGAAACTGAAAGTTCTGTGGTGGGGGTATTAGAACTAGGCGAAGGTGGAGGTGAAATAAGGTAAGGCTGACTGGAAGCAGAGATGCTGTGGGCTGGAGAGGAAGGAGTCGGCGAGTCAGCTTGGATGGTGGGCTGGGTGAATCGTTGCTGAGATGGAGACAAGGTGCAAAGAATGCAATTTTTTGAGGTAGAATGTATACATGGTTGGGATGAAGGTGTTAAGCTTGACGGCTTATTGGCAGAAGATTTTATAGTTTCATCAAATATTGTAAAAAGAAGTTTGGCCTTATTAACTGGTGGAACATTACCACTAAAGGGAAAAACTTCTTCATCGAACTTGGCATGACGAGTAAGATATACCTTTGATGTAACTGGATCTAAACACCGATATCCTTTATGTTTCGGACTATATCCGATGAAAATACACGAGATACTCCGTGGTGCGAGTTTATGCTTGGCATAGTCCCGTAGATATGGGTATACCCGACAACCAAAAACTCGAAAATGAGTATAAGATGGAGTATCAGAAAAAAGAAGCTCAAATGGGGACTTATTTCCAAGTATCGATGTGGGTAGACGGTTTATAATGTAAGTAGCCGAAACGAAAGCATCAAGCCACAAGTTAGCTGGGGCATGGGCATTAAACAACATAGCAAGACCCGTTTCAGTTATGTGACGATGTTTTCGCTCCGCTCGGCCGTTTTGTTGAGGTGTATGCGGACACGATAAACGATGTTGAATACCATTTTGTTGAAACATATGTTGAACTCGATTATTGGTAAATTCAGTACCACCGTCACTTTGAAAAACTTTGACTTTGCATGAGAATTGATTTTGCACAAATGGCAAAAATACTGACAAGACATTATAAAAATCAGATTTTGCCTTTAAGGGATATAGCCAAGTAAAGCGAGAAAAGTCATCAACGAATATGACATAATATGAATATCCATCAGTAGAGAGAATAGGAGCTGGCCCCCATAAATCACAATGTATTAAATCTAACACATTCAAGGAACGTTTATTATTCAAATCAAAAGGTAAGCGTTGTGCTTTAGACAATTGACAAGAAGAACAAAGTCTCGGTTTAGGTAATAAAGAAGTAACACACAAGTGACCAAGTTTATTCAAAGAAGAAACAACGTCAAAAGAAACATGACCGAGCCGACTATGCCATCTTTCAAATGAGGCTCGGTGATGGAGAGGCGAGATAGCGGCAACAAGAGCTTCTTGTTCCTTGGAGAGAATGTAGAAGCCATTTTCACATCTGCCTCGTGCTAGAACCTCCCGAGTTTTTCGATCCTGAATATGAAAGTAATGATCAGAAAGCAAAACATCAACCGGGGAATCATTAGTGAGTCGACTAATGGAAAGAAGACTTTTGGTAAGATTTGGGACAACAAGGACATGACGTAATGGTAATTTACGGTTGATGGATGATGAACCAGTTTTAGTAACAGGTAAACCTTGGCCATTTCCAAAAGGAACAAAGTCATTACCCGGGTGTGAGTGAGTTGCATTAAGATCATCAGGAGATGGGGTCATGTGAGCAGTAGCAGCAGAATCTGCATACCAATCGGGAGAGTTGTCCGTGACATGACATTGAGCATGAAAGGCCTCTGCAAGATTCGCATCAATCGTGGCAGCCCGTTGAGAAAACGTGGATAAACTTGGACACTGAGTGGCATAGTGGCCTTCTTTTCGCATAATTGACAGTGTGGGGGACGACGAGTTCCAAAAAATCATCCACGACCAGACCCTGAGCCACGAGATCGACCGCGACCTGTGGGGGAGTAACGTGGCTGATGAGTAGACGAAGAACCACGAGAGTTAGCAACAAAGGCAGCCTGAGGAACGTTGGAACCATGAAAGGATTTTAAAAAAATCTCTTGACCCTCGGCTTTAGCCAAAAGATCGCGGAAGGAAAGACGAAGCGTGTCATTTTCAAGAAAGGCACGATGAGTAGTAGAGAAGTTCTCAAATGAAGGACCTAAACCACATAGAAACCAGTGGGTCTTGTCATTTTCATTGACGGGATGGCCAATCGCCGCTAATTGATCACAAAGGCTCTTAAACTGTCGACCGTATTCAGAGACGGTGGAGGAACCTTTTTGTAGTTGCCGAAGAGTGTCACTAAGGGTGTGCATCCGTTCAAGTGACTGATGACTATAAGTGGCCTCTAGTGCCAACCAAACTTCTTTAGCAGAGGTTAAGCCAAGGACCTCTGCCATGGCTTCTTCGGTGAGGGATGTCACACCCCGTTGTAGCGGAAATACAGGGTTAACAAGAAATTGCGTACTAATCAGAAGGTAAATAGAGATTACATCCATTAATCCAAATACGAGTTTATTACAAGTATAATCGTTCGGAAGTGGACCCCAATACACGGATACAAACTATCCTCAATTGGAAATGGGCCCACTAAATACAAATATAACATATGGACAGCTAAGTACAATTAGGACTAATAAAGCTATAGTCCTCAGAGGTCTGACGCTAATTGCACGTCCAATGTTCAAAAGATGGCTTCAAAATGCCATATACGCTTCCAAATACTTACTGATGGTTCCCTGAAAAGCATGAAATTTGAGAGGATCAACTATCGAAATAGTTGGTGAGTTTACAGTATGTTTGACCAAATGTTTATTCGTCATTGATACAACACAATGACCTATAGTTATAAAAGACCAAACAGTCAGTATATCTAAATCTGACAACACTTTTATAACAAGACAGCCAGTATATCTAAATCTGGACACATCTTATATCACGTCAATCAGTATATCTAGATCTGATGACAGCATATGCCTCGCACAGGATTTCCCTTCAACAATGGGGTGCGGACCACAAATATGTCTATACTCGCACAGGATTTCCCTTCAACAATGGGGTGCGGACCACAACCAAGACAGTCGAGATATCTAGATCCGACAATACAATCAATAGGGGAAAACATTTTAGTTTGTCAAACACAAGAAACCATTTAATCAGCCATCACACGGCAATTCAACGTCATTTCATTCAACATTTAATAAATGACACGTATACACATTTTCGACAGCCCAACATGGCAAATTTAAGTCAAATGATTTAAGCATCCATATCACATGGCATACACAAAAACAATCATTTATTTAATAAATAGTGTATACAATAGTACATGCTTTCAGGCCCAAAGTAAAGGAAAAAGGGCGCCATAAACTCACCTTAGCAGTCTACGAGCTAAAGAATGAGTAGTCCGAGAATATGAGCAGTCTAGTCTCCACGTCTATCCAAAACCTAGGATAAGAGTACCAATGGTGAGGATCAAATCTCACGACGACAAGTATCCTACGTACCACTACTTAGCTATCAATCCTAGAATGCCGTTACCGAGAATGTGATTCGACGTTTAATATTATTTGACTCAAGTTCGTCTTTTATTACTAAGTTTGAATAGAAAGTCAAAAGTTCCAGCCAGTTACCACTGCGCCGCAGTGAGCCAGAACTATGCTCACTGCGCCGCAGTGGGCTAAATGAACAAAAGGGCCGAGAAAAGACACTGCGCCGCAGTGAGCCATCGCCAAGCTCACTGCGCCGCAGTGAGCTAAATAACAAAAGGGCCGAGAAAGCCACTGCGCCGCAGTGGGGCTAAGCCCATGCCACTGCGCCGCAGTGGCCTCATTCTGCAGCCAGCACCAGCAGGTGCAATTATGCAGAGAAGCCCAAATCGTTTTCGACACAATTACTTTCATTAAAACAAGTTTCAACAAGTGTAATAGGCCTGGAAACATACCATTTCGCCAACCATTTCGTCATTTCAATCATTTTGATATCAAAACCAAATTCTAAGCCAAAACCTAATTAAATTTCCATGAACCCTAATTTACATAACAATTTAAAGCCTCTAATTCCGTTTACAAAACTAAAACCAACCTTTAAATGAATTTAAATCGAATCAAAAGTTTGAGAAAGATGTTTACTTACCAAAAATTGATGTTCTTGAGGTAAAGATGAAGATGGTGATGATAATGATGCTCAAAACCCTAAATTATTATAGAAAGATGATTAATTTGCTTTGATTCCCCTTTGATTTCTCCTTGCCAGAAATGATTTAGAGTGTAAGGTGAAATGTGTGTGTGTTCTGTGTGTGTGTCGACAGGCAAAGAAAGAAAGAAAAGGAGGGAAGTGTTTGGTTGTTTGATTGTTGTTAAATTCTCAGCCACAATAAACATTTCGGCCCATGTGGCCCTAAATGGGATATTTCCAATACCCTTAATTTGGTAAAATGCTTACGATTAAATATCGTTTGACCTAAAAGTCAAAATGTAAAGTAAAGGTATTTTCCCTCGTCTTATTTTAGTCAAGACAAGCCAATAAAGTTTCTTCAAAAGGGAACTTTATAATATTAAGTCTAGACAGTCTAATTATCTTGTGCAAGACATAACCTTTAAATATTAATTTAAAGTTATTTTAAAGACTCGGCATTCGTCTAGATAGCTAATAGTCTACGTCATCAAGATACGTCTAATTTTGACTAAGTCAAAAGTCCAAAAGTCTTATAAGTTCCACGTCAAATGACTGTCTAATTGAGATTAGGACTAACCCGATGTTAATTAATTACGAGTTGTCACAAGGGACGAGTGCAACAGCAACAAGACCCTTTGATCAGCCTCTTTCCAAGAGGCATATTTTGGGTTTGGAGAGGTTTTATCATCAGCAACGGTTAGCGTTGCTGGCGGCTCGTTTGAGGTTCCATCAATGTGGTCTGTGAGTTTTAAATAGGAGAAGAGTGTAATTATTTGATTCTTCCAAAGAAGGTAGTTGGTTGAAGAAAGTTTGATGTTGAGAAGATGAAGGAGGGTGTTGAGGGAAACCGTGGAGGAATCATTAGAGGAGTCAGCCATGAGTGATGAAGAAGGGAGAAAATAAAGAAAAAGATAGAGAATGTGAGAGGATCGGCAAATTAGTCTGATACCATGATAATGTGGTAAATCACCACTGCTTTTATTTCATTGTGTGAATTACATATATATACACAAATGAATCCCTCTATATTAGGAGAGAATAAGTCAATCTCCTGTAAGGAGAGATAACAGAAACTAAACATAATCTCCTGTAATAAAGTAGAGGTAATACAAACTAAACATAACAGTAACAACATTGGACTTTTCTATATTTTTAATTATACAACAATTTATTAGCTATTAGCACCCTCTCCACCTCCCTTAGTAGGTAAAAGTCTTGACAACTACAAGCTAAATTTCCTTTAATGTACATATCATTAGATATTGTAAAAAAGATCATATATTTTAATATATTTTCATGCAATTTCAGATCTGCCAGGAATGCCAATGACTGAGCTGTGCAGGAACTGGCAGTCAACTGGTGCCTGCCCATATAAAGATAAATGCCTGTTTGCCCATGGCAATCAGGAACTACGTGCAGTCAAACGCCATCCACGCTACAAAACAGAAGCGTGTAGATTTGTCCTTTCAGGCCACCCGTGTCCTTTTGATCAGAAAGATCGCTGTAATTTCCGCCATGCTCTCACTGAGGAGGAGAAACTGAAGATCCCCCGTTGACCACTGGTACATCTCTAGCTGAGTATTCATGATTGACAATGGAACTGGGTTTTACCAAATCATCATAGAGAGGTTTACATTCTTAATAAAATCCTTTATCTGGTACAGAAAGAATAAGGAAAAAAAGAGCATTAAAAGCAAGTAAATAGAGATGAGATGTATGTACTTTTGCTATAATGACTTCATATGTGTTGTTGAAACCATGATGAATTGAGCTGATGGAAAGGAATTCTTAGAAATTGAAAGTAAGCTTTGTAATGCTAACACAGGTATTAGTTGTTTCTTATGGGTACATGATGGATTCTTATCTCTGGGCTCATTTCTGCTGTGATATCGTGCTTTGATATAAACTAGTTAGTCTATACATTATGGCTTGACCATAATAGTTTCCGTAAAATTCTGATAAAACATTTTATTTACTACAAGGACATCCGTCGACAAACTATAAAATTTCATTAGGCAAACTATGATTCTGGAGACCTGAAAAGTAATGTATTAACTTCTTATCTGATGTTAAGAATTCGGTCTTTGCTGACAATTTGCTTGGGTATATATCGAACATAAAGATGAAAAATACAAGCTCCTTGATATAGAGATTTAGCTTATTTGAACCCCTGATGATAAAGCTTATTTGGACCCCTGAAGTAACACCCGATGTGGACTGCCAACCTGCTCTATATAAATCTGACCTGTATTTTATCCAGTTCAATATATTTTTCTACTTGTTGGTTTAGAATGAAGTCTTGCCTTGAACTGGGATACATTCTTGCCCCACTAATGAACCTTTTTCTTTCTTAGTCTCATCCTATAAGATTCAATGAGGATGAAATCAAGTTATTGTTAGTATCTATTATAGCCATCTCGCTGTCATCATGTCAAAATCATTTTTCTTTATTTGCATCTATGACAAGAATAACGGTTGACTTCTCCAGTTTCAAGGTCATGGCTTCTTTTGTTCTTGACAATATCGCATGTTTTTAGTGTCATGATATATTCTTCTTCCGTTAGTTATGCTAATTATGGTTTTTATCCTCTCTTTCGTTATACGATGCCATTTGTAGCATTTTGGGCGCTGTCGTCATTGTGGCATCTTACAAATAGAGGTTTTAAAATTAGTTGTAAGTAGAAGGCTTGTATAATGAATTGATGATGAACCTAAAATCTATATCCATGTACTCGTATTATATACACATATTATATATATACTCCAGTATGATATGATTTGCTTTTGATGTCCTTGAGCTTAGAACGACCCATCCCACTTGCCAGTGTGTCATTCACTCATTTGTAATGTTTTTCTTCCATTTCGTGATGTCGTGGTCCAATAATACTACTCTGTGTCGTGAGAATGTTTTTAGTCAACGCATTTTTGACTTTGACTTTCAAGCTAATGTTTTTAGTCAACGCATTTTTTACGTTGACTTTCAAGCTTTGACCTACCATTTAAGAGCTCACATGATGTTCTAAAAACAAAAAATACGGAGTAATTCATTTTTGTTGTTTGCGTTTTGCCGTTTTCATCTATCAATATAAAAATAGTTGGTTTTTGAATATGTGTCTCAACCTTCAAAAGTGTCGTTAACAATCACATACATACATAACACACTAAAAGGATTTGTTACTTCAAAGGTACACTAGCTAAGAACCACCGAACCATACGGAATCCATTTTTCTAATTTAACAATCACACTAGAAAGAAAGAAAGATGAAAAAACCAGGTGTTTATGCCGAAAACCAAGTATGTTTTATGACTTTATCTTAAAATTCTAGTTTTTCTTATTTTATCTCAGGCCTCTCCTTATACTACCCACTTCTTCCCCACTTCTTTCACTATTCATCAGCTTTCTCTCTCCAAGAACACCCCCCCTCCTTATAATACCACTTCTTCCCCACTTCTTCTACTATTCATTCATTATTTTATTATTTCATTTTTCTTTTTCACAAAATTAAACAAACACATTTTATTATTATTAAAACACATTACATTACTTAAAACTAAAAGAAAACACAAAATTAAAAAAGACAGTACTTGATAAAAATAAGGAAATACATAATAATGATACGATTACTCTTCGTCTTCATCATCTTTTATTGACATTTTTCCTATGCCACGGTAAGCGCTTTCGTCGAGCCACCACTTGTCGTGTTGCGGGCATTTGACTTCATCCGTTGTTTTGTCTTCTCCTCAATTGTCGTGGTACGATTCAGCCCAAGTGCATTGGTCACCCAACGTGTGACCGGCGTTAAAAACATTATCGACCACCCTCTTGACGTTATTGATCTCACCCTGCAGAAACAAAGAATATGTCTCTTCGTGCTTCGAGACCTTGCGGCCTGGTGCTTGTATTGCCTCAACCTCTTGCTCGCATTGTCGCCTTTTCTCCCGTAAGTAACCCATGACCCCAGACAGTTCAGTTTGAAGGAGGGTGTCCTCCTTGATATCAGCCATGATTCGTGTTTTCATCTCATCTTCATCAAATGTCCCTTCCCGAAAACCACCAATGACTGTCGATCAAGTGAATGAGAGTATCATGGCTGATATCCTCGACCATCAAAGGTTCAAAGAGGAACTGGTTGCAGTTGGTCTAAAACTAAAAGCGAAGAAGCAATGGTGTGGAGAACAAATCAAATATATACAAACTGGGTATTGTACTGATCTTGAGTGTCAATACTTTACTTATTTGCAGGCAAAGATCGACAAGATTCAAATTGCTATGGAACAACTTGCTTGCGCTGTCATCAGCTTGGACCATTTGATCACAACTTGCTAAACTTTTGAAGCACATTCCAAACCTTGAGCCTTGAAAGTTACATGCTTAACTACTACTTGAACTTCCTTTTGGGTTTGTAAGAACTTGCTTTTGGGTTTGTAACTGTTACTTTGATTTTAGGATGCTACTTTAGTTTTAGGATGTTACTTTCTTTTGGACAAGGAATTTGCCAATTATGTATGGATATATAGGATGTTTAAATGCAATTTGATGCTTTTAGGATTTTATTTTGATTTGTGGATGGAAAAAGGGTGAAAAAAAGCTGGCAAAACATTCCTGGGAAAAGAAAAATCGGGCAAATTATTGGCAAAATCAATATGATTTCCGACAGATTAGCAACAGCTTATTTCGTCGGTAAAATGATTTTTTCCCAAAAAATGTATACTTTCCGATGGATTTATGACGGAAGATTCCGTCGGTAACTCATTTCCCGACGGAAACAAATGCTAACTTTTCGTCGGTAACTCCGTCGGAACATTTCCGTCGGAAACATGGATATGCTTACCGACGAATTAGGGACGGAAACAATCCGTCGGTAAAAATAAATCCCTCGGTAATAATCAACCTTCGTATCGTCGGAAATCCGTCGCAACTTGTGTCCGTCGGTAATATGTACGTCGCAAATCCGTCGCAAATCATCCGACGTAAATCCGTCGGTAATATTGCTTGCCGTCCCAAAATCCGTCGCTAAATTTTACCGAGGCCGTTTTTAGGGTCGGAGCAAATCCGTCGGAAATCCGTCGCTAACCACGTTTTGGGACGGATTTGGGACGGAATGTGACCGTCGGTAATACGATATTTTCTTGTAGTGTATTAAGTGTGGATTGAGTTAAATAACTGAATGAGTAAATAATGTATGTATTGTTTAATTAATAAATGGGTAATTGATAAATATTTTTGTTAATTAAGTAAAAAAAACACTTTTAATTGATTTGATGAATTAAGTATATTTTATTAATCTTATTAAGTTAAAAATAAAGAGGCCCATAGTGTATTATATACATAAAAAAAAAAGATTACTTGTATTTGTTTTTTTGAAGTATCAAACATCAAATATAACTATTATGGTTGTATAATTGGAAGTCATTGTGATGTCTCGAATGTTAACTACTAATTACTAACTACTTACTCGCTTTAAAAAAATAAAAATAAAATTATATTTATATAGAAATGGAAAAACGGGGTTTAAAAATACATAAATTCAGTTAATAAAGAAATTCATATTTATATTGTTCCTTTATACATAGATATGCTCTTGTACATTACGTATCGTGATGTGTAACATAACAAATTCTAATTTCTTTTGAAAAATGGCCAGTCACGTGCTCATCATATGCCAGTTCTCAATCGAGCGGGAAAGTTAGTTATAGCGACTCAATTTTCCGTTATAAGTCAACATCAAACCTTCTTTTCTCTCAAATTCTTCATTCTTACACTCTGAATTCCCCCCTTTTTCACCACAAACATTCACGAGAAACCCTAAATTCTTCATCATAATTTCCAAATCAAACTCCGAAATTCGAACATGAATTCGTCTTTGGACAGAATTTCAACTGAAATTCAAAAATTGCTTGATAGCTTGAGTCAAGACAATTACGAAACCGTCGTTCACCGTCTTTCTCAGGTTGTACATTTCTGATTTTATCATCTTTCTGGATATATATACATTGTCACATTGATAGATATAGATATACAAGTATATATATATATATATATATAATATTTATAAATATATATATTTATATATATATATAGATATAGATATACAAGTATATATATATATATATATATAAACTTTTAAAAAACCCTAACTTTTTTAATGAATAGAAGACCTTTTTTTGATTAGATGATTCTTTTATATAATCTTTTGGGGATATGATATTAACTGTTGATATTTTGTTGGCGGATTGATCAGAACTTGGTGTGTTTGACTAATGTTGACTAGAAAGTCAACTGAACTTCATAAGGGTGAAATTGATAATTTTGTATCATTATAATGAAGTTCTTTATGTACAAGAATTTCGTTCGAATACAGTTGATTTCAGTTTTATGGAATATAGTTAATTTTGAATATAGTTTTAAGTTTGAATATAGTTAATTTTGTATCATTATGATGAAGTTATTTATGTACAAGACTTTAGTTTGAATATAGTTAATTTTGAATATAGTTTTAAGTTTGAATATTGATAATTTTGTATCATTATAATGAAGTTCTTTATGTACAAGAATTTCGTCCGAAAACAGTTGATTTCAGTTTTATGGAATATAGTTAATTTTGAATATAGTTTTAAGTTTGAATTTAGTTAACTTTGTATCATTATGTTGACTAGAAAGTCAACTGAACTTCATAAGGGTGAAATTGAGAATTTTGTATCATTATAATGAAGTTCTTTATGTACAAGAATTTCGTTCGAATACAGTTGATTTCAGTTTTATGGAATATAGTTAATTTTGAATATAGTTTTAAGTTTGAATATAGTTAATTTTGTATATTGAGAATTTTGTATCATTATAATGAAGTTCTTTATGTACAAGAATTTCGTTCGAATACAGTTGATTTCAGTTTTATGGAATATAGTTAATTTTGAATATAGTTTTAAGTTTGAATTTAGTTAACTTTGTATCATTATGTTGACTAGAAAGTCAACTGAACTTCATAAGGGTGAAATTGAGAATTTTGTATCATTATAATGAAGTTCTTTATGTACAAGAATTTCGTTCGAATACAGTTGATTTCAGTTTTATGGAATATAGTTAATTTTGAATATAGTTTTAAGTTTGAATATAGTTAATTTTGTATCATTATGATGAAGTTATTTATGTACAAGACTTTAGTTTGAATATAGTTAATTTCAGTTTTAAAGAAAGTAATGGGATGAATCCCATACTTGGGGTTGTTATATATACAATTTGTTAGCGAATTTAGTGCTACGTATCAACTGTGAATAAAATAGGCCACGCCATGAATAACAGAATCTAAAACCGGTTAGCATAAAGAAACTTTCAATAGAACAATACTGTATTGTATCTGAGTTTTCTGCATACGTAAAAGCTGTTGATTCAGTTTAATAAATGTAGATAAAAGCACATACTGTAAGCACGGATGAGCAGGTTTACTGCATAAAAATGGCATTTCTTTTTATACGCTAAGGTAGTAACTGATTATGGTTTGTTGGTTTATATATACGTATCATGAATATGATAAATACGGATCTTGAGTTCTTGACTATAGGGATAAACGAACGTAAGTTATATTTAAGATTAGTTCTGATTTTTTCTGTTCTGTTTTGCAGTATATTGAATGTGGAACAGAAGAAAGTGTACTTGTCGGCAAGGCATGCTTGGAGCATTTTACTTATTATATAGAAGATCTGAAGAACACACACCTTGAACCAGCGATTTGTACACTTTTTAGAAAGCTAATGAAAAAGTCTCACTTCTGCACCACATTCACTAGATTAGTGGGGCAAATATCTGTCAGTGACGAACTTCTTGAGAATCTTTCTTCTGCTCTGCAACTATCAGCACTTGAAAAATTTGAATTTGGTTCTGCATTGGTATGTTCAGAAAACAATGATCTCAGAATGGCTGGTGAGTTATCTTTTTTGGTTTAGTTTTTTAATTTTATTCCTTTGCTGCAATATAAAAGTTACATTGCTGCTTGCAGGAAAGAAAATATGTATGCATCCGGACAAGGAGATGATTCAAGAATGTTATAGTGATTGCAAGGCCCATTTAATGTCACTACGGATGAATTCTAGTTCAGAAGAGCGTTCGAACCTAAGGAACCTTGGAAGCTTATTAGGAAAACTTACAATAGGCGGAAACAAACCCCTTCTTGCAATGCACATTGATCCAAAATCTTTACTTTTAGATGTAAGTCATCTACTTTTTTCTTTTCTTTTTTTGTTGAAGATCATCTTATATGTGACATATACTGAGTCAAGTTTTTTATGTGTAGGCCTATGAGAACGGTAAACTGTGGGGAGTACTTTCGTTTACTTGCAACGTACGCTACTCATTGAGCTTTTAATGTTCATACTCTAATTATATTTGAAACAGTTAATTTTGAATATAGTTTTAAGTTGGAATATAGTTAATTTTGAATATAGTTTTAAGTTTGAATATAGTTAATTTTGTATCATTATGATGAAGTTATTTATGTACAAGACTTTAGTTTGAATATAGTTTAATTTGAATATAGTTTTAATTTTGAATATAGTTTTAAGTTTGAATATAGTTTAAGTTTTGAATATAGTTTTAAGTTTTGAATATAGTTTTAAGTTTGAATATAGTTTTAAGTTTGAATATAGTTTTAAGTTTGAATATAGTTTTAAGTTTTGAATATAGTTTTAAGTTTGAATATAGTTTTAAGTTTTGAATATAGTTTTAAGTTTGAATATAGTTTTAAGTTTTGAATATAGTTTTAAGTTTGAATATAGTTTTAAGTTTGAATATAGTTTTAAGTTTGAATATAGTTTTAAGTTTGAATATAGTTTTAAGTTTGAATATAGTTTTAAGTTTTGAATATAGTTTTAAGTTTTGAATATAGTTTTAAGTTTGAATATAGTTTTAAGTTTTGAATATAGTTTTAAGTTTGAATATAGTTTTAAGTTTGAATATAGTTTTAATTTTGTATAGTTTTAAGTTTGAATATAGTTTTAAGTTTTGAATATAGTTTTAAGTTTTGAATATAGTTTTAAGTTTGAATATAGTTTTAAGTTTTGAATATAGTTTTAAGTTTGAATATAGTTTTAAGTTTGAATATAGTTTTAAGTTTGAATATAGTTTTAAGTTTTGAATATAGTTTTAAGTTTGAATATAGTTTTAAGTTTGAATATAGTTTTAAGTTTTGAATATAGTTTTAAGTTTGAATATAGTTTTAAGTTTTGAATATAGTTTTAAGTTTTGAATATAGTTTTAAGTTTGAATATAGTTTTAAGTTTGAATATAGTTTTAAGTTTGAATATAGTTTTAAGTTTGAATATAGTTTTAAGTTTGAATATAGTTTTAAGTTTTGAATATAGTTTTAAGTTTGAATATAGTTTTAAGTTTTGAATATAGTTTTAAGTTTTGAATATAGTTTTAAGTTTGAATATAGTTTTAAGTTTGAATATAGTTTTAAGTTTGAATATAGTTTTAAGTTTGAATATAGTTTTAAGTTTGAATATAGTTTTAAGTTTGAATATAGTTTTAAGTTTGAATATAGTTTTAAGTTTGAATATAGTTTTAATTTTGAATATAGTTTTAAGTTTGAATATAGTTTTAAGTTTTGAATATAGTTTTAAGTTTTGAATATAGTTTTAAGTTTGAATATAGTTTTAAGTTTGAATATAGTTTTAAGTTTGAATATAGTTTTAAGTTTGAATATAGTTTTAAGTTTGAATATAGTTTTAAGTTTGAATATAGTTTTAAGTTTGAATATAGTTTTAATTTTGAATATAGTTTTAAGTTTGAATATAGTTTTAAGTTTGAATATAGTTTTAAGTTTTGAATATAGTTTTAAGTTTGAATATAGTTTTAAGTTTGAATATAGTTTTAAGTTTTGTATAGTTTTAAGTTTGAATATAGTTTTAAGTTTGAATATAGTTTTAAGTTTGAATATAGTTTTAAGTTTTGAATATAGTTTTAAGTTTTGAATATAGTTTTAAGTTTGAATATAGTTTTAAGTTTTGAATATAGTTTTAAGTTTGAATATAGTTTTAAGTTTGAATATAGTTTTAAGTTTTGTATAGTTTTAAGTTTGAATATAGTTTTAAGTTTGAATATAGTTTTAAGTTTGAATATAGTTTTAAGTTTTGAATATAGTTTTAAGTTTTGAATATAGTTTTAAGTTTGAATATAGTTTTAAGTTTGAATATAGTTTTAAGTTTGAATATAGTTTTAAGTTTGAATATAGTTTTAAGTTTGAATATAGTTTTAAGTTTTGAATATAGTTTTAAGTTTGAATATAGTTTTAAGTTTTGAATATAGTTTTAAGTTTTGAATATAGTTTTAAGTTTGAATATAGTTTTAAGTTTGAATATAGTTTTAAGTTTGAATATAGTTTTAAGTTTGAATATAGTTTTAAGTTTGAATATAGTTTTAAGTTTGAATATAGTTTTAAGTTTTGAATATAGTTTTAAGTTTGAATATAGTTTTAAGTTTTGAATATAGTTTTAAGTTTTGAATATAGTTTTAAGTTTGAATATAGTTTTAAGTTTGAATATAGTTTTAAGTTTGAATATAGTTTTAAGTTTGAATATAGTTTTAAGTTTGAATATAGTTTTAAGTTTGAATATAGTTTTAAGTTTGAATATAGTTTTAAGTTTTGAATATAGTTTTAAGTTTGAATATAGTTTTAAGTTTGAATATAGTTTTAATTTTGAATATAGTTTTAAGTTTGAATATAGTTTTAAGTTTTGAATATAGTTTTAAGTTTTGAATATAGTTTTAAGTTTGAATATAGTTTTAAGTTTGAATATAGTTTTAAGTTTGAATATAGTTTTAAGTTTGAATATAGTTTTAAGTTTGAATATAGTTTTAATTTTGAATATAGTTTTAAGTTTGAATATAGTTTTAAGTTTTGAATATAGTTTTAAGTTTTGAATATAGTTTTAAGTTTGAATATAGTTTTAAGTTTGAATATAGTTTTAAGTTTGAATATAGTTTTAAGTTTGAATATAGTTTTAAGTTTGAATATAGTTTTAAGTTTGAATATAGTTTTAAGTTTTGAATATAGTTTTAAGTTTGAATATAGTTTTAAGTTTTGAATATAGTTTTAAGTTTGAATATAGTTTTAAGTTTTGAATATAGTTTTAAGTTTGAATATAGTTTTAAGTTTGAATATAGTTTTAAGTTTGAATATAGTTTTAAGTTTGAATATAGTTTTAAGTTTGAATATAGTTTTAAGTTTTGAATATAGTTTTAAGTTTTGAATATAGTTTTAAGTTTGAATATAGTTTTAAGTTTGAATATAGTTTTAAGTTTGAATATAGTTTTAAGTTTGAATATAGTTTTAAGTTTGAATATAGTTTTAAGTTTTGAATATAGTTTTAAGTTTGAATATAGTTTTAAGTTTGAATATAGTTTTAAGTTTTGAATATAGTTTTAAGTTTTGAATATAGTTTTAAGTTTGAATATAGTTTTAAGTTTGAATATAGTTTTAAGTTTGAATATAGTTTTAAGTTTTGAATATAGTTTTAAGTTTGAATATAGTTTTAAGTTTGAATATAGTTTTAATTTTGAATATAGTTTTAAGTTTGAATATAGTTTTAATTTTGAATATAGTTTTAAGTTTTGAATATAGTTTTAAGTTTGAATATAGTTTTAAGTTTGAATATAGTTTTAAGTTTGAATATAGTTTTAAGTTTGAATATAGTTTTAAGTTTGAATATAGTTTTAAGTTTGAATATAGTTTTAAGTTTTGAATATAGTTTTAAGTTTGAATATAGTTTTAATTTTGAATATAGTTTTAAGTTTTGAATATAGTTTTAAGTTTGAATATAGTTTTAAGTTTGAATATAGTTTTAAGTTTGAATATAGTTTTAAGTTTGAATATAGTTTTAAGTTTGAATATAGTTTTAAGTTTGAATATAGTTTTAAGTTTGAATATAGTTTAATTTTGAATATAGTTTTAAGTTTGAATATAGTTTTAATTTTGTATATTATGATGAATTACACTGCGCCACCTCTTTCCGACTTTCACCCATATCCAAACATGGATGCTTTGTTCCCCCCTGCGCCGCTCATCCCCCAGTCCTTAACCCTCATCTTATATGTGACATATACTGAGTCAAGTTTTTTATGTGTAGGCCTATGAGAACGGTAAACTGTGGGGAGTACTTTCGTTTACTTGCAACGTACGCTACTCATTGAGCTTTTAATGTTCATACTCTAATTATATTTGACAGCTATCTACATTGTAATATCATTTTGCTTGGTGCAGCTGTTGGAATTATGCCAAGAAAGTCGGCCATATAGTTTACCAAACCCATGGACCTCAAGTATTATTGGTTTACATGCTGAGATTCATGGATTAAGGAATCTCAAAGTGCCACTTAAAAGGGAAATTGCTGTAAGTATGAATATATATACGTCTACATAATAAAAAATGTCACTCTATTTAACACATGTCCTCTTTCAGCGCTTATTTGGAAAGCTTAGCTTGGATATGAATACAATTTGTCCGACATCGCTGCTGAAAGATAGGGTTAGGATCATGGAAGGAAACCCAGATTTCTATGAAAGAGACGATCCATCTTATCAGGTTTGTCATCTTTGTATAAACAGCCTCACTTCTTAGTATAAATAGCCTCTCTTATCCGGTGCCTTATATTTTGGTGGTCTAAGTAACTCCTCCATACTGCTGTTAGATTGTGTGAGGATGAGAAGACAGTAAATTTAGGATAGGGAGATCAGCTTCCATGTACCTTCTATTATTTTGGTGGTTAACGTATTATTGATGACAACCTTGATTTGGGCCATGCATCAATTGAAAAGGCTGCAACTAAGAAGGTTCCATATTTATTATATACCACTAGATAAGTGCTAAAGGACTTTCCGTTTACACTTTGGAAATCACATTTACGGAAAGTTACTACATAATTACCAAACATTTACTACCTGCAGTTTATAATTTATTATGTAGGCTTTTAGAGTTCAAATTCAGTGATCACAGGCAATGCTGCATTATATAAGAACTGAATTTCCCTTTCCATAATGTACTTTCCACTTCCGAATAAGAATGTAAATACATAAGTAGGATTAATCAAATAATTAGAAGGAATATAAAAAATGGAAATGATGAGATGATATAATTGAACAGAGAAGTAAGAACTACAACCAAGAAGATGAGTGGAGATGCAGTTTAGTTGATGATAGTCGAAGTAGGTTTTCCATTTATTCGGTTTGATTGCTGTATGTATGTATGAATCTTCTAACATCTCTGCTGATTCACTCTGGCACATGGTCGATTAAGGTAGCAAGTGGAAACTTATTCTTGATAATTTTTCAAGGTTGAGATTTAGCATTCATTTTCACTTATACAAGTGTTTAAATCTTTTACTTGTATTGGCAGGATTCTGTTTCAGATGGTTCAGATGGTTCAGCTGTACTTCCCGGTGACGATTCAGTGTTTCAGATGGTTCAGATGGTTCAGCTGTACTTCCCGGTGACGATTCAGTCTACGAGGCAATGAGTAGCCGTAATCCTTTTTTTGAATCCGCCGAGCCACTGGAACAGCTTCACTCAGCTGCAGAGTCTTTAGACGTTTTAGCACCCATTCCTCTTCGCTCATTTCCTCCACTTCTAGCTCCTTTAGCTGGCCCTTCTCGTTCCATAGAAAATGTAAGTAACATCCATAAAAGTGGATGAGTTTCAATCACTACATGTTGGTTACATATTATTTTTGTGAATCCACAGGAGCATGTTGGGTCATCGATACCAAGTCTTGGGGCACCCCCTTCACTTTTCTTACCAGGTGCATATCGGCCAGTTCTTATGGCACCCTTTCCACCTCCCTTAGTAGGTAAAAGTCTTGACAACTACAAGCTAAATTTCCTTTAATGTACATATCATTAGATATTGTAAAAAAGATCATATATTTTAATATATTTTCATGCAATTTCAGATCTGCCAGGAATGCCAATGACTGAGCTGTGCAGGAACTGGCAGTCAACTGGTGCCTGCCCATATAAAGATAAATGCCTGTTTGCCCATGGCAATCAGGAACTACGTGCAGTCAAACGCCATCCACGCTACAAAACAGAAGCGTGTAGATTTGTCCTTTCAGGCCACCCGTGTCCTTTTGATCAGAAAGATCGCTGTAATTTCCGCCATGCTCTCACTGAGGAGGAGAAACTGAAGATCCCCCGTTGACCACTGGTACATCTCTAGCTGAGTATTCATGATTGACAATGGAACTGGGTTTTACCAAATCATCATAGAGAGGTTTACATTCTTAATAAAATCCTTTATCTGGTACAGAAAGAATAAGGAAAAAAAGAGCATTAAAAGCAAGTAAATAGAGATGAGATGTATGTACTTTTGCTATAATGACTTCATATGTGTTGTTGAAACCATGATGAATTGAGCTGATGGAAAGGAATTCTTAGAAATTGAAAGTAAGCTTTGTAATGCTAACACAGGTATTAGTTGTTTCTTATGGGTACATGATGGATTCTTATCTCTGGGCTCATTTCTGCTGTGATATCGTGCTTTGATATAAACTAGTTAGTCTATACATTATGGCTTGACCATAATAGTTTCCGTAAAATTCTGATAAAACATTTTATTTACTACAAGGACATCCGTCGACAAACTATAAAATTTCATTAGGCAAACTATGATTCTGGAGACCTGAAAAGTAATGTATTAACTTCTTATCTGATGTTAAGAATTCGGTCTTTGCTGACAATTTGCTTGGGTATATATCGAACATAAAGATGAAAAATACAAGCTCCTTGATATAGAGATTTAGCTTATTTGAACCCCTGATGATAAAGCTTATTTGGACCCCTGAAGTAACACCCGATGTGGACTGCCAACCTGCTCTATATAAATCTGACCTGTATTTTATCCAGTTCAATATATTTTTCTACTTGTTGGTTTAGAATGAAGTCTTGCCTTGAACTGGGATACATTCTTGCCCCACTAATGAACCTTTTTCTTTCTTAGTCTCATCCTATAAGATTCAATGAGGATGAAATCAAGTTATTGTTAGTATCTGTTATAGCCATCTCGCTGTCATCATGTCAAAATCATTTTTCTTTATTTGCATCTATGACAAGAATAACGGTTGACTTCTCCAGTTTCAAGGTCATGGCTTCTTTTGTTCTTGACAATATCGCATGTTTTTAGTGTCATGATATATTCTTCTTCCGTTAGTTATGCTAATTATGGTTTTTATCCTCTCTTTCGTTATACGATGCCATTTGTAGCATTTTGGGCGCTGTCGTCATTGTGGCATCTTACAAATAGAGGTTTTAAAATTAGTTGTAAGTAGAAGGCTTGTATAATGAATTGATGATGAACCTAAAATCTATATCCATGTACTCGTATTATATACACATATTATATATATACTCCAGTATGATATGATTTGCTTTTGATGTCCTTGAGCTTAGAACGACCCATCCCACTTGCCAGTGTGTCATTCACTCATTTGTAATGTTTTTCTTCCATTTCGTGATGTCGTGGTCCAATAATACTACTCTGTGTCGTGAGAATGTTTTTAGTCAACGCATTTTTGACTTTGACTTTCAAGCTAATGTTTTTAGTCAACGCATTTTTTACGTTGACTTTCAAGCTTTGACCTACCATTTAAGAGCTCACATGATGTTCTAAAAACAAAAAATACGGAGTAATTCATTTTTGTTGTTTGCGTTTTGCCGTTTTCATCTATCAATATAAAAATAGTTGGTTTTTGAATATGTGTCTCAACCTTCAAAAGTGTCGTTAACAATCACATACATACATAACACACTAAAAGGATTTGTTACTTCAAAGGTACACTAGCTAAGAACCACCGAACCATACGGAATCCATTTTTCTAATTTAACAATCACACTAGAAAGAAAGAAAGATGAAAAAACCAGGTGTTTATGCCGAAAACCAAGTATGTTTTATGACTTTATCTTAAAATTCTAGTTTTTCTTATTTTATCTCAGGCCTCTCCTTATACTACCCACTTCTTCCCCACTTCTTTCACTATTCATCAGCTTTCTCTCTCCAAGAACACCCCCCCTCCTTATAATACCACTTCTTCCCCACTTCTTCTACTATTCATTCATTATTTTATTATTTCATTTTTCTTTTTCACAAAATTAAACAAACACATTTTATTATTATTAAAACACATTACATTACTTAAAACTAAAAGAAAACACAAAATTAAAAAAGACAGTACTTGATAAAAATAAGGAAATACATAATAATGATACGATTACTCTTCGTCTTCATCATCTTTTATTGACATTTTTCCTATGCCACGGTAAGCGCTTTCGTCGAGCCACCACTTGTCGTGTTGCGGGCATTTGACTTCATCCGTTGTTTTGTCTTCTCCTCAATTGTCGTGGTACGATTCAGCCCAAGTGCATTGGTCACCCAACGTGTGACCGGCGTTAAAAACATTATCGACCACCCTCTTGACGTTATTGATCTCACCCTGCAGAAACAAAGAATATGTCTCTTCGTGCTTCGAGACCTTGCGGCCTGGTGCTTGTATTGCCTCAACCTCTTGCTCGCATTGTCGCCTTTTCTCCCGTAAGTAACCCATGACCCCAGACAGTTCAGTTTGAAGAAGGGTGTCCTCCTTGATATCAGCCATGATTCGTGTTTTCATCTCATCTTCATCAAATGTCCCTTCCCGAAAACCACCAATGACTGTCAATCAAGTGAATGAGAGTATCATGGCTGATATCCTCGACCATCAAAGGTTCAAAGAGGAACTGGTTGCAGTTGGTCTAAAACTAAAAGCGAAGAAGCAATGGTGTGGAGAACAAATCAAATATATACAAACTGGGTATTGTACTGATCTTGAGTGTCAATACTTTACTTATTTGCAGGCAAAGATCGACAAGATTCAAATTGCTATGGAACAACTTGCTTGCGCTGTCATCAGCTTGGACCATTTGATCATAACTGCCAAAGCAGTTTATGAGATGAAGAAATAAGTTTGTGTTTTAATAATGTGTTTCACGAACTATTATGCTGTATGGTTCTCTTTATTAAGTTTGTAATGTTTTTAAAATTATGAATAAACTTCCGTTCTTATTAAATCATCAAGTAGGCATATTTTATTAAAATACTTAAAGACATTACAATACTAAAAGACAATACATAATTCAAACTGCTAAAACACACTTAATAAAAATACTAAAACACACTTAATCAAACTAGAAAGTTCACTTCATGATTCAGAACAATTAAAAAGGAACCATGATAAGCTCCCTGAAGCAGTGCTCGTATCTGAAGCCCCTCTCATGCTTCTCCCGGTATAGCTGATGAGTCGCTGCATAATATTGCTCATCATCGCCGACTCTCTCCTGTGCATTCAAGTTCGAGAAAATTGCCTCAAACTGCTTACATTCCTTTCGAATTTTGGTCCAGTGACCTGTTAGTTGAGCATTGCTTCGTGGTCCTTCAGTGGTGTCCCTGTTGAACATTTCAGTAACGTCGTTCCAAAAGGATTCGCCGGGATTATTCATTTCACACCTACCCGTAACAGGGTCCGGTCTCCTTAACATCCAACACCTCGACAAACAAAGATCTTCTGATTGAGTCCACACACTTGTAGACATTGTTAATGGAATGGTTTATGGAAAATGGTTTATGAAATGGTTGGAGGAAGATGAAAATGAGTTGAAAGAAATAAGTTGTGATTTGAAATGGTAGTGTGAAATGGTATAAATAGAAGTAGAAAACTATAGAAAAAAATAAATTAAAAATGGTTACTAGCCGTTGTTTTTAAATTTGGGTTTGAAAAATCTTTTTTTTTTATATTTATTTTTTTTTTGTTTTTTTTTGTTTGTTTATTTTTCTTATTTTTTTTTTTTGTTGTTGATTTTTTTTGATGTTGTTTTTTTTTTTTTTTTTTTTTTTTTTTTTTTTTTTTTTTTTTTTTTTTTTTTTTTTTTTTTTTTTTTTTTTTTTTTTTTTTTTTTTTTTTTTTTTTTTTTTTTTTTTTTTTTTTTTTTTTTTTTTTTTTTTTTTTTTTTTTTTTTTTTTTTTTTTTTTTTTTTTTTTTTTTTTTTTTTTTTTTTTTTTTTTTTTTTTTTTTTTTTTTTTTTTTTTTTTTTTTTTTTTTTTTTTTTTTTTTTTTGATGGATATACTAATCCTGTTAGGGTATCGGGGTACCTATAATTCTTAAACTTGTATTTACTGAATAAGAATTTCAAGTATCCTATTTGGATATCCTGATAAAGGTACGAAACAGGATAGACATGGTGACAAAGGATACACATATCATTGTGCCCAAATCGGTCCAAACTGAAACCTGCTCAACCTACTTCCGTTCTGGTCCTCGGCTTTCCCTTACTGTATTTCAGGTTCTCTGGCATGACTGGGTCCCCCAGGTCGGGGTTTTGATTTGATCTCATCCTTAAAATTACGCGGCCAAATTAGGCGAGTTTTATATTTCTGATATATAATTACCATGTACTGATAATTTTGACCATCTACACTAAAAACTGACCATCGACACCAAAAACTCTATGCATTACTTCGTAGTTTCAATGTAGTTATTCGAGGCAGGGGAAGAAAAGATATATACGATGATGATAAGTGAGAAGATGTTACCTTAATTTGTTGGGGATATTCAGTAAAACGAAGGCGTGTGTTCACTTTCAGATTGAATCACATTTGCCAATTAAACCAAACTATTTAATCGGATACAATAAGAGATTGAGCATTCTCAGTGCGTGTTTATTTGAGGAGAGGAATAAAATGACCAAAGGAGGGTAATTTCGTGAGTGATTCTTGGGCCAAAAACTGCCAACTCGACAGTTTTCCAAATGAATTGCCAAAAATAGTCCCTCAAGTTTTTGAAATTTTAATTATTAGGAGATTTTTTCCATAGCAATTTCTTAAAGATTTTCAAAATTTTGACCGAGCCAGGGGCGGGTTCTCATAGTTTCGGGTTCTCCACTCACCGAACTTGGTCAAAACCGATCCCACGTTCGTTGACCGGAAAGAAGTATATTTGACCTCAAATGTCAAAAATTTATTAGGATTTGGACAAAAGGCCGTTGGTTCAGACCAACCCGTTAAAATCTCTCCCAAATTTCCATGGGTGAGATTTGCTTTTTTTTTTTTATTTTATTTTTTATTTTTTATTTATGGCAGAAAGAAGTATATTTGACCTCAAATGTCTTGCATCTCTTTTAACTATCCAGGACTGGTGGATAATGAATGTGAAGTAAACCATGATTACAAGCAAATGGATTTAAAACATGATGAAGAAAGCTGAAAGTACCAGATGATCCTCGGCCATTTTCTTAAATTCAGCTTCAGTTTTAGAAGAATCCCATAAATCATTGTACTCTTGTGCAATTGCTTCTTCATATTAAGCTTCAACTCACCGGAGGGAGCATAGTCTGAAAGTTTCTCCATTATCTGAACTAGACTTTATAAATTAACTGTACCGTTGACAACAGTATCAGTGCGAGCCTCAGAGGTGCGCAGCTGATATGAACTCCTTTCCATACTTTGGGGCAAACAAATTTCTAACAGTTAACAAATCTGGTAAATCCGAGCATCTGGGAGCAGCAAAGATTATGCTTTCAATTACCTCTTTTAACTCCAATGGACTTTCCCTGTTTTCGTATTTCAAATATATGAATTTACCGCTCCCAGTACACTTACATTCATATAACAAAAATACGTTAAAATAATGACCAATTGCAACGGTGAAAATTTTCAAATGGTGAATTGGTGATAACTTCCAAGAAATTTAGACAAGGAAATAACTTCAACTTTTCTTCTCTGATTTGTTAAAAAGCCAAAACACAAACTTTAAAGCAAAACCACATTTGCAACTACTCTACAAACTTGTAAATATTACTCTATTAAACATGCATATCTGAAAGAACATGCTTAGCTATTCCTAACCCATGCATGTACTACACATATAACTGAAAAACGTAGATGACTCAATTGGCCGGGCCGGGTCATTATCAAATGGCTATACCTCTGACTTCCTCCCTCCTTTGCCACTGACATTTCAAAGCAACAACATGCCTTACTTTTAGAGCCTCTTGAAAATCCCATACAAAATTAGAGCTTTCGATTGTAGGAACTCCAATATAAGAATTGTGGCACCAACGTGCCCAACAATGGTTATATTATTTACATAAAAATAATAAGAATAAACCACACAAATGAAGTTTGTTACTTCCAACTTGGTTCAATCCATACATGAGGATAGAGATGATGTTCAGTTTCAAAGAACCCCCGGGTTGTTGCTTCGATATGTTTGCCATTAAATGTGTGAAACATGCATGTTTCAAGTGAATAAAACACTATCTTTCCATTGTGGGAATTCAACCGAGCGAAAAAAATCTTGTTTTTCATTTTTGGAGTTTTCGCTTCAATACAGAGACATGTTGTACCGCAGATATATATCATATGTTGACCTAAACTATTAATTTGCTCCCACTCTTTTGTTGAATCATTTAGCTGGAATACATCAACAAATTCTCCATTCACGCCCATGGCGACTAGTAACAAATGCTGATCACCTTTCACTAAGAAATACTGTGTCATAAATTTGAGATCATATTTAGGGGCTTCGGCCACGACATCCTTCCAAGAAGAGGTTCCTTCTCCTACGTCTTTATAAACAAGAAGTACCCCTTCATTACGCAAGGCATAAAGATCCCGACCATAGAATGTTGGAAAATAGAAGGCATGTGGATTGTAATTACCCCAATCATCTTGTGCATATATATGCCATGATGGGTTCTCATTTGAAAACCGGAGGATGTAAGAAAGCCATACAGGACCATCCATGGCAAATCCCACCACAATACAATCAGGACAAGTAGGTGGTGCCGAGAAACATAGATGATGAAATCGATGATACGTAGCTGGAAGCTTGCGTACATTACTTGTGAAGGGGTTCAAAAACACTAGGTTGCCTAAATTACTATAAAACAACAACCAACCATACCTTGAACAATATATTATTCTTGCATAAACATTAATAAGCACCGGTAATGTTTTCATGAAGTACTTCTCACCAAATATTGGATCTGTAAAATTCATAATCCCTCGATTGTCTTCTAGCACCATAAGCCATGGTGAATCTAATGAATATGTGACCAATTTCTTTATTGTTGCTTCATTTCTCCATTGCATCACAGGTGCTGCTACGTTACAGCGCTTGCAAGTAGCACGGAAGTACATGTATTCGATACCAACACAATAGTCCATAATCTTTTCCAAAAGATGAAATGGAATATTCAGCAGAGGTGATTCATCATTCAGTATGTTACTGAATCCAACCTCACCATCAGTAATTGATCGTTGCACTACTGTCTCATCGTCATTATTCGCTTCTTGTTTAGAATTGAAGGTGCACTTGGCTGGTCCATTACCACCTTCTAGCCTACATACACAAAATATGATCATAATTTACTAATACTGTTTTTCTTTTTCTTTTTTTCTTTCTTGAAAACTAACAATAGAATACAATAAAGAAACATGAATCTGATATAGTGATATAAGTAATACCTGCATTCCCACAATGACACATGGGTTCTCCTCTCTAAACAAAACATAGGTGTTAGGGAAACTGTTTTAGCTTTGACGTTGTACGAGTATATGACGTTGCCAAGTCTGCCACGGATGTATATATGGCCCCGTAGTTCTTCTGAGGGAATTGCAGGGTTGTAGAATACTGAGGAGGGAGCATGACTAATATCCCCAAAAAATACAGCGTCTTTAAGGTCTTGTATTTCCTCCCATGTTGACGTTGTACTATTCATGTCTAGCTTATACAGAAAAACAAAAGCAACTGTATCTGTTGATTCCGAATCAAAACAAACTCTAATGCAAAATAATTCTGCATTAGACTAATTAAACGATGTTTTGTTTTTATCGAATTCTGACGGAGGAATAATTATTATGCGTTGTATATATATATACATATATATAGACGGGGCCAGGCCCAAACTTTAAGTGGAAAACTCATTGTCCTTTAGATAGAGGTAAAAGATTAGATATGCGATTGTTGCTAAAAAAAATTTTTTTTTAAAGGGAAAATTTCATATATGCCATTGTTAATCTTCAAAATATCATATATGTCCACTTAAACTTTTAAATATCAAAAAGGCCATTATTAAACTTGAAAAATATCAAAATTACCCAAATAAATATATTTAATCAATATAAAGCATTAAAATCTTTTAAAATTATAAATAACATTGTAATTTTACAAATATATCCTCCTTTATTATTTCTTATTGACACTGTATACAAAATAATTTACACAATTAGATATAAGTCGCCATTCCAAGAAGTTAGATATGAAACTAATTATTGTAATTCACCAGCACTAGAAGATCAAGTCCCTTGAACAGTTTTAGACATGTTTGTCAAATCGCCGTTAACAAGCATTAGCAACAAGGAACACATATTATTGGACAATAAACACCAATACGCTGAGGGTTCCAAAGTGGTAGCCATCACGCAAAACAACAAATACGCAAGTTTCCTTAATGCAATAACCCAGTGTGTTCGTCTCAAGACACCTAACCATTAAAGTTCGTCTTATGACTTACGTACGGAGTGTATAACTAGCACAATATATGGACTATTGATATTCATTATCCAAACAAATTAACTAAAAAGGACGGTCATATGGGAATACTTTTCACAAATAGCCATCATGCATGTAAACAGAATAAATAAAAATTTGCAAATTTATCTACAATAATTATAGATTCGTACATATAAGCCCTAATGAAAAATCTCCGATAATGATGATATGCAAAAATAAACTAAACTAATTAAACGATGTTTTGTTTTTATCGAATTCTGACGGAGGAATAATTATTATGCGTTGTATATATATATACATATTATAGACGGGGCCAGGCCCAAACTTTAAGTGGAAAACTCATTGTCCTTTAGATAGAGGTAAAAGATTAGATATGCGATTGTTGCTAAAATGACAACATGTTTCTTAGAGCACTTTAACCCATAACTACTTTTACCATTAACTTCAATGGTGAAATTTCAGTTTATCGATGTCACATCAACATACTAAACACACCCTTTTAAAGCCAAAACAGATAAAGAAAAAAAAGTAATAAAAATAAACACCAATACGCTGAGGGTTCCAAAGTGGTAGCCATCACGCAAAACAACAAATACGCAAGTTTCCTTAATGCAATAACCCAGTGTGTTCGTCTCAAGACACCTAACCATTAAAGTTCGTCTTATGACTTACGTACGGAGTGTATAACTAGCACAATATATGGACTATTGATATTCATTATCCAAACAAATTAACTAAAAAGGACGGTCATATGGGAATACTTTTCACAAATAGCCATCATGCATGTAAACAGAATAAATAAAAATTTGCAAATTTATCTACAATAATTATAGATTCGTACATATAAGCCCTAATGAAAAATCTCCGATAATGATGATATGCAAAAATAAACTAAACTAATTAAACGATGTTTTGTTTTTATCGAATTCTGACGGAGGAATAATTATTATGCGTTGTATATATATATACATATATATAGACGGGGCCAGGCCCAAATTTTATATTTTATTGATACCTGTTAGTTTTGTGGCCAGGCCCAAACTTTAAGTGGAAAACTCATTGTCCTTTAGATAGAGGTAAAAGATTAGATATGCGATTGTTGCTAAAAAAAATTTTTTTTTAAAGGGAAAATTTCATATATGCCATTGTTAATCTTCAAAATATCATATATGTCCACTTAAACTTTTAAATATCAAAAAGGCCATTATTAAACTTGAAAAATATCAAAATTACCCAAATAAATATATTTAATCAATATAAAGCATTAAAATCTTTTAAAATTATAAATAACATTGTAATTTTACAAATATATCCTCCTTTATTATTTCTTATTGACACTGTATACAAAATAATTTACACAATTAGATATAAGTCGCCATTCCAAGAAGTTAGATATGAAACTAATTATTGTAATTCACCAGCACTAGAAGATCAAGTCCCTTGAACAGTTTTAGACATGTTTGTCAAATCGCCGTTAACAAGCATTAGCAACAAGGAACACATATTATTGGACAATAAACACCAACAATTAAAAACAAAAGTAAACAAGAAAAAAAAAAAAAGAGTCAGCAAAATACACCCGAATCAACCACAGGGTTAAAAAAATTGCACATTTGTGTGTGGGCGGTAGGGGAACCAACTATAGGATCACTCCGTCTTTCTGTAGTTTCAAACGAGTTTTGCATCAAAGTTTTGTAAAATCAATAACATATACCCATTGATCAATTGGGCAAACATCAAGTAGGAATCCTACAAGTCATTTTGTGTCTTGAAATCAGTTGAGAGGATTTAATGAGACAATAATCACTTAAGTTAATACGATCAAATTTTGATTTCCGAATATTTACTTATTATACGTAATTAGGGATTAGTAAAGAAGGATAAAATAGTAAATTGAAAATGTTATTAATAATTTTAAAAGATTTTAATACTTTATTTTAACTAAATTTAGTCATTTGGGTATATTTGATATATTTCAAGTTTAATAATGGCATTTTTAATATTTAAAATTTTAAGTGGTCATATATGATATTTTGAAGATTAACAATGGCATATATGAAATTCTCCCTTTTTTAAATGTGAATTTCGCTGGAAACTTCGTGTCGCGATTCGACAGCGGAAGGTCTAGCATACGTTGTCTTAACCGGATCCACGCTAGAGAGCTCCCTCGAAGTAGAAATGCCTAATTCAAATACCCGATGGGGAAAAACCCCACACTGATCCGCCCGAATGCACGACGATTAATAGGGGTAAACCCTGCCCCCTCAGACTTGAACCTGGGTATACCCAAGCCAAGTCCTCATAAAGGGACTTAATTCCTATGTCCTCCCCAAGACTGAAGATCAAGTCCCTTGAACAGTTTTAGACATGTTTGTCAAATCGCCGTTAACAAGCATTAGCAACAAGGAACACATATTATTGGACAATAAACACCAACAATTAAAAACAAAAGTAAACAAGAAAAAAAAAAAAAAAAAAAAAAAAAAAAAAAAAAAAAAAAAAAAAAAAAACAAAAAAGAATAAAAAAAAAAAAAAAAAAAAAAAAAAAAAAAAAAAAAAAAAAAAAAAAAAAAAAAAAAAAAAAAAAAAAAAAAAAAAAAAAAAAAAAAAAAAAAAAAAAAAAAAAAAAAAAAAAAAAAAAAAAAAAAAAAAAAAAAAAAAAAAAAAAAAAAAAAAAAAAAAAAAAAAAAAAAAAAAAAAAAAAAAAAAAAAAAAAAAAAAAAAAAAAAAAAAAAAAAAAAAAAAAAAAAAAAAAAAAAAAAAAAAAAAAAAAAAAAAAAAAAAAAAAAAAAAAAAAAAAAAAAAAAAAAAAAAAAAAAAAAAAAAAAAAAAAAAAAAAAAAAAAAAAAAAAAAAAAAAAAAAAAAAAAAAAAAAAAAAAAAAAAAAAAAAAAAAAAAAAAAAAAAAAAAAAAAAAAAAAAAAAAAAAAAAAAAAAAAAAAAAAAAAAAAAAAAAAAAAAAAAAAAAAAAAAAAAAAAAAAAAAAAAAAAAAAAAAAAAAAAAAAAAAAAAAAAAAAAAAAAAAAAAAAAAAAAAAAAAAAAAAAAAAAAAAAAAAAAAAAAAAAAAAAAAAAAAAAAAAAAAAAAAAAAAAAAAAAAAAAAAAAAAAAAAAAAAAAAAAAAAAAAAAAAAAAAAAAAAAAAAAAAAAAAAAAAAAAAAAAAAAAAAAAAAAAAAAAAAAAAAAAAAAAAAAAAAAAAAAAAAAAAAAAAAAAAAAAAAAAAAAAAAAAAAAAAAAAAAAAAAAAAAAAAAAAAAAAAAAAAAAAAAAAAAAAAAAAAAAAAAAAAAAAAAAAAAAAAAAAAAAAAAAAAAAAAAAAAAAAAAAAAAAAAAAAAAAAAAAAAAAAAAAAAAAAAAAAAAAAAAAAAAAAAAAAAAAAAAAAAAAAAAAAAAAAAAAAAAAAAAAAAAAAAAAAAAAAAAAAAAAAAAAAAAAAAAAAAAAAAAAAAAAAAAAAAAAAAAAAAAAAAAAAAAAAAAAAAAAAAAAAAAAAAAAAAAAAAAAAAAAAAAAAAAAAAAAAAAAAAAAAAAAAAAAAAAAAAAAAAAAAAAAAAAAAAAAAAAAAAAAAAAAAAAAAAAAAAAAAAAAAAAAAAAAAAAAAAAAAAAAAAAAAAAAAAAAAAAAAAAAAAAAAAAAAAAAAAAAAAAAAAAAAAAAAAAAAAAAAAAAAAAAAAAAAAAAAAAAAAAAAAAAAAAAAAAAAAAAAAAAAAAAAAAAAAAAAAAAAAAAAAAAAAAAAAAAAAAAAAAAAAAAAAAAAAAAAAAAAAAAAAAAAAAAAAAAAAAAAAAAAAAAAAAAAAAAAAAAAAAAAAAAAAAAAAAAAAAAAAAAAAAAAAAAAAAAAAAAAAAAAAAAAAAAAAAAAAAAAAAAAAAAAAAAAAAAAAAAAAAAAAAAAAAAAAAAAAAAAAAAAAAAAAAAAAAAAAAAAAAAAAAAAAAAAAAAAAAAAAAAAAAAAAAAAAAAAAAAAAAAAAAAAAAAAAAAAAAAAAAAAAAAAAAAAAAAAAAAAAAAAAAAAAAAAAAAAAAAAAAAAAAAAAAAAAAAAAAAAAAAAAAAAAAAAAAAAAAAAAAAAAAAAAAAAAAAAAAAAAAAAAAAAAAAAAAAAAAAAAAAAAAAAAAAAAAAAAAAAAAAAAAAAAAAAAAAAAAAAAAAAAAAAAAAAAAAAAAAAAAAAAAAAAAAAAAAAAAAAAAAAAAAAAAAAAAAAAAAAAAAAAAAAAAAAAAAAAAAAAAAAAAAAAAAAAAAAAAAAAAAAAAAAAAAAAAAAAAAAAAAAAAAAAAAAAAAAAAAAAAAAAAACTCATTGTCCTTTACATAGAGGTAAAAGATTAGATATACGATTGTTGCTACTTTTAACATGGCTCTTTCTTGGGATCTAGGATTCTTTTATTTTTTCTCAATTGATTAATTTAAGGTTCTTGTCTACTTTACTTTAATTTTTTTTTTTTTTTTTTTTTTTTTTTTTTTTTTTTTTTTTTTTTTTTTTTTTTTTTTTTTTTTTTTTTTTTTTTTTTTTTTTTTTTTTTTTTTTTTTTTTTTTTTTTTTTTTTTTTTTTTTTTTTTTTTTTTTTTTTTTTTTTTTTTTTTTTTTTTTTTTTTTTTTTTTTTTTTTTTTTTTTTTTTTTTTTTTTTTTTTTTTTTTTTTTTTTTTTTTTTTTTTTTTTTTTTTTTTTTTTTTTTTTTTTTTTTTTTTTTTTTTTTTTTTTTTTTTTTTTTTTTTTTTTTTTTTTTTTTTTTTTTTTTTTTTTTTTTTTTTTTTTTTTTTTTTTTTTTTTTTTTTTTTTTTTTTTTTTTTTTTTTTTTTTTTTTTTTTTTTTTTTTTTTTTTTTTTTTTTTTTTTTTTTTTTTTTTTTTTTTTTTTTTTTTTTTTTTTTTTTTTTTTTTTTTTTTTTTTTTTTTTTTTTTTTTTTTTTTTTTTTTTTTTTTTTTTTTTTTTTTTTTTTTTTTTTTTTTTTTTTTTTTTTTTTTTTTTTTTTTTTTTTTTTTTTTTTTTTTTTTTTTTTTTTTTTTTTTTTTTTTTTTTTTTTTTTTTTTTTTTTTTTTTTTTTTTTTTTTTTTTTTTTTTTTTTTTTTTTTTTTTTTTTTTTTTTTTTTTTTTTTTTTTTTTTTTTTTTTTTTTTTTTTTTTTTTTTTTTTTTTTTTTTTTTTTTTTTTTTTTTTTTTTTTTTTTTTTTTTTTTTTTTTTTTTTTTTTTTTTTTTTTTTTTTTTTTTTTTTTTTTTTTTTTTTTTTTTTTTTTTTTTTTTTTTTTTTTTTTTTTTTTTTTTTTTTTTTTTTTTTTTTTTTTTTTTTTTTTTTTTTTTTTTTTTTTTTTTTTTTTTTTTTTTTTTTTTTTTTTTTTTTTTTTTTTTTTTTTTTTTTTTTTTTTTTTTTTTTTTTTTTTTTTTTTTTTTTTTTTTTTTTTTTTTTTTTTTTTTTTTTTTTTTTTTTTTTTTTTTTTTTTTTTTTTTTTTTTTTTTTTTTTTTTTTTTTTTTTTTTTTTTTTTTTTTTTTTTTTTTTTTTTTTTTTTTTTTTTTTTTTTTTTTTTTTTTTTTTTTTTTTTTTTTTTTTTTTTTTTTTTTTTTTTTTTTTTTTTTTTTTTTTTTTTTTTTTTTTTTTTTTTTTTTTTTTTTTTTTTTTTTTTTTTTTTTTTTTTTTTTTTTTTTTTTTTTTTTTTTTTTTTTTTTTTTTTTTTTTTTTTTTTTTTTTTTTTTTTTTTTTTTTTTTTTTTTTTTTTTTTTTTTTTTTTTTTTTTTTTTTTTTTTTTTTTTTTTTTTTTTTTTTTTTTTTTTTTTTTTTTTTTTTTTTTTTTTTTTTTTTTTTTTTTTTTTTTTTTTTTTTTTTTTTTTTTTTTTTTTTTTTTTTTTTTTTTTTTTTTTTTTTTTTTTTTTTTTTTTTTTTTTTTTTTTTTTTTTTTTTTTTTTTTTTTTTTTTTTTTTTTTTTTTTTTTTTTTTTTTTTTTTTTTTTTTTTTTTTTTTTTTTTTTTTTTTTTTTTTTTTTTTTTTTTTTTTTTTTTTTTTTTTTTTTTTTTTTTTTTTTTTTTTTTTTTTTTTTTTTTTTTTTTTTTTTTTTTTTTTTTTTTTTTTTTTTTTTTTTTTTTTTTTTTTTTTTTTTTTTTTTTTTTTTTTTTTTTTTTTTTTTTTTTTTTTTTTTTTTTTTTTTTTTTTTTTTTTTTTTTTTTTTTTTTTTTTTTTTTTTTTTTTTTTTTTTTTTTTTTTTTTTTTTTTTTTTTTTTTTTTTTTTTTTTTTTTTTTTTTTTTTTTTTTTTTTTTTTTTTTTTTTTTTTTTTTTTTTTTTTTTTTTTTTTTTTTTTTTTTTTTTTTTTTTTTTTTTTTTTTTTTTTTTTTTTTTTTTTTTTTTTTTTTTTTTTTTAGGAAGAGTTTGGTAAGTCTAAATCGACCCATTTACTTCTATTTATGTTTGTTCATGTGTTTCTAGTTGATTGATACGATTTCGAGTCTTTAAAATGGTAAAATGGAGGTTTGGGTTAAATTAGGGTTAGGGTTAGGGTTTGATGAATTTGTGGATGATTTTGGTGTTTTGGTCGAATTTGTGGGTTGGGTTATGTGTATTTATGGTCATTGATGTTTAGTTATGCTTCAAAATGGGTTACAAATCGTTTTGGTGTGGTTTGGGTTGAAATTGGGGTGTTTGGGTTCGTCTTGCTGCACTTGCAGCTGCTGGTCCTGGAGTGCAGGTTGTCCCACTGCGGCGCAGTGGGAGGGCATAGTCCCCACTGCGGCGCAGTGGATTCTCTCGGCCTTCCTTGCTTCTTAGGCCACTGCGGCGCAGTGGGCATGGTTTGGCTCACTGCGGCGCAGTGGAATTCCTCGGCCATTTTTGCTTCTTAGCCCACTGCGGCGCAGTGGGCATGGTCCTTGCTCACTGCGGCGCAGTGCTTTGTCTCGGGTCCTGGTTCAGTTTAGCCACTGCGGCGCAGTGGGCATAGTTCTGGCCCACTGCGGCGCAGTGGGCATGTTTGGCTCACTGCGGCGCAGTGGGCATGTTTGGCTCACTGCGGCGCAGTGGGCATGGTTTGCTCACTGCGGCGCAGTGGGCATGGTTTGGCTCACTGCGGCGCAGTGGGCATTTTGCTCACTGCGGCGCAGTGGGCATGGTTTGGCTCACTGCGGCGCAGTGGGCATTTTGCTCACTGCGGCGCAGTGGGCATGGTTTGCTCACTGCGGCGCAGTGGGCATGGTTTGGCTCACTGCGGCGCAGTGGGCATGGTTTGCTCACTGCGGCGCAGTGGGCATGGTTTGGCTCACTGCGGCGCAGTGGGCATGGTTTGCTCACTGCGGCGCAGTGGGCATGGTTTGGCTCACTGCGGCGCAGTGGGCATTTTGCTCACTGCGGCGCAGTGGGCATGGTTTGGCTCACTGCGGCGCAGTGGGCATTTTGCTCACTGCGGCGCAGTGGGCATGGTTTGGCTCACTGCGGCGCAGTGGGCATTTTGCTCACTGCGGCGCAGTGGGCATGGTTTGCTCACTGCGGCGCAGTGGGCATGGTTTGGCTCACTGCGGCGCAGTGGGCATGGTTTGCTCACTGCGGCGCAGTGGGCATGGTTTGGCTCACTGCGGCGCAGTGGGCATGGTTTGCTCACTGCGGCGCAGTGGGCATGGTTTGGCTCACTGCGGCGCAGTGGGCATTTTGCTCACTGCGGCGCAGTGGGCATGGTTTGGCTCACTGCGGCGCAGTGGGCATTTTGCTCACTGCGGCGCAGTGGGCATGGTTTGCTCACTGCGGCGCAGTGGGCATGGTTTGGCTCACTGCGGCGCAGTGGGCATGGTTTGCTCACTGCGGCGCAGTGGGCATGGTTTGGCTCACTGCGGCGCAGTGGGCATGGTTTGCTCACTGCGGCGCAGTGGGCATGGTTTGGCTCACTGCGGCGCAGTGGGCATTTTGCTCACTGCGGCGCAGTGGGCATGGTTTGGCTCACTGCGGCGCAGTGGGCATTTTGCTCACTGCGGCGCAGTGGGCATGGTTTGGCTCACTGCGGCGCAGTGGGCATTTTGCTCACTGCGGCGCAGTGGGCATGGTTTGCTCACTGCGGCGCAGTGGGCATGGTTTGGCTCACTGCGGCGCAGTGGGCATGGTTTGCTCACTGCGGCGCAGTGGGCATGGTTTGGCTCACTGCGGCGCAGTGGGCATGGTTTGCTCACTGCGGCGCAGTGGGCATGGTTTGGCTCACTGCGGCGCAGTGGGCATTTTGCTCACTGCGGCGCAGTGGGCATGGTTTGGCTCACTGCGGCGCAGTGGGCATTTTGCTCACTGCGGCGCAGTGGGCATGGTTTGCTCACTGCGGCGCAGTGGGCATGGTTTGGCTCACTGCGGCGCAGTGGGCATGGTTTGCTCACTGCGGCGCAGTGGGCATGGTTTGGCTCACTGCGGCGCAGTGGGCATGGTTTGCTCACTGCGGCGCAGTGGGCATGGTTTGGCTCACTGCGGCGCAGTGGGCATTTTGCTCACTGCGGCGCAGTGGGCATGGTTTGGCTCACTGCGGCGCAGTGGGCATTTTGCTCACTGCGGCGCAGTGGGCATGGTTTGGCTCACTGCGGCGCAGTGGGCATTTTGCTCACTGCGGCGCAGTGGGCATGGTTTGCTCACTGCGGCGCAGTGGGCATGGTTTGGCTCACTGCGGCGCAGTGGGCATGGTTTGCTCACTGCGGCGCAGTGGGCATGGTTTGGCTCACTGCGGCGCAGTGGGCATGGTTTGCTCACTGCGGCGCAGTGGGCATGGTTTGGCTCACTGCGGCGCAGTGGGCATTTTGCTCACTGCGGCGCAGTGGGCATGGTTTGGCTCACTGCGGCGCAGTGTATTTCCTCGGCCATTTTTGCTCCTTAGCCCACTGCGGCGCAGTGGGCATGGTTTGGCTAAGAAAGTAGAATCCTCTGAAGTATATGTACGTATAGTTGGTTTATATTGTGATTAGTGGCTTATGTTTTGTTGATTATGGATCGTTGGCTTTTGGTTATCGCACAGTGATTTCTGGGTTATGTTGAGGATATTGATTGTTGGCACAGGTTCATTGTACATTGATTGTTGGTTCATGAGCATGCATTTACATTTGATTGTAAGCATTGCATACATTGTTGATGAGCCCTCGGCAGGGGATTGCCGACATCCTGGTGCATAGATGTATGCACCCATTTTGGATGTAGTCCTGACTCCGAGTATATAGACATATATATCTCGATGTTTTTGAGATACAGCCCTGACCATGGCGATGGCAGAGGGGTATCGTTGCATACGTGATTGAAGGTCACGCTTGGGATAGGCATATTTGCTTATTCATTCATTCGGCATTTGCATTGATACATACATCATTTATGCATCCTCATTACACTCTCATTTCCTTTGTGTAATCTTGTTGTTGGACGATATTGTGTTGCTTAGAGGCTCGCTGTAAGTCATGTCTAGCCTCTATTCTTATATTGTGATTATTGATGCTGGTTCGTTATGAACCATTACTACGAACTCACCAACCTTGTGTTGACTATGCTTAGTACACTTTTCAGGTAATCAGGTACTCCCCGGACGTGGTGTTTAGTTGCTTGCTTGCTGTCTTACCCGGACTTGGACTCATGGATCAAGGATTCATTGACCCTCCTTTTGCATTATACTTAGGATCGTTTGCCATCTTTGGATGTGTTATGTTAACGTTGATGGCTATTTGCTCCTGTTGTATTTTGTTACTTGTATTGCTATGTTTTGGATTCACCGAATCATTAATTGCATTTAGTTGTTCTATTGTAATTCCACCGGGTGCTGTATGATTTCCGTGACATTTCGAGCTCCGGCTTGGGGTGTTACATCTAGCCTCCATTATAGGTATTAGAGTAGTGTAGAAATATTAGTAGGATAATTTGTCATTAAACAAATAATAATAGAAGTATATGTATTCATAAGAACTTTATTGTTCCTTTTTATGAACTTTCAAATTTTTAAATACAAAAAATAATAATTGTCAATAAATTGATGATTCATTGATAATGTCTTTGTATTTCGGGTTATTGTATATCGGTTTTGAATCCCACCGTTTATATTTGTGAGGGTCAGTATGACAGATATTTTTGGAAGTTATGGGTTTCATTCCAAATATTCGAGTAATTTGTGAATATGAATATGATGATTTGTCGATATAAAAAAATCTGATGATTAGCAAATATCGCCTTACTTTTTCTCAAAAAACCAATTGATCTACCTAAATTACCAAGGAGAGGTCAAAAAACAATTGATATACCCAAATTACCAAGGAGAGGTCATTTATTTATTAATTTAAATATATTTTCTTAATATAATGTCAATGGTGTTGATGACCCATTGGTAAAATATTTGACCATGGGAAGATCTACCTGAGTTCAAGTCTCATTTTTCACATTTATGAGGTGGATAAATTGAGGTGTTTTCAAGTATTCTAAGTTTCATCTTAGTCATTCCGTATGTTAAAAAAATACGTACCTATTATAACTTTAATAAATTTTCTTTACACCACCCACCACTCGCTACCGCCGTCACCATTATCTTAACATCGCGTGAACATCCATTTAATATAGGGCTTTTCGGTTTTAAAAGGTATCGAAGTTTTACATTTTTACTTTAGGAGATACCAATCTTTTTTTTTTGTGGGTTATTTTTTAAAACACCATTTTTTTTTTTTTTTTTTTTTTTTTTTTTTTTTTTTTTTTTTTTTTTTTTTTTTTTTTTTTTTTTTTTTTTTTTTTTTTTTTTTTTTTTTTTTTTTTTTTTTTTTTTTTTTTTTTTTTTTTTTTTTTTTTTTTTTTTTTTTTTTTTTTTTTTTTTTTTTTTTTTTTTTTTTTTTTTTTTTTTTTTTTTTTTTTTTTTTTTTTTTTTTTTTTTTTTTTTTTTTTTTTTTTTTTTT
>CM067170.1:7049821-7060476 GCA_034093135.1 Erigeron breviscapus | reverse complement strand
ACACAACACGCAAAATGGTGTATTTGACATAAGAACACGCAAAACTGGTCATATGCGTGTTCTTCATGATGACGTCATCATCATGAACACGCAAAATCTGGAAGTCTAATCGTTCAGTTGTCTGGGCTCATAAGAACACGCAAACTGTTCATGAACACGCATATCCAGAAACTTCACCCTTAGATCTTAACCAGTTGTTTTTGAACCCTAAAACTTTTAAATTTGGTACGAATAGGTTCGTATTTGTCCGATTTACAAGTTTTTCGGTTCCATTTCTTTATCCATTTCATGTTGATAGTCCCATTTAGAAATTTTATATTCGAAATAAAAATCCTAAATATTTGGTCATTTAAACACGAAATCTGGACTTAGAAAGCTTGTTAATCATTATACAGGGAACACGCAAATAGAGAGAGTATTGAGAGAAACACGCAAATGATTTAAATTAAATCATTAGATGCGTGTTTTGTTCTATTTATACTCAATATAACACGCAAACCCTATTTGTCCACTGAAACACGCATATGAAGCCCAGTTGGCAAAACACGCAAATTAGGCCCATTAGTGAAAACACGCAAAGTAAGCCCACTTGACAAATACGCATATTGAGCCCTTTATGCAAAACACGCATATGATGTCCACTTGGCTAAACACGTAAATGAGACCTTAATAACTTGTAAGTCCCTACCATTGAATGGATCGTAAATAAGACGTGATTCGTTATGTCAAGAGTGCGGAATCCTCTTGAGATAACTAGATTGCTACTGCCTTTCGTCAATTAATAAGTAATTAATCAACCTAAGGTCACACACGAAGTGCTAGTTCGTGTAGGAGGTCACACGAGCAACAATTCGACTTTCTAAGTTTTTAATCAACGTTATCTAATTTCGTGATTTAGGTGTGTATTTATACTATTAGGGTATTGGTTCGTGTGGGCTTAGGCTTAATCGACATAATCAAACCCAAATGACAATTAACCAATCGACCTCGTGCTGACATCAGCACGAGGGCAATCCTATATACTGATGACGTCAGCACGAGGTTCGTCCCTTTGGTTCTTTGTTTGACTTTGTTTGACCTGTACATAACATCCAACCACCGTTTAAGTGTTCTACGACACTTATAAACCTTGGCTCTATGTTCTTGTACCTGCAAAACAATAATATAACACACAAACACAATAATAAACATAAACAGATATAATATTGAAGTTCAAATGTAATCATTAAATACCAACATAAGTTCTTATTTAAACGATTACAACTTATTCCTAAAAACAAAAACGTTAACCAAATCTATGTTGCTATTGTCACACAAATCTGCATCTACAGACTCCCCCTTGACATTAGCGACTAGATTTCTTTAAATCGTTCTAACACTATTCGCATGAATTCTCTCTTGTAAACAATGTGCGAGAATATTACGATAGCGCCTCTCTTCAACTCTCCAAAATCTATGCTGTACAAGGTGTATCAATCTTCTTTGATCACCTCTTGACAAATTGACAACTTGCATTGGATCATACATGCGTAGCAACATCTGTTCCTTTGAGTCATCAACAAACATCTGTGCTTCGCCTGACTTGATATCTATTTGCCAATATGTCATTGTTGTCAGCATATCTTGATCCCATTTGATAGCGGGAACTCTTGTAACACACTTAATCTTCCTTTGAATGAACTCAACTGTGCCATCTGGTTTTGTAATCTTCTTCAGCGATCTAGGCTTAACTAACCTTTCCTCAGGTTTCAAACCTCTATCTCCAAAATGCCAACTTCTTTCCTTTTTCAATCTATTCCAGAAAAAATCAGCATATCCATAATTCTGAATATTTACAAACCATCTCTTTCCCAAATCTAACAAATCAGAATCACTTAGACTTCGGAAATATTTTAAGTCTTTTGGCATGTACTAACATCCTTCTTTTCTCTTGATAACAAATAAATTAATTCTATGATCGTAGAACCAACTTTGTATCACTGAGAAATATGTGGGTGCGTCCTTATCTGAGATAAATTCCCAAAATATCGACGGTTTCAAATTTCCACCCATTCGGAAACCAGCACGATTTCTATACTCTGGAACCCTTCTATCAATAATGAACTGAAGGTCTTCCTCCGCCAGAGGAATATTAAAACTTCTAATATTAAACTCTCGCGTAGCATCTATCTCCCAGCATAGATCAAAAATATTTTCATGTCCTTCATCTATTATCTTTGCAAAAACCTTGAACATTAACTTTGCAGCATTTCTTGGATCATCTGGACTATGTCTGATTGGATTAAGGATAAGATGTTCCTCTTCAGCAATTGGTTCAACCGGAATGTCTCTTTCATAATTAAAGACACGGTCAAAATCATAAGGTTTATCCATCAACCTTTGCCATTGTGATCTAGGAATAAAAATCTCTCCTTCTTCCAAATCTTCATCAATGATACTGTCTAAATCATCATCAATATCATCAATTCCGTCCAATGCGCCTATTGAAGCTTATCTGCAATTTAAAAATTCACACATGCAAAGATAAAGAACATAAAATATAAGTTAAGACTTAAAATAAATAAATAAGTATAAATACAATAAAACAAGATAAAATAATATCATATCATAAATATAATGTAAAAATTATATCAATATTTATCTTATAATCTTTATCTATTAACTTAACAAAAAATTAATATCATAAATATAATGTAACTACTTAATACATTAATATTTATCTTATAATCATTTAAAGTACAAAAATCATTAACATTAAGGTATATAATCTGAATCTTCAGGATCATCAGAATATTTCTCAGAGTCCAGACGACATGCGATTTAAAATCCTTAGTCGTCTTCTCTCTCCAATACCGATCTGAATCTGACCATTGATCACTATCAAGGTCTATATCTTGATCAACCTCTATGTTAAGATTTTCCCATACTTTTGATTCTACTTCAACACGATTATGAGGATCATTCGCAAACTTTTCTTGAATCTCCCTTTCTATTCTATTTTGTTCTGAATTCACTCTCCGTGGAATGTGATAATCAGGACTTTTACTAGAATTGGAGCTACCTAAATTAGAATCTTCCTCATCTTCTGTTGACTCTGGACCATCATCAGGATCTGCATCTGGAGCAACCACCACAGCTTTTCCTTTATCTTTCTGAGTCCCAGAAGTACTAGCACCAGCTGTACCAGCAATCTCTGACTCTCTTTGTCTTGGCGACTCCCCCTGAGTTTGTGCAGTCTCTGAAGCAATCACAGCAGCAGCATCAGTATCCTGACCTTGACCTTGATTCTCTGGCTCACCAATATCTCTGGTTGGTGGATCTTGAGCTGGATCTTGATCATCATGATCATCATCTCTTTGCTTCCTTGCTTGCTCACCATCCTTACAACCATCTTTATCTCCCCCTTGAGCCAAGAATTGGTCAAGTCTGGAACAAAGAGAATGAACTAATGCAGTCATCAAGTCCATCTCTTCTTGATGTTTAGCAGCTTGGATCTTCAACTGTGACTCCAAAGCTGTAACGCGCAACTCCAACAACCTTTTCTGAGAAACTATCTGACTCAACTGAACCGAAATTGGCAAAGCTGAACCAGAAGTAGAAGCAATGTTAGAAGTAGAAGCAGGCGGTGGCATCGTAGTCTCAAATGAAGGCATACGAGCACTAGTAGTTCCTGATGGAGGCGATCTGAGGCCTTTGTAATGGTGCCAACAGACGATCCATCACTAGTAGCAACAGGAACTATACGCCTGAACAGGAGTAGAAGAAGGCCTAGGAGCAACAACTGTCGGCTCTGGCTCTTGACGAACTGCAGATTCTGGAGGAGTAGGAATCGTAACAGTCGTAGCCTCAGTAACAACTCAAGCATGAGAACCACCTACATTAAGTATGAACTTGGTTCTCGGTCTCTTCTCACCAACAATAGGACCATCAAAAGTAGAAGCAGCAGACACTGGAACGTCAGAAACTGAAGCTCTTAGAGCAGCAACTGATGGAGTATCACCCGAAGTAGGTGCATGAGACTCTCCACATCTTCCAAGTTCTTCCCTTGTCTTCGTCTTCTCTTCAACGGCCTATCAGATTCATCATCTGCATCTGAACCAACACCAATATCAACATGTGGTTCAGATGGACCAACATCATCACCAACTGGAGCAGAAGTAGAAGTAGCAACTCCAGTAGTTGGTGGAACAAGATTTACAGGATCATCAATATCCTCTGCAAGAGCATCAAACTCTGGATCATACTTCCAGATTCTCAGTATAAAGCGACACTTCATTCAACCTCTCAAACTGATCTTCTTGCTCTTCATGAAGATCATCTTGACCTTCAACATCATCACCAGCAGCAGAAGCAACAGGCTCTTCATCTTCCCAACCTTGTTGTGGAGCAACATAGTCAGGATTAACCAAATGTCCGAACAATGGTGGATTGTCAACATCAGCCGGAACACCATTACCCCGAGCATGTTTCATCATCTCGACAAACACTTTATGAGTAAGACGACCCAGATTAAACGTAGGACCGTCAAATGGAAAATCAGCTGCAAAGTGCCGAATGATTATCATCACAAATCGTGGAAACAAAAAGAACTTCTTGTCGCTTCCAAATGATCTCAACTGCTTAACAAAATTATCAAAATGTACTGAGAAAAGCTGTAAGGCTTGTTCAGCACAAGAGCAACCATCTGAGAAGCAGTATAAATGTTCAGCTGATCATGACCTGAACTCCTATGACTAATGGATCTCAAAGTAGGCAAGCAATCTCCATTTGCCTCTGATGCAATTCTTGCGATAAGGATGTGTAATATCACCAACATAACCCATACGCTTAAGAGCACCGTCACAAAACCTTTCCTCAAAGTCTGTCGGACCTTGCTCTATATCAACATCACCTAAGTCCAATATAGTCCTTAAGTCTCCAGCAGAGAACTCAAAAGTACGACCCTCAACTGTAGTGCGTATCATAGTATGATCACCTATCTGCACTCTGGCTGAGTTACAGAACTGAGTAATGAGACTTATAACTAACGGAGGGTTCTCGGTCAAAGCAAAATAATGCGAGAACGTGCAAGAGATACTGTAAGGACACCGTGAAACTGTGGTGTGCATCCCGGCTGAGTAATGCTGAGATCAATAGCAGCATTATGTTCCTTGACGAACACGCGAGCACCTGCACCTTGTCCTGCCATACCTGCACAAAAAGAAACGAAAAGAAAAAGAAATCAAAAATAAAAAATAAAAAGTTTTCTAAGTGTCACGACCTTCCTCGTGGTGACGTCAGCACGAGGTTAAAACCTCTTCCTGATGACGTCATCATGAACTGAGCCTCGTGAACCCAGAAAAATTGAACCAAAACATCTCCATTTGATACAAAAATTGATTGAAATCAATATAATATCAACTTGGACTTTGTTTGTATCAATTATATGCCCAGAAATCAAGAATCAATCTTGAATTCGATGAACACGAGCTACTTCGTGTGGAGCGTGTTCTTCATGTGAATAGTGACCGAGACCAAAAATCTTTAATTAATCTTGATTTAAAACATGTTAATGTGAACTTTTGTTAGATATAAGTTGTAAAAACATCACTTAATCCAATTTTAAGTCCAATTTTAAGTTAAATCATCAGAAATTAAAGACCTAAAAGTCCAATCAGTTCGTGTTACTGTTCACGCGAAGGAGATTCAAAAATCGGGCATTATAACTACATATAATCAATGATTTTCAAGTTCAAAACATCAATAATCTATCCTAGATCAAATATACCAACAAATTTGGATTAAAAACACGAATAGAGGATGAAATCGATCGAATTAGGGAGTGGATGAACAGTTCGCGCGAGGAGGAACTTCGTGTGGTGAATATATTAGGGTTAATTTTCGATTTAAGGTAAAAAGAAAAGGTTAAAACCCATATTATATACTCAAACCTCGTGGGCCGGGCCAAATAGGCTTCTTCGTGGGCTCACGCTGACGTCAGCACGAGGGCTGATGACGTCAGCATGCACGAAGTGGAAATTAAAATCCACGCGAGCTGCACACTTCAAAGTATCTGCTCGAAAATGTAATCTTACAACAAAATCATCCGTACTAACATGTCATCAAAATAATGTATCAAATTAATCTTACATTATAATCTTGACATAAAATCGATCATTTCTCCATTGATGCTTAACTTAACAAATGCAAACTTACATCGAAACTCAATGTATAATGCATTACAAATTAATTCATCAACAATTAACCTATCACATTAAGTCTTAGGCTATTGTTCCGAAAATACATTAAAATAATCATAACAACAACCTATCACAATAAGTCTTAGGTTGAGGTCTTGATTCTCAAAATTTATTACATGATGCATTCCGCACTTTCATAGTCATAGTTGAATTAATCAACCGCACTTTCAATTATTTACAGTAGAAATGAAATTTGATATCTGTAACCTGCACACGTAACAAACTTCATCAATGCATCAAAATCAACAAATAATCATAAGCATGCGAAAACAATCAAAATTTTAACCTAGAAACTAAAAATCTAAGCCAAATCCATATCTTTGTCAAGCATACTTATCAACCAAAAATAATTGAAATTTCAACAAGATTTTGAAACAAATTCAAAAATATTTTGACTTTTCAATTCAAAAATCATTTTCTAATCTTAAACAACGTATGTTTATATTTAGAAAATCCATCTTTTAAACACATATACCATAAGCAACAAGACCTATATAATCCACTAAATAAGATATCATATAACTTTACTCTGAATCAATCAGATGCTTAATAAAATCTCTTTCGTGTCAATAGACTATAGTTTGACACAGATACGACACAAAATATAAAACATTTTTTATTTATATATATATTATATATATATATATATATATATATATATATATATATATATATATATATATATATATATATATATATATATATATATATATATATATATATATATATATATATATATATATATATATATATATATATATATATATATATATATATATATATATATATATATATATATATATATATATATATATATATATATATATATATATATATATATATATATATATATATATATATATATATATATATATATATATATATATATATATATATATATATATATATATATATATATATATATATATATATATATATATATATATATATATATATATATATATATATATATATATATATATATATATATATATATATATATATATATATATATATATATATATATATATATATATATATATATATATATATATATATATATATATATATATATATATATATATATATATATATATATATATATATATATATATATATATATATATATATATATATATATATATATATATATATATATATATATATATATATATATATATATATATATATATATATATATATATATATATATATATATATATATATATATATATATATATATAATTGAGTTGGTTAACTACATCAAGATGCTAACTTTAATGTTGATTATATATTTATATATATATATGAAGTAATCCCAGGTGGTTAATTGGAAACCCACTTGATGTATTGAGTTTTTGATCAAGCGTTACCGATTTTGCGTCTTCGGGTGATTTAAAGTGTGAATCTTGTTGTAATTGATTCAAGGATCAATTGATGCTTTCAGTGGTTCAATTATGTCTTAAAAGAGGTTAAATTCATGTTTCCAGGTCGGGGTTAGGGTTTGAGATCGAATGAGAATCGAATAAAGAGGTTCAAAAATCAAGTTTGCTGATCGAGCCCCGTTGTGCGGTGCACAGGGATTCTGTGCGGCGCACAGGAATTCTGTGCGGTGCACAGATTAGTCTGGGTGCTTCTGTTTGAGTTTATGCGGCGCATGGAAGATTCATGCGGCGCATATTCAGGTCTGGCAGTCGTATAGGCTTGTTTTCATGCTCGTTTGACCCATAGACCCTATGCTTAGGTTACCTTATGGTATAGGGAACTTAGAGAGGTTCGTTGGAGCCCTGTTTATGTTACATGTTGATTATATGTGTATGATAGGTAGTCAGGAACTCGAACAAGATACTTTAAAGTTGCTTATTGATCGTTGTGCTCGTCATCAGGTAAGATATATGACTTTTCTCACGCTGGAGGCACAACAAAATGTGGTTTTCTATAATTAACCTCTTAATCGGATTATCTTATATGTGTTGGGTTTTCCGGGTTATGCGGGAGGTTATGTGGGAATGTATGCATGTTGAAATGATTTATGTTGATATGATGATGTTTAAAGTAGAAGTAAATATGTGCATATGAAGTATGATGCTTATAATAACGTTGCCATGATATGTTTAAGATATGTGTTGTTGATAATGTCATTGATATGCCTTAATGTTGATATGTGATTGCTTGTATGTGGGACTTAAGTATGATACGTCTAGTTCACTAGATACACGTGGGAATTGCTATGAGTTGTGCACGTTCGTGGGATTAAACGTTAAAGTAGATGTGTGATTAGTTAGGTAATGAATATACCTAATGTTAAAGTAAAGTGTGAAACGTGGGAAATCGTTCTAGCCTTAGTGTTAGTGCGTAAAAGTAAGAAAGATATAAATACGTGGGAAATGCTATAGCTAAATACGTGAGATTGACGTGGGAAGTGTTAAGCTTAACCCGTGCTAGTTGTAATGCTAGTGCGTAAGACGTGGGAAACCGTGCTAGTTGTAATGCTAGTGCGTAAGACGTGGGAAACCGTGCTAGTTGTAATGCTAGTGCGTAAGACGTGGGAAACCGTGCTAGTTGTAATGCTAGTGCGTAAGACGTGGGAAACCGTGCTAGTTGTAAAGCTAGTGCGTAATATGTAAATTGATTAAAGATGTAAGATGTGGGAATAAGTTGATTAAGATAACTATAAGAATATGTGAGAAAGATGTACATGTAATTTAAGATGTGGGATTACAATGTGACGTGAGATTTTAGTAGGATATGTTGATATGTGTGATATAATCGTTGATAGGCACAATTAGAAGTAATTGCTCTACATGTGCTATACGTATACGTGTGATATGTTTATGTGAGATATGTAAGATGTGACATGATGATTGAGTTGTATGTATAAGAAGATATGATTTGAAATGTGTTGTGTAACATACCAAACTTTTATTAACGTTTGACTAAAGTCGTTAAGTCAATATTATGTGTCCGTTAAGTCTATTACTAGATTTAATGCTTATATGTGGTTTATGTGTTATATATGTGAGACTTGAAAGTCTTAATGCATGATATGAAAGTATGTTTATGAAGTAATTATATGCCTATTAGGAGTGATTAATGAAGTATTTAGGTAGTATATGGTCCTTAGAGGAGTTTTTGACTAGTAATGAGCTATATGGAAGTCTAGGGACCAAATTTGACACATGGTGAAAGTCAAAAACGGGTTAAGGAGTTTAGGGAGTATCTTTAGTTCATTATTTGCAGCCATAATACCTTTCCTCTCAAGCCCTAGCCATCCTTTGATCCCCTATCAAGATTCGAAGCCGAAAATCCACTAAACGTGTGATTATGGAGTGATTGATCAAGTATTATGCATTCCCATTGTGATCTTCATGAAGTAAAGGTATATTGATTTTAATTTTATATCTTTTTGATCATATGAGTCATTTGAAATCAGATCTAGGTGTTAGAGGATCAATTGATGTCGAAATAACGATTGTTTAAATGATGCAAATCATGTATGTTTTAATCAAAGGTTGTATTGCATCATTATGGTCTAAATATGAAGGATTTTGAAGTATTAAAGTCGTGTTTATGATTTGGAGTCGTCTTGGTGGAGTTTCGGTTTGGATTCAATTATGTTTATGAGACGATTTAGGTCAAATCGGGTGTCAAATGATTTGTATAAGGTGTGTAATGAATCCATGAACCCATTAATGATTTCATAATATTATTTGAGTCATTGTTGGTGTATATGAACTGAAGAAGTCATGGTGGATGTGTGGTAGTCAAAATATGAAAGTAGTCTACAAAAGAGTCTGGTAGTCTACAAAGGAGTAAAGTAGTCTACGAAATGTGAAAGTAGTCTACAAAAGAGTCTGGTAGTCTACAAAAGAGTAAAGTAGTCTACGAAATGTGAAAGTAGTCTACAATAGCTGAAGTAGTCAACAAAGACTATTATTCGATATATAATATATATAGACGTAGGTCGTATAGCATCGTTTACACTCGTTGATTCGTCCTATGTTTGTTATAGGTAGTCGGGAATACTTGCTTTGCACGGTAACCTTAGTTATCGTTTGTGTGCGCTTCTACGAGGTAAGATACACTACTTTGACAGGATCATAGATGCTTCTATATAGGGTCACCCGCAGCCTTCCCACCACATCTATAACCCTTTAAGGTACATCGTCTTCCATGTATGTACAACTATCCTATTCACAATATATAATCATAAACGAATGCATAATAAATCAAACAAACCAATCAACCATCAATAAGTCATTCAAACAATTAAACAAGCACGTATGTGTACACTTTTCAGCCCGAATCTCAATTGAGTAGGGAGCTACGAAACTCACCTTAATTGAAGTGAATCGTGGGATGAAAAAAAAAGAGAGTAAGTAGACTATGTTGTGCTTCGTGGAACCTCTTCAATGA
>CM067170.1:7025292-7048821 GCA_034093135.1 Erigeron breviscapus | reverse complement strand
TAAATTCGTTTTGAAGTCAAATTCGTTGGCAAATTCGTAAACTGGAAAACAAAACGAAAATGAGGTTTAAATTCGTTTAATGGCCTATCTTCGTAAAGTGTGAATTAAGTTCGTAAGAACCAAACGAAGATAAGGTCTATTTTCGTAAAGTATATTGAACGAAGTTTAAGTTCGTACGAAGATTAACTTCGTTAGGTGTAATTCTGAAATTTTACGTAGTCAGTTTAAATTCGTTTTGAAGTCAAATTCGTTGGCAAATTCGTAAACTGGAAAACAAAACGAAAATGAGGTTTAAATTCGTTTTGAAGTCAAATTCGTTGGCAAATTCGTAAACTGGAAAACAAAACGAAAATGAGGTTTAAATTCGTTTTGAAGTCAAATTCGTTGGCAAATTCGTAAACTGGAAAACAAAACGAAAATGAGGTTTAAATTCGTTTTGAAGTCAAATTCGTTGGCAAATTCGTAAACTGGAAAACAAAACGAAAATGAGGTTTAAATTCGTTTTGAAGTCAAATTCGTTGGCAAATTCGTAAACTGGAAAACAAAACGAAAATGAGGTTTAAATTCGTTTTGAAGTCAAATTCGTTGGCAAATTCGTAAACTGGAAAACAAAACGAAAATGAGGTTTAAATTCGTTTTGAAGTCAAATTCGTTGGCAAATTCGTAAACTGGAAAACAAAACGAAAATGAGGTTTAAATTCGTTTAATGGCCTATCTTCGTAAAGTGTGAATTAAGTTCGTAAGAACCAAACGAAGATAAGGTCTATTTTCGTAAAGTATATTGAACGAAGTTTAAGTTCGTACGAAGATTAACTTCGTTAGGTGTAATTCTGAAATTTTACGTAGTCAGTATTAAATTCGTTTTGAAGTCAAATTCGTTGGCAAATTCGTAAACTGGAAAACAAAACGAAAATGAGGTTTAAATTCGTTTAATGGCCTATCTTCGTAAAGTGTGAATTAAGTTCGTAAGAACCAAACGAAGATAAGGTCTATTTTCGTAAAGTATATTGAACGAAGTTTAAGTTCGTACGAAGATTAATTCGTTTTGAAGTCAAATTCGTTGGCAAATTCGTAAACTGGAAAACAAAACGAAAATGAGGTTTAAATTCGTTTAATGGCCTATCTTCGTAAAGTGTGAATTAAGTTCGTAAGAACCAAACGAAGATAAGGTCTATTTTCGTAAAGTATATTGAACGAAGTTTAAGTTCGTACGAAGATTAACTTCGTTAGGTGTAATTCTGAAATTTTACGTAGTCAGTATTAAATTCGTTTTGAAGTCAAATTCGTTGGCAAATTCGTAAACTGGAAAACAAAACGAAAATGAGGTTTAAATTCGTTTAATGGCCTATCTTCGTAAAGTGTGAATTAAGTTCGTAAGAACCAAACGAAGATAAGGTCTATTTTCGTAAAGTATATTGAACGAAGTTTAAGTTCGTACGAAGATTAACTTCGTTAGGTGTAATTCTGAAATTTTACGTAGTCAGTATTAAATTCGTACGAGGGTCTATTTAAGGTCCTAAATGACTTATATTCATTATGTTAATGTACGATAGGTGTCGGAGGTTACTGATAAGCAGTATTAGCTACTTGTTTGTGCGCGTGTACTACAATCAGGTAAGATACACTACTTTGTCACGCTGGGGGATCAACTAAAAGCTGGTTTCAAATCATAAATACTTCCACTCGGTACCTTGTTATTGTATGTGGGTTTAAGGGTTACTTGGGAGGTATTATGGGTTATGCAGTTGACCATGCGACCTGAGATGCAGTCCCTATTGCAGTGTATTGCAGTAATGTTTAATGTAGTATGTAGCTATGCAGTTAATGTAGTTTAATGAAGTATGTTGATACGCATGATATATGTAGAAATGAAGTTGATGTGTGATATGCATGATTGACCTGTACACCTAGTTCACTAGTCTTGCTAGGTTGCTATGTCACTTGCACGTTTAAGGATCCAAACGTAATGAAGTTAAAGTGTGTGATTGTCTAGGAATGTGTGTTACCTAGACTATATGTGTGTGAATGTTTGGGAATGCAGGGACCCAATCTATATGTGTGAACCTCAAGTCATCATTGAACCAATTAAACCCAATGAACCTCTTCATAACAACGATCCAGTTCCTGACAATATTCATGAATCTTCTTCAAATTCTTCAGAGCAAGAATCCTCGTCTCCTGATACTTCTCCACCATTCTCTCAGGATAATTCTTCTCAAGTGAATGTTCAAGAACAACCTTCTCGATTAACTCAGACAACAAATCCATTGAACACTCCAAGTGTGTATGTACCACTTGACTTTGATCATCCAGCTTATGAGGAAAGAATTACACCAAGTTATGATAACATCTCTCAACATAACTCAAGCTTTAATGATGATGATGTTGATCTTCAACAACAAGATCTCCTTCCTCATGATCACAAGTGGACACGTATGCAGAAATACCATCCTACTGAACAAATTATTGGAGATCCACAAGCAGGAGTAACTACTCGTACTTCAGTGAATGAGTGTCTCGTTGCACTTTCTCTTAGCAATATCGAACCCAAAACAGTATCTGAAGCTCTTCGAGATCCAGAGTGGGTTAAGGCAATGCAAGAGGAACTCGCACAATTTGAAAGACTGAAAGTATGGAGATTAGTTCCAAATCCTAGAAAAGATGATCCAATCGGAACGAAGTGGTTATTCCAAAACATCAATTGCCTATCGAATCTATAATCGTCGAACCAACACAATTCAAGAAACAATGAATGTTTGGTTTGATGAGATGTCAGGCATGATTTTTGAGCAAGAAAGTTTGCTACCAACAAGTAATGATCCAAGTGCTTCAAGTCCTTCTACAAGGAATACTACCTTAGCTTCTAAATTCAAGAAGTTTCCAACTCCTACAAGTGATGAATTAGATATTCTTTTTGAAGAATTCTACAATTCAAAACCGATTCATGATCAAGAACCTCAAGTCATCGTTGAACCAATTAAACCCAATGAACCTCTTCATAACAACGATCCAGTTCCTGACAATATTCATGAATCTTCTTCAAATTCTTCAGAGCAAGAATCCTCGTCTCCTGATACTTCTCCACCATTCTCTCAGGATAATTCTTCTCAAGTGAATGTTCAAGAACAACCTTCTCGATTAACTCAGACAACAAATCCATTGAACACTCCAAGTGTGTATGTACCACTTGACTTTGATCATCCAGCTTATGAGGAAAGAATTACACCAAGTTATGATAACATCTCTCAACATAACTCAAGCTTTAATGATGATGATGTTGATCTTCAACAACAAGATCTCCTTCCTCATGATCACAAGTGGACACGTATGCAGAAATACCATCCTACTGAACAAATTATTGGAGATCCACAAGCAGGAGTAACTACTCGTACTTCAGTGAATGAGTGTCTCGTTGCACTTTCTCTTAGCAATATCGAACCCAAAACAGTATCTGAAGCTCTTCGAGATCCAGAGTGGGTTAAGGCAATGCAAGAGGAACTCGCACAATTTGAAAGACTGAAAGTATGGAGATTAGTTCCAAATCCTAGAAAAGATGATCCAATCGGAACGAAGTGGATATTCAAAAACAAAAAGGATGAGAATGGAGTAGTAGTAAGAAATAAAGCTCGACTTGTTGCAAAGGGTTATTGCCAACAACCTGGTGTTGACTTCGACGAAACTTTTGCTCCAGTTGCAAGAATGGAGGCCATTCGGATATTCTTAGCTTATGCTGCATTCAGAAACTTTACTGTGTTTCAAATGGATGTGAAGACTGCTTTCCTGAATGGTGATCTCAAAGAAGAAGTTTACGTTGATCAACCAGAAGGTTTTGTTGATCCTCAAAGACCAAACCATGTCTACAGATTGGACAAGGCTCTCTACGGTCTTAAGCAAGCACCCCGAGCATGGTATGATTCTTTAACTACTTTCTTACTAAGAGGTGGCTTTACCAAAGGCACAATTGACCCTACCTTGTTCATTCGCAAACAAGGTAAGCATGTTCTACTTGTTCAAATATATGTTGATGACATTATATTTGGGTCGACCAGTCAAACATTTTGCAGAAACTTTTCATCTCTTATGGTCAATCATTTTGAAATGAGCATGATTGGGGAAATGAATTACTTTTTGGGTCTTCAAATCAAACAATTACCAACTGGTATTTTTATATCACAAGGTAAATACATAAATGACATGTTGAAAAAGTTTGATATGACTTCATGTTCTTCAATTTCTACCCCAATGGCTGCTCGAACAAACATAAATGCTGATACAAATGGGAAACCATTTGACCAAAAGAGATATCGAAGTATGATTGGTTCGTTGTTGTACCTAACAGCATCTCGCCCAGATATAATGTTTGCAACATGTATGTGTGCTAGATATCAAGCTGCTCCAACTGATTTACATTATCAAGCTGTGAAACGAATATTTCGTTATCTGAAGGGGACACCCGATTTAGGTCTCTGGTATCCAAGGGATACTGGATTCAATCTAACTGCATATTCAGATGCAGATCATGCTGGTTGTAAACTTGATCGCAAGAGCACTTCCGGTACTTTACAATTTTTAGGCGATAAAATTGTGAGTTGGTCTTCCAAGAAACAAAATTGTGTGTCACTATCAACGGCTGAAGCTGAATATGTGGCTGCGGCTAGTTGTTGTGCTCAGGTTTTATGGATGAAGACACAACTAACTGATTATGGTCTGAAATATGATCATATTCCTATCTATTGTGATTCTCAGAGTGCCATTGCCATTGCAGTCAACTCAGTAAACCACTCTCGCTCAAAGCATATTGATGTTAGATATCATTTTCTCAAAAGATTTACTCATGTTTGATCTCACAAAACCAATTTTTGCTCCACCTTTCTATGGAAATTTTTGATCTATTCTTGCATAGATTAAGGAGGAGTTTGTGATTTCAACAACCTTCAAACCTTCAAATGTGTTTCAAATTTTTTTTCAAAAATACACAAAAAGATATTTATTTCAATGGCTTGTATATACTATGTATGCAACCCGTTCTTAAATGATATATTTATTTGTAGAGTGTTTTTACATTCTAAGATATTGTTATTATACATATAAATTGATATAAGATAACAAGGAATCGAACGCCTTTGTGTACTCCCTAGTTGTCTTACATTCAACATTGTTGTTGAAGCAAAACTTTTCCGAAATATCACAACAAAGATTTTACTCATGTTTGATCTCACAAAACCAATTTTTGCTCCACCTTTCTATGGAAATTTTTGATCTATTCTTGCATAGATTAAGGAGGAGTTTGTGATTTCAACAACCTTCAAACCTTCAAATGTGTTTCAAATTTTTTTTCAAAAATACACAAAAAGATATTTATTTCAATGGCTTGTATATACTATGTATGCAACCCGTTCTTAAATGATATATTTATTTGTAGAGTGTTTTTACATTCTAAGATATTGTTATTATACATATAAATTGATATAAGATAACAAGGAATCGAACGCCTTTGTGTACTCCCTAGCTGTCTTACATTCAACATTGTTGTTGAAGCAAAACTTTTCCGAAATATCACAACAAAGATTTTACTCATGTTTGATCTCACAAAACCAATTTTTGCTCCACCTTTCTATGGAAATTTTTGATCTATTCTTGCATAGATTAAGGAGGAGTTTGTGATTTCAACAACCTTCAAACCTTCAAATGTGTTTCAAATTTTTTTTCATGCACACATTTGATGTTTTTCCAATGATTTTCAATCAAATGGAGTTCGGTGATTAGTTTGCACATGAGGGATAAGTATTTCTCAAATTATACTCCATGAATTTCATCATCGCCGATGAGTTCTAACCCCGGAGTATTCACTTCTTTCATTAGATAGTGAGGGTATTTTGAGTGCTGTTGTTTTCGTGCAAATAGGATGGAGGGAGTAAAGTCGAAAAGTGAGAGGTTAAGGTGATATGTTGTGCGAAAAGGGTTAAAAGAAATGATACCCTTCCCCAAATTCTCAAAAAGCCGGGTAAAACACGCTCCTATCAGATTTCATTTGTTGATTTCTTGATATTGAAGAAGTCTTCATGGACCCAGTGAAGCGATGCACATCTTTACCTAACCACTCAAGTGTTTCTTAACAAATACTTGTTTCATTTCTCACGGAGATTTTCACATTTCTATTGACTCTTCTTTCGGAAGATGTTGATATTGAAAAAGGGTGACATTCTGCTCCAGTCCCCGACTTCATTTGATCACGATGTGTCTAGAGCTACTTTGATTGATCATTGATTTGATTATCATTCATTTTTTTTAGGGCACATTAGCGTCATGTCTTTGTGATATTATTGCTTATCTTTGTGATATTATTGCTTATCTTTGTGATATAGCCGGAACATTTGTAGTGATATCTTAATTGATATTCCACGATGATCGAATGGAAATCCTACCAATGCTAACATCCTTTCCAACATTGAACGTAGGTCTCACATTTTCATTTATGAATTTGTTGAGTTAACGAGAAGTCTATGTGACCTCGGATGTTATTTCCCAAAAAGTCTTTAAGGATAAAATTGTGGTTATCAAATGCTTCGGTAGTGTTAACCATGATTTATATTCTTTGAAGCAATCTCGTGGTTGCAAAGCCGCAGATCGAACTATGTTAGAGACTTGTTTTGTGCATATCTCAATGATACATAGGAAATCCGAAAAATGTTATACATTTTAATCGGTCATTTCATTAATCCTTTTGATTTTTGAACATTTGTTGATTTCTTGATATTGAAGAAGTCTTCATGGACCCAGTGAAGCGATGCACATCTTTACCTAACCACTCAAGTGTTTCTTAACAAATACTGGTTTCATTTCTCATCACACAAACACAGAAAACACCAACACCATGCTATAACGTTTGTCCCAACAACTTCAATCTTCCATTTTAGTCACCCCTAGGATTTCTTGGGTTGGGCTAATGGTTCGGGTTGATGTTTTGATGGTTGATATTTCTCCATGTGTACATTCGATCATGTTATTCTTGTTGACAATGAATCAATCAATATGTCCATAATGAGATTGGTTCCCAATCTTGTCATTATGAGGGGGAGAAAATTTTATGATTGATTTACTGATTGATAAGGAAACAAGGAGAAAAGTTCGTGTTTGGTTTGGTTGTTTCACTAAGTGTTAGGCTTATCAAAGTTCTAGGATTATCAAAGTTTGTGTATAGAGGGAGAAAATTCTTCATGATGTGTCAATAGTTTCAGATTTTCACTAGATTTTAGTTGATTGAGAATTTGATTTTAAAAGGGGGAATCTGAATTGATGTCATAGATAAGAATGAAACCAAAGATGAAAAGATTTTCACTCAAGATGCTTCAAAAGTTCAAAAATGCTCCAAAATGTGTATACTCATGGATTAAGGGGGAGCATGATTACTTCATAAGAATTTCATCCAAACTTCATTCAATTGCTTACTCTCCAAAGTATTCAAGTTGATGTGACAAAGATCAAAGCTTCAAAAGAGTCTTCATCAAACATACTTCATTCAAGATCTTCAAGTCATACAACAACATTTTGTCAAGAAACTCCAATGCATACATCAAGGGGGAGAGTTCATATTCATGAAACTTCATTTCAAAAAGATGAGATTCATTCAAGAATTAAAACTAAGAATCATATATATATATATATATATATATATATATATATATATATATATATATATATATATATATATATATATATATATATATATATATATATATATATATATATATATATATATATATATATATATATATATATATATATATATATATATATATATATATATATATATATATATATATATATATATATATATATATATATATATATATATATATATATATATATATATATATATATATATATATATATATATATATATATATATATATATATATATATATATATATATATATATATATATATATATATATATATATATATATATATATATATATATATATATATATATATATATATATATATATATATATATATATATATATATATATATATATATATATATATATATATATATATATATATATATATATATATATATATATATATATATATATATATATATATATATATATATATATATATATATATATATATATATATATATATATATATATATATATATATATATATATATATATATATATATATATATATATATATATATATATATATATATATATATATATATATATATATATATATATATATATATATATATATATATATATATATATATATATATATATATATATATATATATATATATATATATATATATATATATATATATATATATATATATATATATATATATATATATATATATATATATATATATATATATATATATATATATATATATATATATATATATATATATATATATATATATATATATATATATATATATATATATATATATATATATATATATATATATATATATATATATATATATATATATATATATATATATATATATATATATATATATATATATATATATATATATATATATATATATATATATATATATATATATATATATATATATATATATATATATATATATATATATATATATATATATATATATATATATATATATATATATATATATATATATATATATATATATATATATATATATATATATATATATATATATATATATATATATATATATATATATATATATATATATATATATATATATATATATATATATATATATATATATATATATATATATATATATATATATATATATATATATATATATATATATATATATATATATATATATATATATATATATATATATATATATATATATATATATATATATATATATATATATATATATATATATATATATATATATATATATATATATATATATATATATATATATATATATATATATATATATATATATATATATATATATATATATATATATATATATATATATATATATATATATATATATATATATATATATATATATATATATATATATATATATATATATATATATATATATATATATATATATATATATATATATATATATATATATATATATATATATATATATATATATATATATATATATATATATATATATATATATATATATATATATATATATATATATATATATATATATATATATATATATATATATATATATATATATATATATATATATATATATATATATATATATATATATATATATATATATATATATATATATATATATATATATATATATATATATATATATATATATATATATATATATATATATATATATATATATATATATATATATATATATATATATATATATATATATATATATATATATATATATATATATATATATATATATATATATATATATATATATATATATATATATATATATATATATATATATATATATATATATATATATATATATATATATATATATATATATATATATATATATATATATATATATATATATATATATATATATATATATATATATATATATATATATATATATATATATATATATATATATATATATATATATATATATATATATATATATATATATATATATATATATATATATATATATATATATATATATATATATATATATATATATATATATATATATATATATATATATATATATATATTTGTTTTATTTTAATACTTGTTTTATATGTGTTTCATATATTTAATTTCATAAACTCATTTATAAAATCATACATGAATATGTGTCTTGTATTAAATTTTGTTGTATTGTATATATATATATAGGTACATTTTTTTGTGTTTTATAATTGTCACTTACATCATTATTTATAAACTTGTATTTATATTAGACATATGTATACTTATTATTATTTAAACTCACTTTTATGTACATATTAGTTTGTAAACTTATTTTTGAAATAGTCATTTTTATTTTCATGACCATCTACGCTTTAATTGGCTTTTGATTAAATTGTTGGACATTTTGTAAGGATTCTTGATTGTTATCTCAACTTGTGAGCCTTGTACAAATATTTTTATAACTTAACTTCTCGAAACAAAGTTTTTGGTTCATTGACATTTCGTCAAGTTCAATTAGAACTAGTTTATAGTTTGAGATTGTCTATAGTTATTATTTATGGCATTTCTAAGATAGCTAGTCACCTACAATACTTCATTGAACTAGAGGGCAATTATCACCATGCCGAAATGTCTAGAAGGCCAATTCTCTTAGTAAACCTCTAGGGATAGATACCTAGATCAATATAAGTAAGTTGTCCTAGTCAGAAATTGAGGGTTGTTACATCACCCTAGTGAGCCACACCGGTTAGCCCGCTCTGCTACCAATCTTGAATTCGAATTACAAAATTGGAAAGTTAGTTTCGAGTCATGGGTCACTTCTCAAAAAGCCTACATTCACGCGATTACTGGCTGGCTACTAAGGTGCATTGGGTCAAACTCCAATAACACCATAAAATTCCCATTCTCACCTCGAAGGTCCAGTGGTGCCCCACCAATATTTGGGCTGTGCATCCAATGGTCTAGACTACTTGACTCGATCAGTGAGGTCCCAGTGTTAGATGGGCTAGACTTTTTTGCAGCAGGGGTTGGTTCTTTATATGTACAGCAGCCAAAAGAAGGAGGTGGCGGTAGTTCAGGCCTTGGATCATCAAAGCGGTATGGTAGCAGCTCCGGGATGGAGATGGTGGAGAGTGGGCGTCAAGATGAGGAGGAAACGGTGGAGAAAATGGCTGAAGTCGCCATTAGAGTGTTGTGTGCTGGAATGTCAGTTGCTCTTAGTTCATTAACAGAATTTGCTCTATCTTCTGCTCAAGGATATGCTGATTTGATCAAGCAGTGGGAGAGTGCCACATGTCCAGAAAGTAGTAATGGGCCCAAGGTGTAATTTCTGGGGATTTTTGCTTTTGGGGTAGTTAGTTTTGTTAGGTGTAATTAGTTAAAGAATATTATATTCTTTTGTGTCTTATATAAGATCCATTTGGATGGAGATTAGTAGCTAGAATTAGTTGTGGGAAAAGAGTAATTGTAACTTTTAGACTAACAAAGTAACAAAACTATAAAGCATGGAATATCTTGCAAAAATGGACAAGATAATATTAATTTGAACTAGTAGGGATGTCTTTTCCCTTTTTCATTCTTTTATTCCTTTTTCCTTTTTTTGTATGCATAAGTTGAAATATTAGTCTGATGCAGTTATGAAACTGCACACATGTAAAGACTACCTAGTTGAACACTAGTTATTCACTTAGAGTGATCCAAGTCTACAAACACATGAGCTGGTCAATCTTGTTAGGCTTAATGTTTTACGACAAGGTTCAAGGAGCACAACTCATTGTCATTGGCTTCCCTGTTAAAGAACTCATGTCCTCGGATTTATGCATTACTTGCGGCTTGATCAATATCAAACAACAAGAGGCTTCACAACTCAGAACCTAGATGTTCTTTCTTAAGCTAAAATATAAATGATTGTCACTGGAATCTACAAGCCTTCAATTAGATACAATTGGGCCTAACAAGGCTTAGGAACTTTTATCAAACAATGACAATCGAGTTTTAAACCATTACAATATGAGAACCAATCAGTCAAAAAGTCCTAATATAACATAAGCCTCTTTATACTCTAATGTCTAATCTCTTAACACTTGTACAACTTCCTTCCCAACTTTCGGGGAAAACATATCTTGACAGGCTTCTGAAATGGAGGACTACTGGAGGCATGGTTATAAGCATCTTGTTCTGCCACCACTCCCTGAGCTTGATTTTCTTCAGTGTACCTGAAAGCTCCATAAAGAGTTGAGGGAGTGTGTGTGTGCAGAGTTTTACCTTATCATAAGACCAGGATCATGTGAGACCATTTGGTGGGCAGAATATCACAAAATTTCTCCAGAAGTATATCTTTGTCCTTTTCAACCCCAAGACCTCTTAACTGGTTTATGATACTCATAAATCTGGTGTAAGTACCAGTGAGAGACTCATTAGGCTGAGCAAAAAATTACTCATACCTCTTGTTTAAGGAGACCTTTCTGGTGACAATGGTGTCATCTCCTCCTTCATGCTGATTTAAAAGTTCATCCCACATGGTTTTAGCACTAGGAAAAAGAACTAGTGTGGGAATAAGGGTTTCTAGAACGGCCCCGAGGATCATGTTTTTGATAAGGTGTCTAGATTCACCAATCTCCTCTCCTCTTCAGACCAATGTTCCTCCCTCTTTTCCCTTCCTCTTCTAGATCCAGAAGGATCAAGAAGGGTATTGAGAGGTGATGTGGGGACATAAGGTCCTTCATTTAAGATTTTCATCATATTCCTCTCAATACCAGTAACATGCAATACCATCCTAGCCTTGCACGTACCAAACTCATCACTGTTCCCACTGAATTTAGGAACATGATTGTTTGAATAGTGCACATGCACATGTGGAGAATCAGGAGGAGGAGGAGGAGGTGGAGGATTAGTGTTATTAACAATAGGTGGTTCATTATTTTGATCATTAACAATAACATTAGGATCGGGACCAAAATTAAAACTTCCTTGCGTATTTTCTGGGGTGGCCATCAAAGAAGCAGATCTAGGCAATGATTAGCCTTCTGCTCTGATACCAATTGTGAGGTCCCAAATACGATGGTTAACCCAGAAGAGTATAATACAACAAGTCTAATAATCACTAGAATGGACTAGTATTACTTGTAAATAAATACAAGAATATATAAACAAAGTAATACAAGACTTAAAGCAATAAACAAGTAAAGTGGAACATAATGTATTTTTCAAGGTGTATTTTATTTATGATGTTAAATAAAATACAAGAATATATAAACAAAGTAATACAAGACTTAAAGCAATAAACAAGTAAAGTGGAACATAATGTATTTTTCAAGGTGTATTTTATTTATGATGTTAAATAAAATACAAGGTTGTGCGGAATCAAGATAATACAAATAAGTATGTATCCTAACAACCTATGAATTACAAATGATCTATATTTGTCAAATAACTCTTTTGGATCGAGATACTTAAAGTTGTGAAGTATCCCTGTTTAAGATCGAGAGTATTTAGACAAATTCACTATAATGCTAAATGTATGCTTTAAAGTAATTTTTACAAAGAAATGACTTTGTATTTATAGGAAACAAAATTCACCAGTGAATTTTGTGCCGTACAAATATGGTTGCATGCATTTAATGATCCGACAAGAACATTAAATGTATTGGTTAAGGTACAAGGATAAAGTCACATCAAATGACTTATTATCCTTTTAACCAACCACCTTTACACACGTATAAACTTTGGTAAAGAACAAGTGGAATGTCCTTTGGAAAGTGTGTAAAGGCAAAAGTCAATTCCTTGATATCAGTGTTCAGACTTGTAAGGTCTAGAACACTGACAATCCTCCAGTGTACAGATCTGGTAAGACTTCCAGTGGACTCTGCCATTTGTCAGTCTTCTTTCTTTAGACTTCAGTCTTTGACTTCACTGAGAATGTCTTCAGTAGAATAGATCTGGACTGGGGTGAAGTCCAGTGAGCTAATCTGGAGAATACTCCAGATTTCCTATACAAGTGTTTGTTCACTGGTCTTCCATTATTTCTGAACAAATCTTCAGAGGGACTCCAGATTCCAAGTCTGGAGTAGGTCCAGTAGAACACGTTTCTGGACAGATCTTCAGTAAGGCTCCAGTAGTCGAGTCTGGAGCGAGTCCAGAAAATCTGGACGTAACAAATTCCCCTATTTGTTTAGAAATAATGCAAGTGTTTTCAAGCTTATATCTATACAACTTTGTATGCTTGAAAAACACAAGTTTTGACTTAGTCTAAAAAATCTAAGTTACTGGAAAACACTTTATAGATCATCAGTGTTCCAGTTTCATCTTTTAATACTAACTTAGACTAAATCTGATCATTTACTTTTATGAATCAAAAATTGCAACTAATATTACATACATTAACTGATAAATAGTTACAATTTTCATCAAACAATAAATTATAATAAGTAAATGATAAGAGTCAGGCCTTTCTCTTCGATGTCTGTCCTGGAGCATCTTCAGAAGCCTTTCTCTTTGGTGATAGAGAAGATGGTACTGATTCTGGCGATTTCATGCCTATTGCAACTTCCATCTGTTGCTTTATTCTCCATACCTTCTCAACCCTCTTCAGAAATACTTTAACTTCAGTCGACAAATCTGTCTTCCCCCTGAACGTTAAGGCAATCTCCTTCAGTTCAGTCCATCCAAACGCCTGGACTGAAGTACTCTTTCTTTCATCAGTAAAGTTACCTTCCCTGGTCAACTTTATTTCAAACTTTGACATACCTTCATGATTATCTGCAAGCTTAATCTCTGCACCAGTGATCCTTCTAGCATCAGCCCTGAAATTCAACATTTCATTATACTTGTCTTTCCATTTGGCTGTCTGGATCATTGCTTCAGTTTCCTTTGACACTCTCTGTTGTTCTACAGCAGACTGGAGTTGTTGACGATTGATTTTCAGAGAAGTGTCCAGGGGAATGAATGTGCTCACATCTGCATCTTTTATTACTTTGAGCTGTTTGGCTGTAAGCTTAGGTATGCCAGTCAATTTCTTTCTGTACTCTAACTCCAGAGCACCAACATTTTTCCTTATCTTCTTCTGGAGGTTCACCAGTTCCTCCTTCCTCTGCCTGATAAGTTCTGGTACACTAACGCTATAAATTATTGAATCATAAATTTGTTCTTCTTCAGCGTAAAAGGAGCGTACATGAACATCATTCAATGCATTCAGACATTGATGAACTCTGGGGTCTTCCTTCATCTTTTTGTACACATCAATGTTTATGCCCAACCTGCCAGCATTATAAGAATCCAGAGTCCCCGTAGTTGCCATCTCCTTATGATGGGCCAGCAGTTCATCTCTTTGATTTCTCTTGAAGATTTCAATCATTATGCATTGTTGTTCCAGCTTCTTAGAGGTTTCATCATCAGAAGTGGGAAACTCTGATGATTCTTCAACAGTTTGCTCTTCTTCTCCAGATACCATTTGTTCTTTTCCTTTAACAGACTTCATAGTAGTTGGTATATCTGGGAAAGATTCAAACTGGGGCTCACTGGCTTCAGTACCAGCAGCTTCTTCAGTCAGCATAGTGGCTTCAGTGCCAAATGCTCTTTGTGCTAATCGTGCACTGGCATCAGTACCAGTCACTTGTTTTTGTTGCACAATGCTTTCAGTAGCAAAGGCCCTTTCAACAGCACTGGCAACAACTTCCTTCTTCTTTCTAATCAACCCTTCTTGGTCACCAGACGACTTTTCCCCTTGGAATGATCACCAGTTCTGGACTTGAGATCATTCCATAATTGTTCTAGCATGTGTCTGTCCAGTGCACCAAAAGTTCTTCCAATTACTGGAGTTGTATCATTCACATTCTTTCTGAGTGCCTGCACTTCCTTTTTAACATTTTCAACTTCTTGGGCAAGTGCTTTGGCAATTCTTTTTCTATCAACTTCTCCACTTGGGGTAACAGCCCATCTTGAATAGTTCAAAGAACAGACTCAGAAATTTCTTCAGATATTTCTTTCAACATACTAAGTCTGAACTTCTTTGTACATTCATCACTAATCGTGCTAACAACAGCAGCCTGATCAAGTGTGGGCCTGCTTTCCAATGAACTAACCCTAGTAACCAACTTCTGAACCTCATCCTTCAGACCTGTCAGTGGTTGAACAAGTTCACCTTTCACTGCAGTCTGAACAGCATTCACCAGCCCTGTCTCCAATCCCTGAACTGCCACTTTGATGTTTTCAGTGTTGTTATTAGTGGCCAGTACCAGCTCATCCAGCTTCTCAAAAACAAGCTTTTCATTCCCAGCAAATATATTCATTTCAGATGCTAGATTGTTCGATAATAAAGATTTAAAATCAGAAACAACCTGGGATGATGACTGGAGTGATCTCTCCAGGTCCGCCACCTTACTTAAAAGGCCTTGGACCTCGGCTGAAGACGAAGTGGAGAGACCACTGGGAGGTTCAAGATTGGAAGTCAATCTGGTCATGAGAGGTACTTGTGCCCAGACCTCTTCAGTTAAAACTTCAGATGTTACAACTGTTGAGTCCAGCGCACGAGGTTTAGATAAGTTAACTGGAGTTTCAAGTGGAGGAGGTTGAGATTGTGAAGTTTGAATGGTTGGAGGAGTGAAGTATTGAGTATTTTCTGGAATTGAAGGTGGTGGTGGTGGTGGTGGTGGTGGTGGTGGTGGTGGCATTTCTGGTGGTGGTGGTGGTGGTGTTGGTGGTGGAGGTGGCGGCATATTTGTTTCTGGTGGAGGTGGTGGCATTTCTGGTAGACTTTCAACTTGTACAACATCCTCACCCAGAAAGTTCATATTGACATCAAAATTCTTATCTTCTGACATGGGAGAATCAGCCTCATCCCAAAACATTTCACCAACAGTTGTATCACCAGCCTGAGCACCAACCAGTTCACCAGCATGTTCACTTGCTTCAACATTCAAATCGATTCGAGCCTCTTGCTCACCAGATACTTGTTCATCAGCCTGAACAATTTGTTCTACCTGCTCAACAACCTGCTCAACAATCTGAGCCACATTTTCTTCTTGCACGAAAGTCTGTACAACATTTTTCTGTCTGCTCAATAACTTGTATATTTTCAACATTCTCCTCTTCAAAAATAGGAGACCCATCAATGTTCATTACATCACCAGGATGTCTTTCTGGATTCACCTGAACTCCAGCTCTCATCAGACGCCTATTTAATCTTGGTCGTCTGGAAGGCTCAACATTTGGTTGTTGACCTTCAGGAGCCACTTGTCTGATGGGTTGTACAGCTTCTATAATCTGAACATCTTGGTCACCAGAGGGTCCTTCACCAACTTGACCTCTACCTGGAGCCACTTCTACTTCTTCCCTTTGAAAAGAGAGCATGGACTGAGGAATATCTACCTCATTCAGTGGAGATCTAAGGTTGGTCAGATCCCTCATATACTCACTCACAGAAAAGTGAGTAGTTTCATAATCGTACTGGTCTCCAAGAGCTCTTTTAAACATCAGTGAAAGAAAGCGTATATATGGAACAAAAGCTTTTCTACCTTTCACCCTAAGACGCTCTACCAGATCATCAAATAGGATCTGAGCGAAATCCACTCTGAGTCCAAACCAGAGGCAGTAGGCAATCTGGAGATGAGTTTGATTTATCTGGTCCAACCCTCCAGAATTGCCTCCCAAACATTCAACGATATGTGTGAAGAAGAATCTCCATGAGTCTGTCAGCCTGCTCATGTAGACTGTTCCCTTTCTGGATAGCTCCCCATGCTCATCCATAATTTCTGTGTGCCCCATCAATCTGCATACTTCCCTGAAATTTATACCAGAGGGAAGTTCGATGGGCAACTCATTCTGTTCAAAATAATTCAATTGTAGAACAGACCTGAGTAAACTAACAGAGAAATTCAAGGATCTGGTACCTCCCTTGAGGGTATAAGTAATTGATGAAGTTTCATCATTATAAATTGAAGAGTACCAGAATTCACATAGATAATCGTGGTACATCCTCCCTGGATTTAAGGTCAAAGCACCATATAATGGACATGAGAGAAAAAATGTATTTAATCTCCCAATAACGGATTGGGCATTATGAACACTAGAAAGTGAAAGTATGGCCATCCAGTTATTCATGTTTATTCTTATAGCTTTTGCCTCTAATGTGATATGAGGTGCCCTTTCAACATTTTCAGTCGGAGCATATTCAGCGGCGAGCAGATTTTTAGGCGATTTGGATTGTCTTGGTGCCATTTTATGATGAATAGATGAAGATGAAATTGAATATTTAGGGTTTTGATGAAGAATTGAATGGAAAAGGAGTAAATATGAGAGATGATTATGATTGGAAATTGAATGAAGAAATTAAATGAAGGAATTTGAAAGGATTTGGGAGTAAATATGTTCGAAGTAAATGCAAATGAAATTGAAAGTGGGTATATATAGGAGAGAGAATGTGGAACTCAAACGGTTAAGTTGAATTTATCAAATAAAATTTTGATCGGGTTCTGAGATCCGCATTAATTACATCACATCACACATAAATGTGTGACGGTTTACAGCCCACAAACAGTATCAAGTTGCACTTTTTGTCTTCCCAAGGTAAAAATACCATCATTTCTTTGAAAAATTTACATGCCACGTAGGATTATAAGATAAATATCTTTAAAAAGTTTGCTTACGTGGCACGCACAATGACCAAGTATTTAAAAAATATTATGACTCATTTCAGTGCATCTGGAGGTTGACTGGACACTCCAGTATCACTGGTGGATTAGTCCAGTGAAACATGTACTGATGGTACACTGGAGGGACACTCCAGTAAAGTACCAGTGAAAACCATTTGAAAGAGACTGGTGACCTCAAACATGCACGTCAACTAATACAGACAAATGAGAGGGACACATCTACAAGGAGACAAAAGTCACCTCAAACACGCACTTCAACCTGTCTAATTACCAGTGAGAGGGACACATTTACAAAGTACCAGTAATATTTTCTGAAGAATTTGTCCAGTGAGAAAATAAATTAATAAATTCCCCTTGAACTTAAAACTTTTTTAAGAGCAAAAATATCTTTCAAGTCTTCCCCCCTGGAATGTTGATCCAGAAATCTATTAATGCAAAGATAGTACACAACGGCGTTCAATATCTGAGCAGTCATAAATTTATAAATCTTTAAATCAAAGATCCTCAGTAGTACACAATGGCGTTCAATACCAAGGTTCCAGATTTAAGGGTTTAACATTCCCAACTCACCAACAAGATATTCAAAAGTTTTGACATCCAGAGGTTTAGTAAAAATGTCAGTGAGTTGTTTGTCAGTGGGAATAAAATGGAGTTCAATGTTGTTTTTCATAATATGATCACGGATAAAATGATACCTGAGATCAATGTGCTTCGTTTTGGAATGCATGACTGGATTGTTCGAGATAGCGATGACACTGGTATTATCACAAAAGATTGGGGTCTTTGAATACTTAATACCGTAATCAAGCAACTGGTTCTTCATCCAGAGTATCTGAGCACAGCAACTGGCTGCAGATACGTATTCAGCTTCAGCAGTGGACAATGAAACTGAAGTTTGCTTCTTACTGGTCCAGCTGACCAGTTTGCCACCAAGGAAATGACATCCACCAGTAGTAGATTTCCTGTCTATCTTACAACCTGCATGATCTGAATCTGAATAACCCATTAGATCCATGCCTGAGCCTTTGGGATACCAAAGACCCAAACTGGGGACACCCTTAAGGTACTTCAGTATGCGCTTTACAGCAAGCATATGAGATTCCTTTGGATTAGACTGATATCTGGCACATAAACATGTTGAAAATATAATATCTGGTCTACTGGCAGTTAAATACATCAGTGAACCAACCATGCCTCTGTAGATAGTGGTGTTCACTGGTTTACCATCTGGATCTGAGTCCAGTGTCAGTGGTGCATAAATTGGAGTGGGTTTAGATGGTGAAGAGTTCATATCATATTTCTTTAAAAGATCTCTAACATATTTTTCCTGATTAATAAAAATGCCATCTTTGTTTTGTTTAATCTGGAGTCCAAGAAAATACGTTGATTCACCCATCAAACTCATTTCATATTCAGTTGACATTATTTTAGAAAATTTCTTGCACATGTTTTCATCAGTAGACCCAAAAATAATATCATCAACATAAATTGGTACCATTAACAGATTACCTTTTTCATGAAGAATAAATAAGGTATTGTCAATTGCACCTCTTTTGAAACCATTTTCAATAAATGTTTAGTCAGAGTGTCATACCAGGCACGTGGGGCTTGTCTGAGGCCATAAAGCGCTTTGTCCAGACGATATACCCAATGTGGATGCTTTTCATCAACGAAACCTGGTGGTTGTCTGACATAAACTTCTTCTTCAAGCTTTCCATTCAAGAAAGCACTCTTTACATCCATCTGGTAGACCTTGAACTGATGATAAGCAGCGAATGCTAAGAATATTCTGATCGCTTCAAGTCTAGCCACTGGAGCAAATGATTCATCAAAATCGACATCTGACTGGTAGTAGCCTTGTGCTACCAGTCTGGCCTTGTTTTTGATTACGTGGCCATCTTCATCTACCTTGTTCCTGAAGACCCATCTTGTTCCAATTGGTTCTTTCTTTCCAACTGGGAAAGGAACCAGATACCAGACCTTGTTCCTTTCAAACTGGTGAAGCTCTTCTTGCATAGCAGTCACCCAGCTTGGATCTTCCATAGCCTCGTCAATCTTCTTTGGTTCCATCAATGATAGAAAACTAACATATAAGCATTGATTACTGGAGGCTCTTCTGGTCTGAACTCCTCTACTGGAGTCACCAATGATCTGATCAATAGGATGAGCTTTTGTCCATCTGGAGTACTGACCAGGATTGTTACTGGCAACAATATCAGTGCAAGAATTCAGTTGAGTCTCCTCTGGAGTTGCTTCAGGAGGAGGATCTTCCCAGACTACTTCAGCATCTTCATCTGAGTCATTTAAATCACGATTTGCATCATGAAATTCTTCATTTGAAGGCATTTCTTGAAGTACTGGTTCAGTTTGGAATTCTTCATAGGAAGACATTTCTGGTATATGCTCAACTGACACTGATACTGGGGAGCAGTACGAACATCAGATCCAATATTAATTTCAGAGGGTAGTTTGAAAATAATAGAAGGATAGAATGGAGTACCACTGGAGCGTTTCTTTTTCTGAACAGGTTCCAGATCAGGATGACTGGAAACTGTGTCTTCTGAATCTTCTTTATTGTAGTTGATAGGATCAGATTCACAGAAGACAATTGGAGTTACTGGGGGAGTGTCAAGGGCTGGCTCCTTGTTGATTGCAGCATTTGATTCATCAAATGTGACATGAATTGACTCATGGACCTTCTCCAGTCTCTTGTTGTAGACTCTGAAGGCCTTGCGAATGGCTGAATAGCCTAAGAAATACCTTTCATCAGCTTTGGCATCAAATTTGCCTAACTGACTGGAGTCGTTCAGGATGTAAACTGGACATCCAAAAACGTGAAAATAACCAATATTTGGTTTTTTATTTCTTAAGACTTCATAGGCTGTCTTTTTGAGTCGCTTCACATACACTGACCGGTTCTGGGTGTGGCAAGCAGTGGCAATTGCTTCAGCCCAGAAACTGGTAGACAGACCAGATTCAGCAAGCATACTCCTGGCTGCTTCTATCAGCGTTCAATTCTTCCTTTCCACCACTCCATTCTGTTCTGGAGAGCGGGCTGATGAGAAATTCTGGGAGATGCCAGTGTCAGTACAAAATGACTCCAGAGTTGCATTCTGGAATTCTGTTCCATTGTCACTTCTTAACTGACACACCTTTCAACTGTACTTGAGCTCAATTTGCTTGATAAGACTGATGATTTCAGCAGCACCTTCACTTTTAGACCTGAGAAAGATAACCCAACAATATCTGGAAAATTCATCTACTATTACCAGGGTGTATCTTTTACCAGCACGAGTCTGAACATTCACTGGACCAAAGAGGTCCATATGAAGCATATGAAGAGGTTCAGATATGCTGAAATTCTGTCTGGTCTTGAAACTGGTACGTTTCTGCTTACCCATCTCACATCCTGGACATGGCCTTTCCTTTTTGAAGGAAACTGAAGGTATCCCATCTGCAAGTTGTTTTCTGGACAACTTATTGATATTCTTGAAATTTAAATGGGATAACCTTTTGTGCCATAACCAGTTTATGTCTTCATCAGCTTGAGTATAGAAACACTGCTCTGAAGGAGAGCTTTCCATATCCATCACGTACACATTCCCTTTTCTGGGAGCAATCAACACTACCTTCCGGTCCTTGTTGAATACGATACCCTGAGCAATATTGAATAAAACTTGATAGCCATCATCACACAGTTGGCTTACACTGATCAGGTTATATTTCAAACCATTCACAAATGCAACACGTCTGAACTTGACTTGTCCATTGTTCAGAACACCGTATCCCTCAGTCTTTCCACAACCATCATTTCCAAAAGTAATGGAGGGTCCATCAGAAATGGTGAACTCCTCCAGCAGGGTCTTACATCCGGTCATCGTCCTGCCAGCAGCACTGTCAAGATACCAGATATATTTCTTTCGATCGCCCTGCACATCCACCAGATATTATCAGTTAGATTTGGGAACCCATCGACTGATGGGTTCACTGGACCCTCCCTTATAGGTCCCTGGGGCAATATGGTTTAGTTCACTTTCTTCAACAGTGGTCTTAGTTGAAAAGACCACCGGGGTTGATAGTTTTGAAACCTTTTTCTTTTTCTCAACTGGAGAAATAGATTTATCTTTCTTTGCAAAAGGTTTTGTATTTTGTCTAGGGCCAGATGAAGTACCCTCAATAAAGTTTAATCTTGCATTAAAACTTTGAATTGACGAGTCAGTATTTGAATCTGGCTCTCTAACCTGGACAAAATATTTTCATCAGATGATACCTTAGCCTTTCCAGTTCTAGGCTTAGGTAGGGGATTAGTCTGAGGCAAAGGTTTATTCCGATAAACCTCTTTAACTGGAGCAGTCATCTGGAATGCTCCAGTCTTAACCTCTGGGGATTGAACAGGGAAAATATTGGCCTTGGGAGTTACAGGCTCATCATAAACAGTGGTGGGCCTGAACCCCTCTGGTAATCGATCGATTACTGGTATTAATGATGCTACATGAGTATTTCCATCTAAATATGCACGTTTTTGAGCAGGAAATTGATTTACTCCAGCATCATATGGCTTTCTGGTTTCTAGCCATGATTTAATCACCAGTTTTTCTTTCTCTAAAATGACTTCAAGATTTTGTTTTTCTTGAATCAATTGTTCAGTTACCAGAACCTGGGCTTGAAATGCCAGTTCAATGTCTTGAAGTTCTTTTAATTTTGATTTTAAAACAGTTATTCAGAAAAATCTGTTTCTAGACCATTTACACAATCAGATCTAACAGTTTCTACAAATATCAAATCAGAATTAAGAGCTTCAGCTATGTCCAGTTTTAATTCTTGGTCAGTTGCAGTATCATAATCACTAACCTTTTTAATAACAATGTCCACCCATCGTCCAGATGTGACATCCTCCTTCACCAGGTGCTCTTCGTCTGCCAGAGCCATGTAGCAGCAATCTCTTTCTTCTTCTTCATCAGCAGATGATTCATCAGAAGGAACCCACTTCTCTTCAGTTGTTGCAGATCATGCACTTATTATTGTTTTCCATTTGTTGTGCCATGAGAGCAATCTGGGCCTTAAGCTTTTTATATTTCAATTTATAGCTATCATCAGGCATATTATTTGAAGAAAATGGACCAGGCTTGGATACAAACTGGCTGGACCTGCAATCTTTCATGAAATGACCCTTTTTGCCACACTTAAAGCATGTCAAATTGGTCTTATCATTTTG
>CM067170.1:7011955-7024292 GCA_034093135.1 Erigeron breviscapus | reverse complement strand
CGACATGGATGGAAATGTACACACCTATAAAGCTCGTCTCATGGCGAAAGGCTATACTCAGCTTTACTGAGTTGACTATGAGGAGACCTTTTCTCTCGTAGCGGACATTAGAGCTATTAGGATCATCTTAGCCATAGCAGCGTACTATGACTATGAGATATGGCAAATGGATGTCAAAACCGCTTTCTTGAATGGTTATCTTGACGAGGAAGTTTATATGGTTCAACCAGAAGGTTTTGTCGATCTAAAATATCCCAACAAAGTGTGCAAGCTTCAAAGGTCCATTTATGGATTAAAGCAAGCATCACGAAGTTGGAATAAAAGGTTTGATGAAGAAATCAAAAAGTTTGGTTTTGTTCAAAATCTTGAAGAGCCATGTGTATATCGCAAAGCTAGTGGGAGTAATATTACTTTCCTTGTCTTGTATGTTGATGACATATTGATAATAGGAAATCACATTCCAATGTTGCAAGATGTAAAATCCCATCTTGGAAAGTGTTTTGCTATGAAAGACTTGGGTGAAGCAGCATTCATTCTTGGAATCAAGATCTATAGAGATAGAAGTAAACGGTTGATTGGATTAAGTCAAAGTGCTTATATTGATAAGATCTTGAAGCGATTCAAGATGGAGAATTCTAAGCGTGGTTTCATACCTATGCAAGAAGGACTTAATTTATCTAGCAAGAACGGTGCCTCTACACCTGAGGAGGTGGAGCGTATGCAAAGAGTTCCTTATGCTTCGGCTGTGGGATCTATTATGTATGCGGTAAGATGCACTAAACCTGACATTGCGTTCGCGCAAAATATCGTTAGCCGATATCAACAAAATCCGGGTGAGGATCACTTGACTGTTGTGAAGAATATTCTTAAGTACATGCGTGCTACTAAAGATTTATTCTTTGTGTATGGAGGAAATCCCGATGCAGATCTCAAAGTAAGTGGATACTGTGATGCTGGATTTCAGACTGATAAAGATGATACAAAATCTCAGTCAGGATATGTCTTCGTTCTAAATGGAGGCGCGGTGGATTGGAAGAGCAGGAAACAATCTACAGTTGCTATGTCTGCTACAGAGTCTGAGTATATAGCTGCTGGGGATGCCGCCATGGAAGCTGTCTGGATCAGAAAGTTTATTTATGGGCTTAACGTGATGCCCTCAAATAACACACCTTTGGATCTGTACTGTGATAATACGGGAGCTATTGTCATTGCCAACGAACCTGGAGTTCAGAAAGGTGCCAGACATTACCAGAGAAGCTATCACTATGTTCGTGAGCAAATCGAATTAGGTGAAATCAATTTACTCGAAGTTCACACAGATTGTAACTTAGCAGATCCTTTTACAAAGGCTTTGTCAAAAGGAAAGCTCAATAAGCATGCCGAGGGCATAGGACTTAAATTAGCTGGTTATATCATGTAAATCTGTGATTGGTATTTGGATAATGGGATGTTAAACAATTATTATTTCAATAAATGAATTTATATACTTGGTATGAGTGTTTTCATTTCATAATGATTGTGTCCTATATTTGCATGTTTAAATCCATGAATATTTTAAATATCTAAATGTCCATTGTCGATTAACTATATGGGAATATGGTTAAACTAAGACATATCTGAAGTGTTTTGGTAATATTCTTATGAATATATGAAGATGGTCCTGCCAAACTCACATGGTATCCATAGAGATGCATATCGGACTACCCCACTTAACGAATCATCACTTTATGGATCGACGTCATTAAGTGAAATTCGTGAAATGGTTGCTTTATTTATCCTTAGACTTGAGATACAAACAGGTTATGCATGTGTGGATTGCATTTTCTTAATATAGTTCTTAACTATCCTGAACAAGGTAGTAATAAAGGGCTATTTTCAGAAATGTAGTGAAACGACATGACTAACACGTGTAGTCAATATAGGATTTGTTCCTTCAATTTGCAACTGAATAATGATACCATTTGGGCCCCTCATTAATTAATTAAGATATTTGTATGCGCATACCCAAATGAACTCCAGAGGTTGTCTCGATTAATTCGGTAATCTTAATTAGTTGTAGAAATGAGAAACAGAATCGTTAAATTACGGAATGACATTGATCCATATCCATAATTAACAAGGTATCTGAAACAAATGGATAATAAAGACTAAATCATTTCAAATGATACTTTAAGAAACTATACTTAAATATTTCCGGGAGCATTGGCGTGTTGCTAGACGCTAACCAATGTTATTGCCTTTATATAACATGCTCAAGTGGGAGCTGTTGGAATATGATCACGTTAAATAAACGCATGTCCGAAAATCATTTAAGCCTACGGGGTCACACAAAATGACATGTAAACTCTATATAATTAATTAAAGTATTAAGTGTAATATATTGATTAATTTGATCATGAAATGATTAATAAATAATGTTAAATGTTTAATATGTATTTATTAATTAAAAGAGGAGGAATTAGAGTGAAATTAGGAATTAGTGTTGTTTCCTAATTCCACCTAAGGGGGCCGAAAATCTCAAGGCTTCTAGGCCTTGAGATTGCTTGTCCATCAAGTTTAAAACCCTCCTAATTAAGCCCATAAATAGAGAGCTAGGCTTAAGGGTTTTATACACAATTACACAAGACAATAGATTTGTAAATCTCTCCTCTTTCTCCTTTCTTGGTTCGATCGGCCGAAAAGAAACCCCAAGGGGTTCGGGTTTTAGGTTTTCGATATTTAGGGATATAGACAAAGGGTTGTTGATCATGATCGGGTACTAGCATACAATATAGGGGTGTCAAGTGTGCGATCGTAGAGGGGTTTTCCTTTAAACCCTAATTAATAATAATCTTATTATTATTATCTTATTGGAAGCTTACGCTAAAAGGTACATATTCAATTCTCTCTTTGTTAATTAATATGATTGCATATACGTTCTTATCCGTTGCGTACTCGTGATTTGTTATATGTATAAGTGCTTAAATCCTAACAGATTATGTCTCTCTCTTTCTTTATGGCTTCTCCTAATTGGTTGCTTTTTAGTTTGACAGTATCTAATTTATGGGTATTTAATCTAAAAAAAAGTGAGGGTAACAAGACACCATTCCGGTATTTTCAAAAAAAAATTAAATTTTTTTAAAAATTATTTTTATTATACTTTATTTTTTTTTGTTATTTGTGAACTTTAAAACTTATATTTTGTTATGAAATACCTATTTGGTATTATTTTTGAGTGAATTATAATTTATTTTGACTATTTTCGTTAAATTGTAACAAGTTTTGTAGGATTTTTATAAAAAAATTAAAATAGTCGTACCGGCCGGTATTTCCGTAATACCGATAATACCGGTAATACCGGAAATTTTTTCTACACCGATATGACTAATATACCGGTTTTTAAAACATTGAACACCACACGTCCACACCAACCCATAAGGGTTGAATTTGAGGGTAAAGGAGGTAAATTGACATGGATTCTTATGATTGGTGGGAATATTTAAGGGTAAGAGGGTAAGATCTCACCATTCCCTCCACCCTTAGATGCGATAGTAAAACATGAATATGAGCTAATGTTGTACGTGGAGCTAGAAACAAAAAATAGATAATTTTAAATTAAGCAGATATGAAGAATTATTTTGTTTGTTGCAACAACCTTTGATAGTTTGTTCATTAATGTTATATCGTACTAAACTTAAACTTTCTATTTTAACTATCTATAACATTTTTTAAGAATTTGGTTATTTTGTGCTTTTGAAACTATTTATAACATTTTCTAAGAATTTGGTTATTTTGTGATAGTTGTTGAAGGGCAATTTATTGAATAAATAATTTTTCAATGAGCCGAAAAGAATTGAACCTGAGAAAAAAAGTACACAAATTTTATATGGGGTTAAAGACTAGCTCATAGGTATGGTTTTTTATCTCATGGGATCTATTTGGGTTCAAGTCTCACTTCTCATATTTATGGAGTGGATTAACAGAAGGTTTTCAAAAGTCTTAATACCTACTCGAAATCCATAAATAGGATTGAAATACAATGAAATGTACCCACGTAATCAAGAGAAAACACTTGTTCGTTTCGATACTTCCATAACCTCAAACAGTGTCTACTCTTGATGCACGTCTTCTTAGCCAAAGTGATATGCAACCCATAAATGCATGTCTTCTTAGCCAAAGTGATATGCTTTCCTGTGAGTAGATTGAGTCTACATAGTCCATAAGAAACTAAAATGTGTTGCTTTACAAAAGTATAATACAATTACTTTTTTAATTTAAGCAATAAATTAAAACTTTATAATTGCTTATTATAGCTATTGAATTAAGAAATCCAAAACTTGATGTCATGTCCAAATATATTTACTGGGTCCAATTGATATATATAGAATTTAGCTAGGTGGGGACGGTGATGTGTGATTTGTGAGCTCTAACTTCTTTATGAAAAGTCGAATTTTTTTTTTTAGACGAGTATTCCTTTTTGTGTAGCTTTTATGCTTAAATTCGATATGGACTTGCATGAGTTGCATAACTCTCTTAATCTAATATCGGAGAGTGCTCGCTTGACGCTCTCTTAGCCCGCCACGTCAGCGTTTTCCTACATGGCGTCACCAGAACGATCCGAATTCCACGTTAGCAGCCACGTAAGCACCGAAGTTGCTTAGTTAATTAGCATCCACATAAGCATTTAAAAGAGTTACATATACATAGAAATGTAGCTTTTAACTTAAAATTAAAAATATGTTGCTTGCGGAACACCATTTTTCCATTTGAGCTATCCAAATGGTTGTTAACGTTTAATTTTGTCAAACCACACTAGATATAGAATCACAACCAGATGCGTTTTTGTTTACATTTTCCAAAATCATAATATACACTCAAAAAAGTTGATATAAATGGCTGATTATTGTTATCATATTCCATATTCACAAAAATCTTTATTTCAATTACATATGCACACAAATAGGATTGCAAGAAAATGAAAACTCAATACAAAACTGTACGCAAATTTATTCTTGAATTTGGAAATATTAAATTGAGTTAATTTCAAAAATCGTCCTTGTGGTTTTACCAAAAAATCACGTTTCATCCTTTAAACTTCAAAATACACTGGTAGTTCTTTATACGCGGATAATGGTCACGTTTCGTCCTTTAGTCGACCGTATAAAGGACGAAACGTGACCATCATCCGTTAGATTAAAGGACGAAACGTGACCATCATCCGTTAGATTAAAGGACGAAACATGACCATTATCCGCGTATAAAGGACTACCAGTGTCATTTTGAAGTTTAAAGGATGAAACGTGATTTTTTGGTAAAACCACAAGGACGATTTGTGAAATTAACTCTATTAAATTTGGTTGAAGTTTGAATTAGAATATATCAAATCCCTAATTTTAAGTATTGAGGGTTTTTATTTAAATGATTATAATTAAACTAGCACGGTATCCACGCAATGCGAAGGTATTCGTGGCGGTAACGGTGTGGTGGTGGGGGCGACTGTTGGTGGTAGAGACAGCGTCGAGTGGTTTAAATAATTGATGTAAAGGTAATTGATGTAGAGTGTTAATGGTAGTATTTTAAAAAATAAAGGACTAATAGTGTAATATAATCATTAAGGGTAATTTAGACATTTCCCTTCATGTAACTTTCAACATGAGACTATTATTTTTATAATATAGAATAGAAGTATGAGTAAACGACACAAATCGTCCCTGTGGTTTATCAAAACAATCACGTTTCATCCTTTCTAATCGAAAACATCACTGGTAGTCCTTTATAGGAGGATAAGGTTCGTATTTAGTCCTTTGACCAATTGACCGTCATCTCTCTTCCATTAAACTACCCACGTGTTACCCACGTGAAGGGTACTTATGTCATTTCACACTTGTTGACTTTGTTATCTCTTTTTTCCCTTTCTTCATTCTGGTACTAAATCTATCAACAACCCTTTTAACAATGAAAACTTAAAAATAAAAAATTAAAATTGAATCCGGTTGATTCAAAAAAATTATTATGTTATGGGATGTAAATGTTTGTGTTATTTGTGAGAGAAAAGTATTTTTATATTCGTTGAAGATAGAAGATCGATAGGAACGGAGTTAGATTGAATGGAGATATAGACTCATTCGGATGAAGAGGACAATTAGAATGTTGAAAAAGGGAACTACTATACTATGCTAACATTAGGGGTAGAGATGAACAATTTAACTATGGTTAATTAGTCGGTTAGTTGCTGACATGGAAGGTCCACATGTAATGCCATATCAGTTAGTATAAAAAGTGTTTGTAAAAGGTTAGTCATTTTAGCATTTCTCTTTCCAAAATAAATTTACATCTCTTTTATCTGCAAATCAAATCAAATAATAAAAAAAAGATCAAATCACAGGATCAAATTCTTTCAATATATACATATTGCTCCAAGAATTAATCATCACCCTCATATCTTCTTTGGCGACTGCAAATTCTACCACCATTACTTTTATCATTAACATCTACACAACCACCAGAGGCGGCCCACCACCAGGTCCAACATCTCGTCGGAAAAACGAATCGAACACTAACCCGAAAGTTAAAGGCTCCGAGAGCAAAACCGAAAAAACCGTATCCCAAACAGAAACCCATAACTCAAACGAAAACCAAACCATTAATCGGAATCTGAGATAAAGAAGGCATTCGCCAGAATCTACATATTTGATTTATTTAATTTCGGAACTTTTTACGCAATACAAATACACCATGGGTTTGATGGATCCATGTTCTAACATATGCCAAAATTGTTTTTATTTCTTGTTATTGGAAAAATTCCATGTCCTCCTGTAACAACCACTGTAACACCCGACGTTTAAAAATGTGGGTTTTCAAAAACTTTCATCTAACGGTGTCAATTTGCGGAAGGAAAGACTTTAAAAGTCAAAACCGATAAAAACTGTTCGGTTTCTACGTTTAGTTGGTGTTACATGCAATACCATCAAATAGTTTAAAATGAAAACCCAACGGTTGCCCAACACAAACAACCGTTCAACAATACTACATAAATTCGACATCAAGTACGAAATGTAAATAAATGTCTAAAGAGACAATCGTCTATGGGTAGCTAAGTTCTCCTGCATGCATCTACCCAACTCCCACTCTTATTCCTGCATCAACTAATCCTTCAAGCTAAACCTGAGGGAACAACCACATTTAAGAAACAAGTGTTAGCTAACGAATTAGCTAAGTAAGATAACACTATGTAATAAAGCATTTGCCCAATTAAAACAATCTTCATTATTAAACAAGTTTATTTAGGCACAACGCACATCACACGTTCACACATAACTGCATATCAACTTCATATCAATTAGGATGAATCACCCTAAATGTGCCTATCCTTCTTTATATTCACACATTATCACACATATCTTCATTATCTGCATATAAGTGTAACATAAGTCACACCCGACTAGATGCTTCACCAAAAGGCTAGTCATACTTTGTCGTTAAGGAATGGCAAGCCAATCCAAGAGTAATCCGTATGTGGAGGTTGGTCAAACACCTCGTATTACTCGCCCTGCATTATAAAGACCATGTTGCAAGGAGCCACCCAAGCAACAATGTAACACCCTTCATTTAAAAATATGGGTTTCCAAAAATTTTCGCCTAACGGCGTTAAAATAAAGTGGAAGAACATTAAAAGTCCAAACCAATCAAAATCTGTTTGGTTTCTTTATTAGTTGGTGTTACTTATTCGTACCATCAAAACAAGTCTAAATAGAAACCCGTCGGCTACTCAACACAAAACATCCGACTACATAACATGCCAACTTCATAAATGACAAGTCATAAATAAAAGTCTAGAAATGTGCAGCAACTATGGGTAGCTAAAGTCTTCATCAAGTAATCTACCCGTTCCTCACTCTTCTTTATCAACAACCTCAGCTACGCTAAACCCGAGGGAGCAACACATTTAAAAAGACAAGTGTTAGCTAACGAATTAGCTAAGTAAGATAACACTTAAGTTATAAAACATATGTCCATTTCAAACATTATGGATTTAAATACTTCCTTAAGGCACAACACACATAAAACACACAATACTTCATATTAGGATGAACCACCCTATATGTGCCTATCCTGCTTTACTTCATTACACACATATAACCACATAACCGCTTTCTACATTAACTGCTTTACTACGTTTCAACTGCTTTACTACATTTTAACTGCTTTACTACATTTTAACTGCTTTACTACATTTTAACTGCTTTACTACAATTTAACTACTTTACTACATTTTAACTGCGTTACTACATTTTAACTGCTTTACTACATTTTAACTGCTTTACTACATTTTAACTGCTTTACTACATTTTAACTGCTTTACTACATTTTAACTGCTTTACTACATTTTAACTGCTTTACTACATTTTAACTGCTTTACTACATTTTAACTGCTTTACTACATTTTAACTGCTTTACTACATTTTAACTGCTTTACTACATTTTAACTGCTTTACTACATTTTAACTGCTTTACTACATTTTAACTGCTTTACTACATTTTAACTGCTTTACTACATTTTAACTGCTTTACTACATTTTAACTGCTTTACTACATTTTAACTGCTTTACTACATTTTAACTGCTTTACTACATTTTAACTGCTTTACTACATTTTAACTGCTTTACTACATTTTAACTGCTTTACTACATTTTAACTGCTTTACTACATTTTAACTGCTTTACTACATTTTAACTGCTTTACTACATTTTAACTGCTTTACTACATTTTAACTGCTTTACTACATTTTAACTGCTTTACTACATTTTAACTGCTTTACTACATTTTAACTGCTTTACTACATTTTAACTGCTTTACTACATTTTAACTGCTTTACTACATTTTAACTGCTTTACTACATTTTAACTGCTTTACTACATTTTAACTGCTTTACTACATTTTAACTGCTTTACTACATTTTAACTGCTTTACTACATTTTAACTGCTTTACTACATTTTAACTGCTTTACTACATTTTAACTGCTTTACTACATTTTAACTGCTTTACTACATTTTAACTGCTTTACTACATTTTAACTGCTTTACTACATTTTAACTGCTTTACTACATTTTAACTGCTTTACTACATTTTAACTGCTTTACTACATTTTAACTGCTTTACTACATTTTAACTGCTTTACTACATTTTAACTGCTTTACTACATTTTAACTGCTTTACTACATTTTAACTGCTTTACTACATTTTAACTGCTTTACTACATTAACTGCTTTACTACGTTTTAACTGCTTTACTACATTTTAACTGCTTTACTACATTTTAACTGCTTTACTACATTTTAACTGCGTCAATGTGCAACATAAGTTACACCCGACTAGATGACAACCATTCAGTTGAACATCAAACGTCGTTAAGGAATGGCAAGCCAATCCAGAGTAATCCGTATGTACAAGACAAATGAGGGCGGGTCAGACCCCTCGTATTACTCAACTGCATCTCAATGACCATGTTGCAAGGAGCCACCCAAGCAACCTACGTCAACACACTTAGCCGGGCTAGGGCAAGTACGGGTTAAGCTTAACACTTTCCTGCATCAAAGTTTAACGAGCTCGATTCTGCGTTATTTAGTTTAGGTGACTGCATTACCTAAACATTTACTACGTTTACTGTTTTTACGTTTTGGGCCCTTAAACGTGCACGTGTCATGGCAACTTAGCAAGTCTAGTGTTCTAGATGAGCAAGCCATACAAACATGCACACAACAACATATCTACATAAACTGCATCTCAAATCATCACAAGATACTACATATTACTTCATATCATAGCCCTTCATTATTCTACATACATACACTACATCATACATCATATCATAACATGAACTGCATTACATATCATGAGGGACTGTATTTCAGGTCTCAATGGTCGACTACATAACCCATATCACCTCCCGTGTAACCCCGAATACCCACAAGCAATTCAAGATATAAGTTGGGAAGTTATTATCTGAAACCATCTTTTCGTTGAACCCTCAGTGTGTCAAAAGTAGTGTATCTTACCTCAAAGAAGCTCACGACAAATGATATCTACGTTACCGTGCAAAGCAAGTATTCCTGACCTCCTATAATCATTAAGCGATCATTAGACAAGCTAATACCCACATCATTAAGGTCATAACTCAGACCTAAACACCTATAAACATGACCCATGACATTGCTTTATGCATTGGAGGTTTGAGTAATACATTAGGACTCATAGAATCCGATGAAACTCGACCTTCACTCACTAATTCAGCCTTTCAGGAAACTTGACATCAAGATCATCTTTTAAAAGCATTACCATTAGAAAATAGACTCTCTCACGATTCCGTGGATAGCTTATTTGTCAAAAACGGAGTTACGGTTCAAAAGTTATGGCCATTTGAAAATTCAGTCGCTGTTGCGCCGCAATGACTCATTGAGCCGCAACTTAACTCACTGACTTCCCATTGCGCCGCAACTATGTAGTTGCGCCGCAACTGGGTACGAATCAGCACAGAAATCATCTTTAAACCTCCAAAACTTAACCAAACTCAACCCAAACGACCCCAACCCTTATGAACAACCTTTGAACCTTAAAATCCACCATATTAAGTCCATAATGATGCAATAAAATCTTGGATTAACCCATACATGTTTTGCATCATAAAAACAATCGTTAATTCGACATCAATTGATCCTCTAAGACCTAGATCTGATTTCAAACGACTCATATGATTGAAAAGATCTAAAATTAATGATAATATACCTTTCCTACTTGTAGATCTCAAAGAGGATGCAATAAACTTGATCAAACACACTTGAATCACACGTTTTGAAGGATTTTTGGCTTGCAAATTGATGGAGGATGGCTAGAGGGCGGTTAGGGCTTAATTAGGAAGAAGAAAATCTGCAAATGACTCTCTAATGACAGCCCCTAAGTCCCTAAACCCGTTTTTTATTTTCCTCCTATGTCAAAACTAGTCCTTAAGGAAATCCTTCATTACTAGCCACAAACTACCTTAGGGACTATATATAACATGATTACTTCTTTAAATACCACTACATAGGCATTTAACTACATTTTACACACATATATACTTCATTATACATTTAGGCTTTCAAGCCTCACACATATCACACAATAACTACATATAAGCATTAAATCAAAAATAGACTTAACGACACATTATGTTGACTTAACGACACTAGTCAACTGTTAAATAAAAAGTTTGGGATGTTACAATTACCTCCCCCTTAAGAGGATTCCGTCCTCGGAATCACTTCGGCATCAAATAGGTGAGGATAACTTTCAAATCAACTTCCACTATAAATAAGATTCCATCCCACCTGCACAAGCTCAATTAACTTCCTATGCAACTTCTTTTACTTTTGGTCAAGGATCTTAACCAGACCAACTACAAACACTCCTTAACATCAATACACATATCTCTCCACGGATGCACATTGGTTTTATCTCAACCTATGCATCATATCATCGTATACTCACATCTTAATCCATGTCTTATATCACATCAACATAGACTCACCACTTAAACGTAACTTCATAACATATCTTGGCATACCACACATAAATTTGTCTCACATATTCATATTAGCACTAGCTTTACAACAAGCACGATTTCCCACGTCTTACGCACTAGCATTACATCTAGCACGATTTCCCACATCTTACGCACTAGCATTACATCTAGCACGATTTCCCACATCTTACGCACTAGCATTACATCTAGCACGATTTCCCACATCTTACATATTACTTTAACATTAGGTACATTCATTACCTAATTAATCCCACATCTACTTTAACGTTTAATCCCACTAACGTGCATAACTCATAGTGATTCATACATGTATCTAGTGAACTAGACATACCATACTTAAGTGCCACATATAAGTCATCACATAACAACATTAAGCCATAACATCGACATTATCAACAACATATATCTTAAACATATCATAGCACCGTCATTATAAGAATCATACTTCATATACACATATATACTTCATTATACATTTAGGCTTTCAAGCCTCACACATATCACACAATAACTACATATAAGCATTAAATCAAAAATAGACTTAACGACACATTATGTTGACTTAACGACACTTAGTCACTTAAGAACATTATTGACTTAACGACACATTATGTTGACTTAACGACACATTATGTTGACTTAACGACACATTATGTTGACTTAACGACACATTATGTTGACTTAACGACACATTATGTTGACTTAACGACACATTATGTTGACTTAACGACACATTATGTTGACTTAACGACACATTATGTTGACTTAACGACACATTAT
>CM067170.1:6988113-7010955 GCA_034093135.1 Erigeron breviscapus | reverse complement strand
TATATATTGATTATTGGGACATAACCGGTCTTAGTAGTGGCTCAAGAACAATCTCATCAAGTTATGTCATGGTAGTCTTACCATTGACTCAGAGGTATTGATGTTATATTATGGATGGAAATTGTGGTTTGAACATACGGTTTGGGTATGGACAGTATGATGGAATTCTTGGAAATTTATGACTTATTCCTTACTGAATTGGATTAAATATATGTGTGTTGTTAGCATAATCCTATGAACTCACTCAACTCTCGTAGTTGACACTTTTTCTCATGCTTTTTCAGGTCTAGGGCAATAAGTTAGCTTTTGGACCGCTTCATGGATGATGTGTTTACTTGTTGTATGTGGACTAGTAACGCAAACATTTGATCTTTTGGTTATGAATTTGGTTATGTAATGATTATTAAACGTCAACTTGAACTTGTTACCCTTTTTAATTTGAATGGCATTTGAAACTTTATGTTGATGTTTATTACTTAAATCTTTTGTACCATGTCGTTCTGTGGCATCTCGTGTTTCTGCTATAGTCGGGGTGTTACAACTACAAAGGGGGAGATTGTTAGATATATAAATGTTGTAGGTGATTTGTACACTTTATGTTACTTTGTACTTAGAATGTAAAGTTGTAAGTATGGAAGGGGGCATAGTGTAAAATGTATAGACGTATATAAACCCCCTCCATAATGTAAGTTGAAAACCTGAGAACACATAATACAATCTAATCTTTCACTGAATCTCTCTCTACTCTCTCTCTAGAAACCGCCATTAACACTCACTTAAACACACACTAAAAGCTCGAATTCTAATCTCTACACCTATTAATGACAAAAGTAGTAAACTGACCCATTTCATGGGAACCCTTTCAAGGAGCGGAAAGTATTGTCCGATTCATAAACCATGGAATAATGTTAAGGATGCTAAAAACCAAGAGTTGCTTGAACTCCTAAAGGTACATAATTAAAAATCTTCTATATGTTAATGAATAAAGTATTAGTTTTCTCATGTGACCTGTTTCATTTTTAGACTAAATTTGATATTCCGGATGATCCTGTGACGGACAAATGGATATTGCAATTGTCACACCCCGTTGTAGCGGAAATACAGGGTTAACAAAAAAATTGCGTACTAATCAGAAGGTAAATAGAGATTACATCTATTAATCCAAATACAAGTTTATTACAAGTATAATCGTTCGAATGTGGACCCCAATACACAGATACAAACTATCCTCAATTAAAAAAGGGCCTACTTAATATAATAACAACATTTGGAAAGTCAAAATACAATTAGGACTAAAATACGATAGTCCTCAGAGGTCTGACACTAATTATACATCCAAAGTTCAAAAGATGGCTTCATAATGCCATATACGCTTCCAATACTTACTGTTGGTTCCCTGAAAAGCATGAAATTTGAGAGGATCAACTATCGAAATAGTTGGTGAGTTTACAGTATTTTTGACCAATGTTTATTCGTCTTTGTGAGCACACAAATGACATATAATTATAAAAGACCAGACAGTCAGTATATCTAAATCTGACAACACTTTTATAACAAGACAGTCAGTATATCAAATCTGACTCATCTCTTTTACTTCATAACAAGACTGCCAGTATATCTAAATCTGGACACGTCATATACCACAATTTAAAATAAGATAGTCGGTATATCAAATCCAAACTCATCTTATATCATGTCAATCAGTATATCTAGATCTGATGACAGTACAACCAATAGGGGGGAAACATTTTAGTTATCAAACACAAGAAAACATAAAATCAACTACCACACGACCATTGAAAGTCATTTCATTCAACATTTAACAAATGACACGTATACACATTTTCGACAGCCTACAACATGGCAAATTCAAGTCAAATGATCTATGCAGCCAAATCACATGACATACATACAAACAATCATTTATTTAACAAATGTGTATACAATAACACATGCTTTTCAGGCCCAAAGTAAAAGGAAAAGGGCGACATAAACTCACCTTAGCGATCTAAGTGCTAAAAGGTATAATGTAGCTCGAGAAGATCCACAGTCAATTATCCTGGTTATCCAAAACCTATGATATGATTACCAAATGGTGAGGATCAAAGCTCACACGACAAGTATCCTACGTACAACTACTTAGCTATAGACCCTAGAATGCCATAACCGAGAACGTGTTTCAAACTTTCATTTTATTTACCTTTAGTTGGTAAAATCAATGACATAGTCATTATAAAGTAGTATAAAATACCATAATGTCAACCCTACAACCTCAAACAAGTTGATTTAGCACGATTAAGTCAAGTCATAAGTCTCTAAACACGTTTACAACTTAAATGAGTGTGAACAAGACGCATTCGACTTGACCCTTTTAGAAATGAGAGAAGTTTCATACAAGAAGAGTGTTATTACTAGAAACTAGACGCCCTTATGATTCCAACGATAGGTCATACGACTTATTTGGACTTACGGATTAAAAGTTATTAACGTTTGAAAACTGACGCGCATAAATTACAGAAAATATCCACTGCGCCGCAGTGAGCCACAGCCCTGCTCACTGCGCCGCAGTGGGCTAAAAACGAACAAGACCAGAGCTTTGGCACTGCGCCGCAGTGAAGGGTAGGCTAAGCCACTGCGCCGCAGTGGCCCTGTTCTGCTGTCTGCACCAGCAGTTCAATATGCAGGAAAACCAAACCCAAAACCCTTCAAACTCGACCCAAATCAATCCAAAATGATTTGTAGGAGCTTGTAACCCATTTTGAAGCATAACTAAACATCATAAACCATAAATACACATAACCCAACCCATAATTTCATCCATAACATCATCGAATCTTCCGAAATGATCAAATCAAACCAAAACCCTATTTAAACCCTAATTCCATTTTAAGTCGTTTTAGTCCATGTAAAAACTCGAAATGACTAGAAAAGAGTAAGTAAACATAAATAGACGCAAAAGGGATGATTTAGACTTACCAAAAATTGATGTTCTGGTTCTATCTTTGACTTGTTTATATGTTCGTTTGGTCCCAATGCTGTTGTCTGTTGGGAGGAATAGTAATTTCAGCTTGTCATGATATTGATTCAGGATAGTGGTGTGTTTTGTTTCTGTAGGTGTTGTAGATTTCATTTCAGCATGGCACTTAGTTACAACTCTTAGACTATACAATGCACATGATGGTCATTCTATTGTCCCAAAACACTTCTTTCTCTCTCAATCACGTTCACAACATCAAAATAATCAGGAAACTAAGATCTTAAAGTCTTAGGATCATTTCTTGAAGTTTCAATTTAAATTTAAGGGCTCTTTAGGACTGAAATTTTCAGTCACCTTGCAAACATCATAGATGATTCATCTGGACGAATTAGGAGATGAATCTTATATTTTGGAAAGGTCCAAGTGTTCTACAAATTTGATAAGAACTAAGTTTCTTCTGGTTTTGCCCAGATATGGGCGAAAAATGCTAACCTCCAGAACTGGTCGGATTTCGGACGAATGTTGCAGGTCTGTTTTGTAAAAATCATAACTCATTCATTACAAATCATTATGAGTCAAACCTTACATTTTTGAAAAGGTTTTTGAATGCCATACAATTTTCCTTATTCACCGTCTATGCTTTGTTGTATCTTATAGATTGATCTTATATTTGTTCTAGGTACACGGGAGTACATTTTGAGCAAAGTAAAGTAGTTTGTAAAGTGTTGTGAGCTATACCAAGGTAAGATATTGGTTATCCCTGCGAACACAATCAAAATGTCCTTTTTAAAAGTGTTAAACGTAGCTTAAACATACTTTCATGTCCTATATGTTGGAATGGGCATTGGGGGAAGGGTTTAATCTATTATGGGGTACGTTGGGACTGTAATTTACATATGCATGTGGGTGGGATTGTTGTTAAACCCAAATGATTACTAAAGACTCAACCGTAACTTAATTATGTTAATTAATCTATTGCGGGTTGAATGAAATGATTGTTGATTGTTCTTGGATTCGTTGACACCCTAAGGTTTATTTTGTTGATTGAACCTTGTTGGGAGGGTGATTATGGACTGTTAGTATGCTTGTAAAAATGGTAAAAATGATATGGTTATTATGCTTTATTAACTTGGCATGTTGTTGAGATTAATTGCATGATAGTTGATTTAGCTCTTGTGTTGATGAGTTGAATGATAGTGACACTAGTAATCATAGGATTGTATGATCACTTGTGCACGTTAATAGGGGCCCTGATATGTTATTATAGGTAGCTTCGGATTTAGCTAGCCTATAGACGATGAACTCGAGTATAAACTAAGATTGAGTGATAAGCTTATCCCATAGTGTTTGCGGGTTGGCACTATGTTGTTCCATGGGTATTATAGACATAACCTAAGGTATAAAAATGATTGAATGAATTTATGTATAGGATAACTGCCTATTCGGTCTATAGCACATGCTCTGAGAATATGTGTGTAGGTTAGCTGCCTATTCGTTGTATAACACATATTTCTGAGGATTCGGTGGTCCATATAGTTGATGGATATTCTCACAATTGTAAATGATTGAATGAATATGTGTATAGGATAGCTGCCTATTCGATGTATAGCACATGCTCTGAGAATATGTGTGTAGGTTAGCTGCCTATTCGTTGTATAACACATATTCTGAGGATTTGATGGTCCATATAGTTGATGGATATTCTCACAATTGTTAAAGACGAGAATTTCAGTGAGTCCATATTGTTGGTGGATGTTCTCACAAATTGAGATAGGATTCCTTATTGATGTTTAGGAAACCTATAGATGATAGGCACATTAAGGATTTTCGGGTTAATCTTTATTGTTGTGTATATTTGTATATGTTGATATCATATGTGCAGGTTATATGATCGCGGACAACATAATTGGTATTTATATAGGATTCCTTATTGATGTTTAGGAAACCTATATGCGATAGGCACATTAAGGATTTTCGGGTTAATCTTTATTGTTGTGTATATTTGTATATGTTGATATCATATGTGCAGGTTATATGATCGCGGTCAACATAATTGGTATTTATATATGTAACTGTATTGATAATCAGTTTTGGTTTAACATGTATATTTTGGATTAATCTTATCTTACTCAGCTTTATAAGCTGACACTTGTGTCTACTTTGTCGATTGTGTCTCGCAGAGTATCAAGGATAAAGGTGCATGCGGTGAGGAATGGGTAGACTATTAGCTTATAGTTTTTGAGAAGTGCCCTTAGCCGATAGTTGCATATTATGTTGTTATTCCTAGTTCAGGTTTGTGTAGGCCTGCAGAATATGAATATTGGGTTTCAATGTAAAATGGATTAGTATGTCAGTAACACCTTTTGAATTAATAAGGAGTCAACCTTGATTTGCTATTAAGGTTGACAGTTGTTTAAATATAAAATAGACCTTTTCCGCCATTGTAGTCTATAGATGAATAGGAATTTTTGGAACCCGGTATTTTTAAATTGGGTGTTACAATAATGTTACATACCAAGGGTCTTATTATCTAGTTTTTAAGGACACTTATATGTGTACTAAAAGATTAAAAGTAGGTAAGCACATGTTAGAACATTGTAAAAGTGTCCTAATATGTTTTTATTAGGACGCTATTTGGGTTGTTTGTAGACATATTATGCGACCATAAAATTGGTTTCATCATCTTAATTGAGATATTAGGACTCTTTTCTTGGTACTAAAGTATATATAATGTTACATGGTAAGGGTCCTATAAAATAACTTTTAAGGACGCTTGTATGTGTATCAAAAGATTAAAAATGAGTAACCACATCTTAGAACATTGTAAAAGTGTCCCAATATGTTTTTATTAGGACCCTAATTGAGTTGTTCATAGACTTATTATGTGACCATTATATTGGTTTTATAATCTTATTTGAGATGTTAGGACGCTCAGGACTTTTTACGACCCCCTTACATGAAACGCTTTTACCGTTGGTCCTATTAAAAGAAAGGTCCTATAAAGTAACATTATAGGACGTTTTTGGGCGTCCTAAAAGCCCACATTTTGTTGTAGTGATGTAAATTCACATGTCACTACAAATAATATTGCATTTGTCCACACTTTTAGTTAGCGTGAACAAAATAAATAATTAGTCACGTTTTTATGCGTGTAAAAATATGGAGAACTAAAAGTGTGTAGAAATTAATCCAAACTTAAAATTGTGGTATTCTAAATGTTCACACTTTTTAGTGTGGACTTTCATATTTAATTTGTAACACCACATTTGTCTACGCCACATATTTAGTTATTGTGGACAAATTTGGTGTTAATTAAATATGAAAGTTCACACTTTAGTGTGAACTTTTAGAATACCACACTTTTAAGTGTGGAGATTACTTTTCATATACATATATCGATTCATAAGATCATTCCCAGATTACATATATCCATTTTATGCATATACATATACATATATCCATAAAAACACACAATGAATTTTTTAACAAAAAACCCACATGATCTTCATACATATATATTCATTCCCAGATTACTTGTTCGTGGGTTTCTTTCAACTTTGAGATCTAAGATTAATTTCTACACACTTTAAGTTCTTTATATTTTTACACACATAAAAGCGTGACAAATTTTTTAATTTGTTCACGCTAACTAAAAGTGTGAACAAATGCAACATTATTTGTAGTACGTAAAAATAAATCAAGAAACAAACCGGTACCGGAATATTGAGGAAATTATTTTATTTGCTCGTATATTAGTATCATGTCAAAGTTTTAATGGTATAGTTGAGTTTCTGTTGAAAAGTTATTAAGAAATTTTCAATAGATATCATAAATAAATATTTTAAAACAAACCGGTACCGGAATATTGACAAAATTATTTTATTTGCTCGTCTATTAATATCATGTCGAAGTTTTAATGGTATAGTTAAGTTTCTGTTGAAAAGTTATTAAAAAATTTTCTTTCAATAGATATCGTAAATAAATATTTTAGCCCGTTATATATCATATAGTAAAGCACGGTTTTTGCTTGCGTCAGAAATTCCGAGTTGGCAGACTGTCGGCCTATCCACATCGATTTATACACACTTTGGCCTATGTCATGTGAGTGTTTCCGTATATACGGTCAGCTGTATGTATAATCAGCAAGAAAGGGAAAGGACAGACAATATCTTGTATATGATTTTGTGCAGAAAAATATCTTATTGTTTGGTGTACTACACTTATTTTGAATTCGTAATTCAACCGCCCCTTTTTGTCTATATATGTAACACCCCAACAAGGCGGAATTATGGGGCATTAAAAGAAAGCTCAACACGACATGGAAATTAAGTAGAGACAACACTAAATGCAATAAGGATTGGACATTTCCATTCACAAACAATTCAAAATATAAGTATTGGATCAAATATATGCACAAGGAGCACAACACCATCAATAGTTTACAAAAGATAGATCAAATGATGGCTAACGATCCTAAGCATAACCCATAGACGGGGGCAATGAATCACGGATCCATATAAGTCCAAATCCAATCCTAAGCAAGCATGCAATCATCCATCACGTCTTTGATTAACTTGATTACCTGAAAAGTGTACTAAAATGCGTCAACATAAAGTTGGTGAGTTCGTAGGTTTTGACTATAAGAAACAAGTGTCGGGATAACAACCGTTCAACCTTGATACGAACATAATTAGATCATTAAATGATCACATAACCTTGAAACCTTGATTTGGACCGATAAACGATCACATAACCTTGAAACCTTGATTGGGTCATTAAATGATCTCATAATTTGGATCGATAAACGATCACAAAACCTTGAAACCTTGATTTGATCATTTAATGAACCTCATAACCTTGATACGAACATATAATACTCATACAACCTTGATTCAACAATTTAACGAGCACATAACCTTGATAAAACAATTAAACGAACCTTTAACCTTGACAAGATAACCAAACAATCAAATAACCTTGATATAATAAGTAACAGAGCATACAACCTTGATTAAATAAGTAAACGATCACATAACGAGCAAACAAACCAAGAAAACACGTTGTACACTTTTCACCCCAAAATCATGTAAAGAAAGGGGCTACGAACTCACCTTTGCCAAGCAACGACGAGTTATTATCAAGCTAGAGAGATTCGATATTCGTTACACGTCCTCAACCTATTATAATAAACATATATACATTTGTATTAATATATGTGTTCATCACTATGTCTAATCGAGACTACATAAATGTCTATGTTAGACTCTCGACTTTACACGACCCTTGAGACACGAATACTACACTAGAAAGACCCATTAGAAACTCAAATGATAGATGGATTCGACCCAAGTATGATGGGAAGCAAGCTGGAAAAATCAGGAAATGACAACAGGGAGGCAGCGTGCGAGATGGTCTAGGGTGGCGTCCCAGACGCTGGTTCAATCCTGACCACCGTAAAATACGGTCCAGCCACCGTCCCAGACGGTGGCCTGGAATGCATGGTTTCACCGTCTTACATGGCGTAACACAGAAAAGTTTAGCGTGCGGGTAGCGTAAAGTTTAAATGACACAAGGAGTCCACCGTCCCAGACGGTACAAATCACCGTCCAAGACGGTCCTGGGCGTACAAGACGGTTCAAAGAAACGTATGGCACGCTCAGCCATCACTAACCACCGTCCAAGATGGTGGCACTTGGCGTTTGAGACGGTAACGGAGCTGCAGGAGCAGCAGCAGGTCAAGAGCCCAAAAACACGACCCAAAACCTAGATAAACCTTAGATTCTCACCCAAAATGACTTGGTAAGGTTTTCAACTCGTTTTTAAACCTGGACACCTGCTTATAATCGTTAACCAAGCTAACCCACAACATAAATTCATTTTACAACTCTATTTTTCTTGTTTCAAAAGTGATTGTGACCCATTTGACCTCAAGAACCCTAATTTGATTTTATAATCCGGTTTTGACATGACCCAAGACTCGTTTGGAGTATAGATGACCTATTATAACCTTAATAAACATAACCCAGCTCAAAGTTCCCAATCTAAACACTAATCAAACTAAAAAATCGGGTTTGACCCATTTTTAAACAATATAAACCCTAATTTTGACTAAAAGTGAGTTTTGACCTGAATTTGATTTAAATTTCGTATGGTTGACCTAAAAACAAGTTAATAAATCATAAAAGGTGAATTTAAGACAATTTTACCTCACCAAATCTCCCACCGAAGTGTTGGACCCGAAATTGACCCGATTTAGATGATTCCTTGCACTATGAAACTCCAATTTTTGATATGTTACTAGAATGATGATGAAAATGAAAAACCCTAACACAATCTTGCTTGAAACCTTAAATTTGATGCATTAAATTTAGAGAGAGAGAGAGAGCGAGAGTGTAAGGAAAAGTGATGCTCTTGCAATGAAAGAGAGAGAGAGGATAAGAGAAATGGGATTGGTGGATGGGAGGTGATTGAATGCAAGGGGATAAGGTTGGGTTGGGAGGTGGGTGGGTTATGGGTATGGGTTAACCCATGGGTAGTCCATGCACTTAACTAACTAAATTTCCTCCATAACTAACCTTGAACATTTCATTAAATGACCAATTACATCGACCAACTAATTTCGACTAGCACACGAACATAATTTAGTCACAACGATCATTAAATTATGATAGCACCTTGAACAAGAATTAAATCACAAATTCCCAATCACTATGTATTTATTAATAATAATTAGTGGAACGTACATAAAATTAACGGGTCAACCAAAGTCAAATTTTTACAAATGTTACATTATTCCCCCGTTAAAGGAATTTCGTCCCGAAATTCGATCAAAACCTAGTCACTAAACAAATGAGGGTATTTGGCTTTCATAGAATCTTCACGTTACCAAGTGAACTCGGGTCCGCGCCTAGCTTGCCATCTAACCTTGACGATCGTGTACCGAGTATTCTTTAACTTTTTAGTTTGACGATCAAGTATCTCTACCGGTTCTTCTACAAACTTTAACGTTTTATCTACCCGGATTTCTTCAAGTGGGACATGGAGCGATGGATCCGCCAAACACTTCCTAAGATTACAAACATGAAACACATTATGAACTCCACTCAAATCTTGAGGGAGCTCCAAACGATAAGCAACCGGACCTATACGCTCCAAGATCTTGAATGGGCCAATATACCTTGGCCCTAACTTGCCACGCTTCACGAAACGAACTACTCCCTTCCACGGGGATACCTTCAACAAAACGAAATCGCCTACCTCAAACTCGAGAGGCCTTCGTCTCACATTAGCATACTTCAATTGTCGTTCTCGGGCTACTCTTAACTTTTCCTTGATTTGTGAGATCACTTTTGTCGTTTCAACAACAATCTCGGGTCCAATGAGTTGGCTTTCACCAATCTCCGCCCAAGCAAGTGGTGATCTACACTTTCTCCCATACAAGGCCTTAAACGGTGCCATTTGGATACTAGCATGGTAGCTATTATTGTATGAGAATTCGACCAATGAGAGATGTACATCCCAATTGCCACCGAATTCAATGGCACAAGCTCTTAACATATCTTCAAGTGTTTGAATCGTTCTTTCACTTTGACCATCGGTTTGTGGATGGAACGCCGTACTCATATTTAGTTGGGTACCCATTGCTTTTTGGAATGCCCTCCAAAACTTTGAAGTAAATCGTGCATCCCGATCGGTCAAGATGGAGATCGGCACTCCATGTTTGGATACTACTTCTTTGATGTACAACCATGCCATGGTGTCAAACTTATCATCTTCCCGATAGCCAAAAAGTGAGCCGATTTGGTCAATCGATCAACAATCACCCAAATGGTGTCACGACCACTTCTTCTTGTAGGTAACTTCGTGATGAAATCCATAGCAATGTCCTCCCATTTCCACTCCGGCGTCCTCGGTTGAACTAGCAACCCGGGTGGTTTCTTATGGTCGGCCTTCACTTGCAAGCATGTGATACATTCACTAACGTACCTAGCAATATCTTTCTTCATTCCCGGCCACCAATACAAATCTCTCATAAAAATACCATTTGTCGGATCCCGGGTGAACCGAGTATGCCGACTTATGAGCTTCATTCATCAATTTCAACCTTAGACCCCCAAAAACGGGAATCCATAATCGATACACAAAGTACAAACCATCATCATCCTTCCGATCAAATTGTTCTTCCAAGCCATGCAGCGCCTCGTTGATAAAGTTTTCCGGTAAGGTAGCCACTCTTTGAGCTTCAATAATAGTGTCACGAACACTTCTTTGCACGGTGAAGCTCATGGCTCTAATTCTTCTTAGATGCACACGTTATTTCCGGCTCAAGGCATCGACTACAACATTAGCCTTACCCGGATGATACCGGATAACACAATCATAATCACTAAAAAGCTCCAACCATCTCCGTTGTCTCATGTTCAACTAGCTTTGATTAAAGATGTGTTGTAGGCTTTTGTGATCGGTATAAATCACACTCTTGGTGCCATACAAGTAGTGCCTCCAACACTTCAAAGCAAACACGACCGCTCCTAACTCCAAGTCGTGTGTCGGATAATTCTTCTCATGCACCTTCAATTGTCTAGATGCATAAGCAATCACCTTGCCACGTTGCATCAAAACACATCCTAAGCCTTGCCCAGAAGCATCACAATACACGACAAAGTCATCGGGTCCATCGGGCAAGCTCAAGATTGGTGCATCACATAACTTGTCTTTAAGCAATTGGAAGGCCCGTTCTTGCTTTTCGCCCCAATCAAACCTTCTTTCCCGTTGTGTCAACAAGGTCAAAGGTTGGGCGATTTTGAGAAACCCTCAATAAACCTTCTATAATAACCCGCCAAACCAAGAAATTGGCGAATCTCGGTTGGCATCTCGGGTCATCTCCAATTCTTAACCGCTTCGATTTTACTAGGGTCCACATGAATACCCTCCTTGCTCACCATGTGACAAAGGAAATGGACCTCTTCTAACCAAAATTCACATTTTGAGAGCTTAGCATACAACTTTTCTCCCCGAAGTAACTCCAACACTTGCTTCAAATGCTTGGCATGGTCTTCCTTTATCTTGGAATAAATGAGGATGTCATCAATAAAAACAATGACACATTGATCTAAGTAGGGACGACACACCCGGTTCATCAAATCCGTGAACACCGCCGGTGCATTTGTCAACCCAAAAGGCATCACTGTGAATTCAAAGTGCCCATATCTTGTTTGGAAAGCGGTTTTTGGAATATTGTCTTCATGGACCCTCAATTGATGGTAACCCGACCTCAAATCAATCTTAGAAAAATATTGAGCACCTTGAAGTTGGTCAAATAAATCGTCAATCCTAGGAAGAGGATAACGATTCTTCACCGTCAACTTATTCAATTCTCTATAATCAATACACATTCGAAACGACCCATCTTTCTTTTTGACAAACAAAACCGGTGCGCCCCAAGGCGATTGACTAGGGCGAATGAAACCCTTGTCTTGGAGTTCTTTGAGTTGGGCGACCAACTCTTGCATTTCGGTCATGGCTAAGCGATAAGGCGCTTTGGCCACGGGAGAAGCATTAGGAATGAGGTCAATACGGAAATCAAGTTCACAAGATGGAGGCAAGCCCGGTATGTCATCCGGGAATACATCCACAAAATCTTTAACTACGGGCACGGTTTTCAATTCGACTTTAGTAATGTTCACATTATAGATTTTCCCTTCCCATGGCTCGGTTGTCTCACCTTGGACCACTAATTCTTCCCCGCTTTCTAATGGTATCCTCACAACCCTACTACCACAATCGATCACCGCATTCATAGCCGACAACCAATCCATACCCACGATCACATCAAAACTACCGATATCAAAAGGCATTAAGTCTATGTAAAATGGGTGGTCACATAATTCTAACACACAATCACGAACAACTTGACTAATTCTAGACAATCCACCATTTACCATTTCGAGTTCAAAATAATATGACAACGGGCTAAGACTAGCATCGATCAACGGAATGAAATCATTGGAAATGAGGCTATAATCGGCCCCGAAATCAAACAACACGGTAGCATATTGATGATTGAGAAGAAAAGTACCTGCTACAACATTGGGGTCCACACAAGCCTCGGCCGCATTTACGGTAAAAGCTCTTCCACGCGGTGCTAGTTGTTGTTGTTGAGGAGCTTGTTGTTGTAGACCTTGTTGTCCCCGGTTTTGGTTGGGGTTGGCAATTTGCAATTGGTTTGGGTGCACGGTCACTTGAACTTGTTGGCCAATGAGGTTAGGGCACCTATTACGGTAGTGGTCTTGGCTACCACACTCGTAGCAATTACCCCGGGCCATCGGAGGAAATCGAACATTGAGAGGAATGGGATTCAAAGGAGCGGCACGAGGATTGGTAGGACACATTCTTGAAATATGACCCACTTGATTACAATGAAAGCAAGCATCACACCGAGTGTGAGACCTATGATGACGATTACACCGAGGGCATAAAGGAATAGCCCCGGTGTTAGCTTCTCTTGCCGGCACAATTGCCGCAAACACCTTTCCACCTCTAGTTGGCTTCTTGTGATGATTCCTCTCGTCTTTCTTTGTGCCACTAGATTCGGGCACATCCTTCCTCTTAGTATCATTTTTCCCTAGTTCACCACCCTTCACAAGCTCCATGGTGACACTAGCGGTTCGGGTGATAGCTTCATTTATAGTTAGTGGCATGGTTGGATGAGAAACAAGTACTCTCACCTTATTGGCAAACCAACCACATACTTCTCCACCTTGTGCTCTTCGGGTCTAACCAAGTGGGGTATGAGTCTAGAAAGTTGGCCAAAATGGCGAGTGTACCCCACATGATCGGCACCCTTCATGGTGAGCTTAGTAAATTCTTCCTCATTTCATAGGGTGGACAATACTTAGCAATGATCATTTGTTTGAAATTCTCCCAAGGAATAGAGTTAGCAAGATCGATCCCCAAGTTATCCACTTCAAGATTCCACCATTCAAGTGGATCACCACTTAACATGCCGGTGGCGTGAGAAACTCTTTGATCAAGAGTGCATCCACTTCTAGGGATCACGGATTCAATCTTCTCTAGCCACTCTAAACAACCGGTGGCTCCACCTTCACCCTTCCACTCCGGAGCTCCACAAGCCTTGAAGTCTTTAAAAATGCAACCTTGGCGGTAAGCATTGTTGTTTCTTTGTTGGACAAAAACATCTTCCCCATTCCCATTCCCATCACCATTCACATTCACATCTTCATTATCGTTCTCAACATGAACCGCTTCATCTTCCGGTTCTTCTTGTTCATTCCTATCCACGCCACGAGATTCGGGCCACAAGTTCCGGCATAAGCTCATTGAGAGCTTGAGTGATGACCTTGGGTTCTTACCGGGGATTGGCACCACCCCGGCCACCTCGGCCACCACGACCTCCTCGATTACCCCTACCACCTCTACCACCTCTACCACCACGATTTCCACCTTGATTCTCTTGAACAATCGGTTCCTCTTGTTCATTTTGACGCCTATAGTTAGTGTTAACTCTCCTTGGTCTAACCATCTTTCCTGAACACACGTGTTAGATTAACAAGTTAAGTCTCACAATTCACACACGAATAACTAAATCGACCTTCAAGTAGCACACAATTTCTATATTAAATCCTTCTAAATCATTGCATGAATATAATTATCTCTACGGGGATATTTTCATGGCAATAATCTAAGGCTTCATCGATCATACAATTCACAATCAACAATACAATCACACTCAATTAACATCATAAAAGGGGTCAAGTCATAACAAGGCGGGTTAAGCATAGTCCGAATCTAACTTCAACATTCACTACATTAAAGGTGTATGTATACAGGGTGTACCAGCGGCTAACCCTCCACACCGTTAATATATTGAATGGATGTCAGGACTCGGTTCCATTATGTCTTCTAAGTATTGGTCGGGTATGTATACAGGGTGTACGAGCGGCTAACCCTCCACACAACCAACACCCATTAGACACACCGGGTTACCTACTATACCTCATCCGCAATGCGCAATCCACGAGATCATTAACTTCCATATGACATAGGGTAATCATAGATTCGTTGACCAGGCTCCTCTATGATTACCGAATGTCATACTTCCGCCAATGCTATCATTTCACTTTGCCAAGGACAAATAATACATGGTTCCAAGATTCCACACATCAACATTCATCACAAAAATCCAACAATTCACAGTGTATCCCGACACTATTATGATCATCAATTAATAAGTTTATCAAAACCCTACGAACTCCGATCAAACAATTCCACACATTCCAAACAAATCACATTGCACACATAATTTCCTATCATGCAAGCTAAATATGAAGTGTTTATGCAATGGTTATAGTCTAGGTCATTCCACCTAATTCTCTACAACCACGGCTCTGATACCATTCTGTAACACCCCAACAAGGCGGAATTATGGGCATTAAAAGAAAGCTCAGCACGACATGGAAATTAAGTAGAGACAACACTAAATGCAATAAGGATTGGACATTTCCATTCACAATCAATTCAAAATATAAGTATTGGATCAAATATATGCACAAGGAGCACAACACCATCAATAGTTTACAAAAGATAGATCAAATGATGGCTAACGATCCTAAGCATAACCCATAGACAGGAGCAATGAATCACGGATCCATAATAAGTCCAAATCCAATCCTAAGCAAGCATGCAATCATCCATCACGTCTTTGATTAACTTGATTACCTGAAAAGTGTACTAAAATGCGTCAACATAAAGTTGGTGGGTTCGTAGGTTTTGACTATAAGAAACAAGTGTCAGGATAACAACCGTTCAATCTTGATACGAACGTAATTAGATCATTAAATGATTACATAACCTTGAAACCTTGATTTGGACCGATAAACGATCACATAACCTTGAAACCTTGATTGGGTCATTAAATGATCTCATAATTTGGATCGATAAACGATCACAAAACCTTGAAACCTTGATTTGATCATTTAATGAACCTCATAACCTAGATACGAACATATAATACTCATACAACCTTGATTCAACAATTTAACGAGCACATAACCTTGATAAAACAATTAAACGAACCTTTAACCTTGACAAGATAACCAAACAATCAAATAACCTTGATATAATAATAACAGAGCATACAACCTTGATTAAATAAGTAAGCGATCACATAACGAGCAAATAAACCAAGAAAACACGATGTACACTTTTCACCCCAAATATCATGTAAAGAAAGGGGCTACGAACTCACCTTTGCCAAGCAACGACGAGTTATTATCAAGCTAGAGAGATTCGATATTCGTTACACGTCCTCAACCTATTATAATAAACATATATACATTTGTATTAATATATGTGTTCATCACTATGTCTAATCGAGACTACATAAATGTCTATGTTAGACTCTCGACTTTACACGACCCTTGAGACACGAATACTACACTAGAAAGACCCATTAGAAACTCAAATGATAGATGGATTCGACCCAAGTATGATGGGAAGCAAGCTGGAAAAATCAGGAAATGACAACAGGGAGGCAGCGTGCGAGATGGTCTAGGGTGGCGTCCCAGACGCTGGTTCAATCCTGACCACCGTAAAATACGGTCCAGCCACCGTCCCAGACGGTGGCCTGGAATGCATGGTTTCACCGTCTTACATGGCGTAACACAGAAAAGTTTAGCGTGCGGGTAGCGTAAAGTTTAAATGTTACAAGGAGTCCACCATCCCAGACGGTACAAATCACCGTCCAAGACGGTCCTGGGTGTACAAGACGGTGGCACTTGGCGTTTGAGACGGTAACGGAGCTGCAGGAGCAGCAGCAGGTCAAGAGCCCAAAAACACGACCCAAAACCTAGATAAACCTTAGATTCTCACCCAAAATGACTTGGTAAGGTTTTCAACTCGTTTTTAAACCTGGACACCTGCTTATAATCGTTAACCAAGCTAACCCACAACATAAATTCATTTTACAACTCTATTTTTCTTGTTTCAAAAGTGATTGTGACCCATTTGACCTCAAGAACCCTAATTTGATTTTATAATCCGGTTTTGACATGACCCAAGACTCGTTTGGAGTATAGATGACCTATTATAACCTTAATAAACATAACCCAGCTCAAAGTTCCCAATCTAAACACTAATTAAACTCAAAAATCGGGTTTGACCCATTTTTTTAACACTATAAACCTAATTTTTACTAAAAGTGAGTTTTAACCTGAATTTGATTTAAATTTTGTATGGTTGACCTACAAACAAGTTAATAAATCATAAAAGGTGAATTTAAGACAATTTTACCTCACCAAATCTCCCACCGAAGTGTTGGACCCGAAATTGACCCGATTTAGATGATTCCTTGCACTATGAAACTCCAATTTTTGATATGTTACTAGAATGATGATGAAAATGAAAAACCCTAACACAATCTTGCTTGAAACCTTAAATTTGATGCATTAAATTTAGAGAGAGAGAGCGAGAGTGTAAGGAAAAGTGATGCTCTTGTAATGAATGAGAGAGAGAGAGAGAGAGAGGATAAGAGAAATGGGATTGGTGGATGGGAGGTGATTGAATGCAAGGGGATAAGGTTGGGTTGGGAGGTGGGTGGGTTATGGGTATGGGTTAACCCATGGGTAGTCCATGCACTTAACTAACTAAATTTCCTCCATAACTAACCTTGAACATTTCATTAAATGACCAATTACATCGACCAACTAATTTCGACTAGCACACGAACATAATTTAGTCACAACGATCATTAAATTATGATAGGACCTTGAACACGAATTAAACCACAAATTCCATTATTAATAATACTATCGAACGTACATAAAATTAACGGGTCAACCAAAGTCAAATTTTTACAAATGTTACAATATATATACATTCCCTTTAATCCGAAATTTCAATTACATTCGGTTTTGTATGACCAATTTCTGAATTCAATTCTCTTTCATCCCAAATTTCATTTACATTCTTTTTACTGCAATTTTCGAATTCAATTCTCTTTCATCCCAAATTTCAATTACATTATGTTTAATAGTCACGTATGCTAAAATTGGTTTATCATATTTTCTACTCATGATTTGCAGTGACGTTGAATTACATCCATCGATAGAGAGATGTTAAACAGTTTTTGTTTTACGCCTTTGTAAAAAGCCAAAGCTGCTGACAGAATTTTTATCGTCTGTGAAGAAAAAACTGCTGGTTCTAAATTCTGCTGGTGTGATTGGTAGTTTGTATATTATTGTTTTTTTTTGTATTCTAAACTTATACAGAGTAACGTTTAATGAAATATATTATAGATTTTATTATCTCATAGTTTTGAATGATCGTTAGAAAGGGAATTAAGCTGGTGTAAGTCCCACTCAATAGATGGCACTACCTGAAGACACCTCTATGTCGATGGTGGAGTTACTTTGCAATATATGCACTGAACTGGAGACGACCAGTTGCAGTATGTATATACCAAGTTCTAGATAGATTACTTATTTAAATGACAATAAGTAAAGAACAATGCAATAATACAAATAACTTGTAAAGATAACTTGATGAGACAATATGTAATTTTCAAGTGTAATTTATTTATTGATGTTAAATAAATTACAAGGTTGTTGCGGAACCAAGATAATACAAAGAATGTAAATATCCTAACACCCTATGAAATACAATTGATCTACACTCGGAATTTCTCAACAATCGAAACACTTAAAGTTGTGAAATGTTCCTTTTTAGCGATTGAGAGAATATTGCACAAGTTCACCAAGAATATTGCAGGTTTGCAATGTGTGAATTCTATCGAAGTGTATTCGAAGAGTTAATATTCTTGGTTGTGCAATGACTTGTATTTATAGGCAAAGTTAACATTGGGATGTTAACTTTAGCCGTACAAATGTGGTTAGAGCATTTAAGGAATAGCATTTAATTCCTTAAAAGCAGTGTAAAGTCGCATGATAAAGCAACTTTACTCAACCACCTTTATGTACCTTTTAGTAATTAAATAATAAGATAAATCTTATTATCCGGGTAAAGGTACATAAAGCATAAAAGTCAATTCCTCGTAATCAGTGTAAAGCTTTGTAAGAGCTTTCCACTGATGGTCTCCAGTTTGTAACTGACTAGAATGTCAACTGGGCTTCGCTGCCATTGTCATTCTCTATCTTCCATTTGTTGTCTTCGACTTCAACTGGAATGATTCTTCAACTGGTCAGTTCTCAACTGGAGGAATTCTTCAGTTGCGTTGACTGTACGGTGCAACTGGACTTCAATATATTTCTGGACAAATCTTCTTGGTCTCCAGATGCAATTGGAGACTGGACAGTTCACTGGACAGTTTCGCTGGGTCTCTAGATGCAACTGGAGACTGGCCAGTTTACCAGGTGAACTGGTCCTAACAAATTCCCCCTATTTGTCTAGAAATATTGCCAAGTCTTTTTCTAGTTCTTGTATTTGTACAAGTGTGAATTGTAGAGACTTGTTTGATTTAAATCTATCTAAGTTTCCAAGGCATTTTTATAGATCAATAAATGCCTTAGGTTTTTCTTTTAGGTTTGTTAGATTTTAATCTATTATCTACCTTGTGGTTACAAACTGGTAACTTCATTTATACAAGGAAATTTAATGGCAGTTAAGTACATCAGTGAACCAACCATACCTCTATAGTCAGTTATGTTAACTGGTTTGCCAGTTGGGTCAGAGTCCAAATTTAATGGTGCTGCAATAGGTGTGTTTTTTGATGGGATTGAATCATATTTGTATTTTCTTAACAAATCTCTGACATATTTTCCTTGGTTTATGAAAATTCCATTTTCAGTTTGCTTAATCTGAAGACCTAAGAAAATGTTAATTCACCCATTAAACTCATCTCATACTCAGATGACATGATTTTAGAAAACTTTTTACACATTGCATCATCAGTTGAACCAAATATAATGTCATCAACATAAATTTGTACCAGTAAGATATTACCTTTCTTTCAAGATAAACAAGGTATTATCTATTGCACCTCTTTAAAAGCCATTTTTAAGAAGATGTTTAGTTAAAGTATCATACCAGGCTCTTGGGCTTGTCTTAGACCATACAAAGATTTGTTCAGTCTATAGACTCAATGTGGATGCTTCTCATCGATGAAACCTGGAGTCTGCTTAACATACTTCTTCTTCCAATGTTCCATTAAGGAACGCACTTTTGACATCCATCTGGAAGACTTTGAACTGCAGATGGGCTGCATAAGCCAGAAATATTCTGATGGCTTCAAGTCTTGCAACTGGAGCAAAAGTTTCATCAAAGTCAACGCCTTCTGGTTGACAATAACCCTGGGCAACTAATCTGGCCTTGTTTCTTACAACATGGCCATCTTCATCCATCTTGTTTCGGTAGACCCATCTGGTACCAATGGGTTCTTTCTTTAACCCTGGTGGACAAGGAACAAGCTCCCAAACATTGTTCCTTTCAAACTGGACGAGCTCTTCTTGTATAGCTTCCACCCAGCTTGGGTCTGCCAAAGCCTCATCAATCTTCTTTGGTTCAATTAAAGATAAGAAGGTGACTGTTAGAGCATGTTAAGTGCATAAATTGTTGTCCGATGCAATAATTCTAAAAGGCTGAGAAATTCGTACATATATGTCTTACGAACTTTAAGTTCGTAAGAACTAATAAGTTCGTAAGTATATGCCAAACGAACTTTAAGTTCGTAAGAACTAATAAGTTCGTATGGCCCAGCACAGTTTGTATGAGTTTGACAGCCCAGCCCATGTTCAGCCTATAAATAGAGATCTTAGGTTTAGGTTTTAGGTTGATGATTTAGTTGCAACGTTAGTCATTCACTAGGTTCTCAAGGTAGAGATCTATACCTTGAGATGCCGCCCAAAGAATCAGATGTCTACTCATTTTATGTATTGTAATCTTATGATTAATACAAGATATGAGTTTTATACATCTGAATTTATCTCCTGTTCTTATTATCTTCATGTGTATTTTCGTGTTCATCACCATTTTCATCATATAAACCTAAAGACGATTATAGATGGATTCCGCACATCTATGACTGTATAGATCTCGTGTTAAACGATCCGGGAACGTGTCTTAACACGTTTTCCAACATTGATCAAGCCATCTTCGTTTTGAACTCTCTTTACGAAGTTAAATTTATCTTCGTTCTGTTTCACCTTACGAACTTAGAACTTCTTACGAACTTAGATTTATCTTCGTTTGTAGTTCTATCTTCGTTCCAACCTTATCTTCGTTTGATCTTCTATCTTCATTCCAACCTTATCTTCGTTCCTTTAAGGTTTTTGCTATATTAGCTCATGGCTTCCACATCGTCTGTCAACAGTGCTGTTGCACAATATCTGAATTCTCTGGTTTATCATGATCATCTAGTCGGAAGGACTAATTCTCCACCGAAGTTAGTCTCATTAGCTGATTTCTGGGCGTGGAGAGGTCGATTCGAGGATTTTATTCAAAGAGAAGACTTGAATATGTGGATTATGATTACTGAGGGATATGAGTGGCCTACTCTTACAGTCAATGGCATTACTTCGACATACAAGATGGCAGAATTAAAAGGAGAAGAAAAGACTGCATATGCAATCGAAGTAAAGGCTCTTTCGACTCTTCGGATGTGCATTCCACAAGAGTTAGTGCATTTGTTTCCCAAACAAGAATACAAAACTTCAAAATAGCTGTTCGATGCTATTGAAGCACATTGTGAAGGAGATCCACTACTAAAGAAAAACAGAATTAAAATGCTTAAGAAACAATTTGACTGTTTCAACGCTACCAAGAACGAACAAGTTAAAGATCTTATTCTGAGATATCAACATCTGCTTGCCGAGTTAGCGTATTTTGATCTTAAGTATTCTCCAAGTGAAATTGTGGATAAATTCTTGGATGGTTTACCGAAGGCCTATAAAGAGTTTTGTCATGGACTACAAGAAAGAGATGATTATGCATCTTTGCGTATAGATGGGGTTATATCTACTCTTAGGAACAGAGTGATGAAAGACAAAGCAAAGGATCTCCAAGATAATTACACTCAAGATCCTTCTCTGTATCATGCCACCATTGATGCATGTTGATGTGACAACAGCAACTTAGATTTGATTATGTCTTATTCATTTATATGTAATTAATAGATTATGAACTTTGTGTTTTAGTAATGATTGATTACATGTTTTGGTGGGGGGGGGGGTGGTGGGGGGTAATAGACAAACGCATGACCAGTTTATCCATCCATCCATCCATGAGACGACTTAAATAATATTAGACCATGTTAATACCAGCAAACTTGCAAGACACATTTTTGATTAATTACTGTATTATTTCGTACAACACCATCACCTTCTTTACATAACAGATCTACCATCAACCATTAATTCCTTTAAATCTTGAAACTTCTGTATCATTAATATACTCTTCATTATTACTATTTCCAAACGTCAACAATCAAACCCGCAAACACGTTTTGTTTCATTAAAAGTCGATCATTGTTTACATGCATGCTCTCGACACTAGTAGTAAGTAGTAATTGAACCTTTTCCAGAAACATGCCTATGCATGCGACCAACACTTGACTCTATAAACGTTTGTTACTTTCCTAACGACATGTATAATAAAACAGGGAATAGTGTTACCTTTAACCCGTAAAACAACCGAAACCCGAGAACTACATTATATTCTACTCCAATTTATAGGTTGACGGAACTTAAATCCCTAACTAGGGTACTTATTTACCATTTGGGCCCAAAAGATCGATATGGCCAGAAGAGCTTTATTTTTACAATTTGGGCCAGGGGAAATTGACCATTAATTAAGCATACAACATTAGCCAGTAGCAGATATCTAAATTACACAGT
>CM067170.1:6921753-6987113 GCA_034093135.1 Erigeron breviscapus | reverse complement strand
AAGAACTAGAATTTGTATTTATAGGCAACAAAATTCACCAGTGAATTTTGTGCCGTACAAATATGGTTGCATGCATTTAATGAACCGACAAGAACATTAAATGCATTAGTTAAGGTACAAGGATAAAGTCACATCAATATGACTTTATTCTTTTAACCAACCACCTTTACACACGTATAAACTTTGGTAAAGAACAAGTGGAATGTCCTTTGGAAAGTGTGTAAAGGCAAAAGTCAATTACTCGATATCAGTGTTCAGACTTGTAAGGTCTAGAACACTGACAATCCTCCAGTGTACAGATCTGGTAAGACTTCCAGTGGACTCCGCCATTTGTCAGTCTTCTTTATTCTGACTTCAGTCTTTGACTTCAGTGAGAACGTCTTCAGTAGAGTAGATCTGGACTGGGGTGAAGTCCAGTAGCTAATCTGGAGAATACTCCAGATTTCCTATACAAGTGTTTGCTCACTGGTCTTCCATTATTTCTGGACAAATCTTCAGAGGGACTCCAGATTCCAAGTCCGGAGTAGGTCCAGTAGAACACGTTTCTGGACAGATCTTCAGTAAGGCTCCAGTAGTCGAGTCTGGAGCGAGTCCAGTAAATCTGGACCTAACAACAATTATTGTCTAACTCAAAGAATGTTCATGTTTCAGGTGACTTGTGCTTAACTAGTAGCTATAAGTGGATTCCTAAAGATAGATTTTTGCATGCTTCTAGTAAAGTCAAGATTGATGGCAATACTACCCGAGTGAAACAAGTTTGGATTGTCCGTAGAATAGCTTCTTTAGATAGTAAAACTACATCTAGGACAAATTCGACTTGTACCAAAACTTGTGTTTAACTTTCCTTACTTTGTTTTAATTGATTCTGTAACACCCCAAGCCAAGGCTCGAAATATTACGGAAATCATATAGCACAAGGAGGGATTAATGTAGAACATGAACTAAATGCAAATAAAGGATTAGTGAATCCATACAATAATAAGTTAATTCAAGTACAAAATGCATAAGGAGCAAGTAACCATCAAAGTTTACAAAACCATCAAAAGATGGCTATCGATCCTAAGTATAATGCAAAAGAAGGCAAATGAATCCTTGATCCATATAAGTCCAAAAGCCCGGGTTCAACAGCAAGCAAACAATCAAACTCCACGTCCTGGATAACCTGATTACCTGAAAAGTGTACTAAGCATAGTCAACACAAGGTTGGTGAGTTCGTAGTAACGATTCACAAGGAACCATCGTCAATAATCACAATATACGAGTAGAGGCGAAACATAACTCACAGTAGCCTCTACGAAAACACAATCATCAATCACAACAAGATTACGCAATATAAGTAAACGTGTAATAATTATGCACAAATGATGTAAAAATCAATACAAGTGCCAAATGCATAACCAGTCATAATGCATTATCTATAGCGTGAGCTCAAGTCACCAATGCAACGATACCCTTCTGTCATCGCAATGAACAAGGCTTTATCTCAAAATCATCGAGATATATATGTCTATATACTCGGAGTCATGTCACCAACATCCATCATTAAGTGTATACATCTATACACTTGGATGTTCGTATCCTCTTCAGTGGGATATATATATTTACATATGCATGCTTATCAATCGTATATGCATCAATCACAAATTCACCAGTCATCAACCATCAATCACAATTCATCAATCATAAACCATCAATCACAATTCATCAATCATAAACCATCAATCATCAAACCAACCAAAACTATACGTACATACACTTAGGAGGATTCTACTTTCAACGAGTCCTAGATGCTTATATATAGGGTCACCCGCAGCCTTCCCACCACATCTAAAACCCATTGAAGGCATAACCGACTTCCATGTATGTACGTCTATCCTAATAATAATAAATACTTCACAAGCATAACTAAGTCAATCAAACGTATAAATCAACTTATCAATCCAACATTCAAATCAATCAATCAATCAACAATGCAAACAAACACACAATTGTACACTTTCAGCCCGAATCTCAATGAGTAGGGAGCTACAAAACTCACCTTTGATCGGCAAAGAGAAGTTATTATCGGGATAAAATAAGATTATATCCGTTCAACGTTCACCACGCGTCCACAACCTATTAATATATACAACATACACAATTAATATATAATTAGGTTTTAAGTACAACTATAGCTTTTAAAAGACTCCCGAGACTTGACATGATCGCTTGAAGCATGATTATAACATTGGGCAAGTCGAAGATACATCTAGAACGGAAGGCGACTCGATGCAAGAAAGTTGGAATCAAAAATAAATAAAACAGGAAAACTGAAAAGAATGCAGCGTCTCACACGGTCTGTCCACCGTCTCAAACGGTCAGCCAGCCCAGGACCACCGTCTCGCACGGTCACGCCACCGTCTCAGACGGTGGCTTGGATTTTTGTGTTTCACCGTTTAGCTTAACGTTGAGCAGGGTTGTCTCACCGTTTAGTCACCGTCTCATCAATTTGCAATTGAGGCCACCTCGACGGTCCAATCACCGTCCCAGACGGTGGGAAGGGAACACGAGCTGCAGCAACAGTTTATGCAGAAAAATGACCCAAAAACTCATTTTCTTCAAAACCTAAGACTCCAAATCGACCCATAATGCTGCTGAGAACTATTTGAAGCAAGATTAGACATTCCTAAGCCTAAATACACACAACCCACATAAATTTTCCATTCCAAAACATCATAATCACTTCCAAATCACCCAACCCAAACCAAAACCCTAGATGAACCCTAAATTCGATTTGACCAAATTTGAGACCTGGAATTACTTTAAATCGACTAACAACATGTAAATAAGCATAAATAGGTGAAAATGAGATGAATTTGACTTACCAAAACTTCTTCTTGAGCTCAAACACCGAATTTAGCCAAAATGGGTAAAAACTTGCACTATGAACTAAATCTTTAGATATGAAAATGAGGAGGATGATGTTTCTTACACAATTTCAACCCAAGAACAATAACAAATGCAAGAATTAAATGAGATAGAGAGTTTTGTTTCTTACTAGAGAGAAAAGGGGAGATAGAGAGAAATGAGAGGATAAGGAGGGAATGGGTCACTAGTAGGCTCATGGGTCATGGACAACCCATGGGTCGACCCGTTTCTTTACAAGCTTTTACACATCGTTTTACATTTAATCACCGATTAAGTCATACAATCGACCCAACAAACATACCACATAATCATTTAATCACAAATGAACCCAAATATTTCATTAAACAAGATTGTTAGTCAAATTACACGTAAAGTCAACGGGTCAAAACTCACGGATGTTACATTATTCCCCCGTTTAAAGAATTTCGTCCCGAAATTCAACAAAACACTAATTACTAAATAAATGCGGATACTTAGACTTCATGTGATCCTCTCGCTCCCAAGTGAACTCGGCTCTACGTCTAGCATTCCATCTAACCTTAACAATCGTGTAGCGTTTGTTCTTGAGTTTCTTGGCGGTCCAAGATTTCTACCGGCTCTTCAACAAAATTAAGCTTCGAATCCACCCTAATCTCGTCCATGGGCACATGATGCGTAGGGTCCGCCAAACACTTACGTAGGTTACAAATATGAAACACATCATGTACTCCACTAAGCTCTTGTGGTAATTCTAATCGATAAGCAACCTTTCCAACCCGTTGAAGAATCTTGAAAGGACCAATATACCTTGGCCCGAGCTTTCCTCGCTTCACGAATCGGACAACGCCTTTCCACGGTGATACCTTCAAAAGTACATACCCACTTCAAACTCTAATGGTCTCCGCCTCACATCGGCATACTTCTTTTGACGTTCACGGGCCAATTGCAACTTTTCCTTAATTTGAGAAATCACCTTTGTTGTTTCAACTACAATTTCCGGCCCGATGAGTTGACTCTCACCAATTTCCGCCAAGCTAGGGGAGAACGACATATTCTACCATACAATGCTCTAAAGGGCGCCATTTGAATGGTAGCATGATAACTATTGTTGTACGAAAACTCAACTAGTGGTAAATGATCTTCCCAACTTCCACCAAAATCAATTGCACAAGCCCTCAACATGTCTTCGAGTGTTTGAATGGTTCTCTCGGTTTGTCCATCCGTTTGAGGATGAAACGCCGTGCTCATGTCAAGTCGAGTACCCATTGCTCGTTGAAAAGCTTCCCAAAAGTTTGATTTGAAACGGGCATCTCTATCCGAAATGATAGAAATCGGCACTCCATGCTTAGATATCACTTCCTTAATATACAAACGAGCCAAGGTGTCAAATTTATCGGTTTCACGAATGGCCAAGAAGTGAGCCGACTTCGTTAACCGATCTACTATCACCCAAATCGTGTCACGACCACTTCTTGTCTTTGGTAACTTAGTAATGAAGTCCATTGCAATATGCTCCCACTTCCACTCGGGCATCACTGGTTGTACCAACAATCCGGGTGGCTTCTTGTGATCGGCTTCACTTGTAAGCAAGTAAGACACTCACTCACATACTTAGCCACGTCACGCTTCATGCCCGACCACCAATAAAAGTCTTTCAAATCAAAATACATTTTATCCGATCCGGGATGGACCGAATAAGGCGATCGATGGGCTTCACTCATAAGAAATGTTCTTAGATTACCGAAAATGGGAACCCAAAGCCTTTCAACCAAGTATAGCCCGTTATCACTTTTTCTATCAAATTGTTGCTCCATGCCATCTAGGTTCTCATTTCCAAAGTTTTCCGGTAGGGTGGCTTGAATTTGGGCTTCAATGATTCGGTCACGAATATTTGGCCCCACCGTGAGGCTCATAGCTCTAGCCCGTCTCGGCTTCACTCTCTCCTTTCTACTCAAGGCATCGGCTACAACATTTGCCTTGCCCGGATGATAACGGATGTCACAATCATAATCACTAAATAGTTTCAAGCCAACGCCTTTGCCTCATATTCAATTCACTTTGGTTAAAGATGTGTTGAAGACTTTTGTGATCGGTATAAATCACACATTTGGTGCCATAGAGATAATGCCTCCAACACTTCAAAGCAAACACAACCGCTCCCAATTCCAAATCATGTGTCGGGTAGTTTTTCTCATGCACCTTCAATTGACGAGAGGCATAAGCAATGACCTTGCCCCTTTGCATAAGAACACAACCCAAACCTTGCCCCGAAGCATCACAATAAACAACAAAATCTTCAATTCCATCCGGTAGTGTCAAAATAGGAGCATCGCATAGCATATCTTTAAGAGTTTGGAAGGCGTTTTCTTGTCTCCCATTCAAAGTTTCTCTCCTTTTGAGTCAAGAGAGTGAGTGGTTGTGCAATACGGGAGAAATTTTCAATGAATCTTCTATAGTAACCCGCCAATCCAAGGAATTGACGGATCTCGGATGGCGTTTCGGGTCTTCTCCAATTCTTGACCGCTTCAATCTTGCTTGGGTCCACGTGAATACCATCCTTGCTCACTACGTGACCAAGGAAGTGGACCTCTTCCAACCAAAACTCACAAGGCTCGAAATATTACGGAAATCATATAGCACAAGGTGGGATTAATGTAGAACATGAACTAAATGCAAATAAAGGATTCAGTGAATCCATACAATAAGATAAACAAGTGCCAAAATACATAAGGAGCAAGTAACCATCAAAGTTTACAAAACGACATCAAAAGATGGCTATCGATCCTAAGTATAATGCAAAAGAAGGCCAATGAATCCTTGATCCATGAGTCCATAGTCCGGGTTTACAGCAAGCCAAGCAACTAAACTCCACGCCCTGGGAGAACCTTATTACCTGAAAAGTGTACTAAGCATAGTCAACACAAGGTTGGTGAGTTCGTAGTAATGGTCCATAAGGAACCATCGTCAATAATCACAATATACGAGTAGAGGCGAAACATGACTTACAGTGAGCCTCTACATAACACAATATCATCCACAACAAGATTACACAATATAAGTAAACGTGTAATGTGCACAAATGATGTAAATATCAATACAAGTGCCAAATGCATATGCAGGTCATAATGCATTATCATATGTGTGATCTTCAAGTCACCTATGCAACGATACCCACATGTCATCGCAATGAACAAGGCGGTATCTCAAAATCATCGAGATATATATGTCTATATACTCGGAGTCATGTCCTCAACATCCATCAAATTAAGTGTATACATCTATACACTTGGATGTTCGTATCCTCATCAGTGGGATATATAAATATACATATGCATGTCTAACTCAATCGTATATGCATCAATCACAATTCATCAATCATAAACCATCAATCATCAATCACTCACCAATCATCAATCATCAACTATCAATCACAATGCATCAATCATAAACCATCAATCATCAACCAATCAAAACTATACGTACATACATTTAGGAGGATTCTACTTTCTACAAGTCCTAGATGCTTATATATAGGGTCACCCGCAGCCTTCCCACCACATCTAAAACCCATTGAAGGCATAACCGACTTCCATGTATGTACGTCTATCCTAATATATAATATACTTTAACATACACATCAATCAAACGTATAAATTAACTCATCAATCCAACATTCAAATCAATCAATCAATCAACAATGCAAGTAAACACACAATTGTACACTTTCAGCCCGAATCTCAAATGAGTAGGGAGCTACGGAACTCACCTAGATTGGCTATGAGAAGTTATTATCGGATAAAATAAGATTATATCCGTTAAACGTTCACCACGCGTCCACAACCTATTAATATATACAACATACACAATTAATATTTATATATATACATATTCGTCATTCACTAGGGTTAAAACCCTAATTAGGTTTTAAGTACAACTATAGCTTTTAAAAGACTCCCGAGACTCAACATGATCGTTGAAGCATGATTATAACATTGGGCAAGTCGAAGAAACATCTAGAATGAAAGGCGACTCGATGCAAGAAAGTTGGAATCAAAAATAAACAAAACAGGAAAACTGAAAAGGTATAGCACCGTCTCGCACGGTGTGTGCCACCGTCTCAAACGGTCGGCCAGCCCAGGACCACCGTCTCGCACGGTCACGCCACCGTCTCAGACGGTGGCTTGGATTTCAATGTTTTACATGTATTCATCGACAGAGTGTTTCACCGTTTAGTCACCGTCTCATCAAAATAGAATATGCAGGCCACCGTCTTAGATGGTCCAATCACCGTCCCAGACGGTGGGAAGGGAACACGAGCTGCAGCAACAGTTTATGCAGAAAAATGACCCAAAAACTCATTTTCTTCAAAACCTAAGACTCCAAATCGACCCATTGTGCTGTGAACTAATTTTTGAAGAAAGATTAGACATTCCTAAGCCTAAATACACACAACCCACATCAAATTTCCATTCCAAAACATCATAATCACTTCCAAATCATCCAACCCAAACCAAAACCCTAGATGAACCCTAAATTCTTTGACCCAATTTAAGACCTGAAATTACTTTAAATCGACTAACAACATGTAAACAAGTATAGATAGGTGAAGATGGGATGAATTTGACTTACCAAAACTTCTTCTTGAGCTCAAACCCGAAATTAGGTCAAAATGGGTAAAAACCTTTCACTTGAAATCTAAACTTGTAGTATGATGAAGATGAAAGGAAGATGATAATGATTCTTGTGTTAAACAAATTCCACAACACCAAAAATTTCAAGAGTATAAGAGAGAAAGGGAGTTCTTGCTTTCTTGCTAGAGAGAAAAGAGAAAGAGATTGAGATATGTGGTGAATGAAAGAGATAAGGGAGGGAATGGGTCACTAGTAGGCTCATGGGTCATGGGTAACCCATGGGTCGACCCGTTTCCACTTACTAGTTATTTACACATCGTTTTACATTTAATCACCGATTAAGTCATACAATCGACCCAACAAACATACCACATAATCATTTAATCACAAATGAACCCAAATATTTCATTAAAAAGATTGTTAGTCAAATTACACGTAAAGTCAACGGGTGAAAATTCACGGATGTTACAGTTCTGTCTTTGAAACTCGTATGTGTGCTTGTTTGTTTGTTAATAAAATGTTTGTTTGTGTGTTTTTGTTATTATTGTTTGTTTTGTTGTTTGTTTTAACTTGCACGTTATCCCTCTAACCTGCAAGGACCCAGTACATGTGGGTACCTAAACAATATACTCTATTCTTGCAGGAATATCTTGTTTGTGTTTGGTATATTGACTCGGGATGTTCTCGTCACATGACTGGTAACAAGTCAATATTATCAAACTTTGTGGAGAAGTTTATGGGAACTGTTCGCTTTGGAAATGATCATATCGCTCCAATCCTTGGTTATGGAGACATTGTGAAAAATGGAATAACTATCAAGAGAGTCTCCTATGTTGAAGGTTTAGGTCATAATCTTTTCAGTGTTGGACAATTCTGTGACAATGATCTTCAAGTGCTTTTCAGAAGATATGAATGTAAAGTGCAAACTGAAGATGGTGTCGATATTCTCACTGGTTCACGAGATAACAACTTGTTCACCATTGATCTTAACAATATTCCAACTCCATCTTCCAATATTTGTCTTCTTTCTAAAGCTTCCGCTCAGATCTTGGTTATGGCATCGCCGCTTTCTCATCTTAACTTTCAAACAATCAATGCTCTTGTGGATAAACAACTTGTTGAAGGACTTCCCGACTACAAGTATGAGAGTGAACATGTTTGTCCATCTTGTGCAATTGGAAAGATGAAGAAAGCTTCACACAAACCCAAGAAACATCTAAGTACAGAAGGTCCCTTGCATCTTCTTCATATGGATTTGTGTGGCCCGATGAAAGTTCAAAGTATCCATGGAAAGCGATACATTCTAGTGATTGTGGATGATTATTCTCGTTATACTTGGGTATTCTTTCTTCATGCAAAAAGTGATGCTCCGAATGTGATTATTGATTTCATCAAGAAGACCCAAGTAATCTCAAATCTGTTAGAATTGTTCGCTCAGACAATGGCACTGAATTTAAGAATTCAACGGATTCTTTCTTTAAATCCATGGGTATCTCTCATCAATTTTCTGCTGCCGAACACCTCAACAGAATGGAGTGGTTGAAAGAAGAAATCGTACTCTGGTAGAAGCAGCTCGAACTATGCTCGCTTATTCGAAGTTGCCTCCGAATCTATGGGCTGAGGCAATTGCTACTGCTTGTTTTACACAAAATAGATCGCTCATAAACCAGAGGTTTGAGAAAACTCCATATGAGGTGATTAACAAGAGAAAGCCAAATGTGAACTTCTTACACATATTTGGATGTGTTTGTTATGTTCTCAATGATCGAGATAATCTGGGCAAATTTGAACCAAAAGGCGATGAGGCATATTTCATCGGTTATTCAAGAGAATCAATTGCATATCGTGTATATAACCGACGAACCAAGAGAATCGAAGAGAGTATGAATGTTCGATTTGATGAACTCTCAGGAATGGTTCTTGAACAACACAGTTCAAGACCCGAACTTCAATGTCCACAAGCTTCCGCAACTAAAATCTGATTCCACTGACAAATCATCATTATCTACTCCTACATCTGAAGAGTTGGATATCTTATTCGAAGAATTTTATCATGATCATTCTAAAGTGACTGAACCTAATTGAAGAATGAAGCATCTACGTCCACTGCTAATGCTTCTGTAAATTCTCCTACAAAACACAAGATTTCATTCAAGATAATTCAAATGAGTTTTCCCCATTACATTCATCAGATGATTATTCTTCATCTGATTCTCCTCCACCTAATGATAATTCTGAGTTGCATACTCAACCTCACATATCACTCAAGTGACAAATCCATCAACAAATCCTGAAGTTTATGATCCTGACGACTTTGTTGACCAATTGCAACTTCTTATTGAACAATTGACAAGAACAACATACTCCTGGTTTTATTGATCTGAAGAACTGGTGATCCACTTGATCCTCTTCCACACTCCACCAGATGGACTAGAGCTCATCCTATTTCTCAGATAATTGGTAATCCAGACTCTGGTATTCAGACAAGATCAGCTTCCGCTAATGAATGTCTGTTTGTCAACTTTCTGAGTATGATTGAACCAAAATCAGTGAGTGAAGCTCTTAGTAGTCCCGATTGGGTGAAAGCGATGCAAGAAGAACTTAACCAGTTCGAACGTCTTCAAGTGTGGAAATTGGTTCCTAATCCATACAAAAACAAAGAACCAATTGGAACCAAATGGATTTTTAAGAACAAAAAGGATGAAACTGGAGTTGTTGTGAGAAACAAAGCACGGTTGGTTGCAAAGGGATATTGTCAACAGGATGGTATTGATTATGATGAGACATTCGCACCAGTTGCTCGAATTGAGGCCATTCGTATGTTTCTTGCTTATGCTGCGTACAAGAACTTTACTGTATATCAGATGGATGTCAAGACAGCATTTTTGAATGGTGTTCTCAAAGAAGAAGTTTATGTTGAGCAACCAGAGGGCTTCGTAGATCCTAAACGTCCGGACTATGTCTACAGGTTAGATAAGGCGTTGTATGGTCTTAAACAAGCTCCTCGCGCATGGTACGATGCTCTCACTGCTTTTCTCTTGAAATCTGGTTTTAGTAAGGGTTCAATTGACACTACCTTGTTTATCAAACGACAAGGGAGTGACATTATTCTAATCCAGATTTATGTAGATGACATAATTTTCGGGTCAACTAACCCTAAATACTGCAAAAACTTTTCTGCTTTGATGGTCAGTAAATTTGAAATGAGCATGATGGGTGAATTGAACTTTTTCCTAGGTCTACAAGTCAAACAGTTGTCAACTGGTACATTTATTTGTCAAAATAAGTACATTCTTGACATGTTGAAAAAGTTTGATATGATGGATTGTCAAACAATTGGCACACCCATGGAAGCTCGAACAAAGATTAATGCTGACATAAATGGAAAATCTTTTGATCAAAAACGATATCGCAGTATGATAGGGTCTCTCATGTACTTGACTGCAAGTCGCCCGGATATTATGTTCGCTACATGTATGTGTGCCAGGTACCAGGCCAATCCAAAGGAAAGTCATTTCCAGGCCGTCAAACGGATTTTCCGTTACCTTAAAGGCACTGTGAACCTTGGTCTCTGGTATCCAAGGGATACCGGGTTTCAGTTGATTGCATATTCGGATGCTGACCATGCAGGTTGTAAGCTTGATCGAAAGAGTACTTCTGGGAGTGTACAGTTTTTAGGAGATAGATTGGTCAGTTGGTCTTCAAAGAAACAGAATTGTGTATCTACATCTACTGCAGAAGCTGAATACGTTGTTGCAGCTAGCTGTTGTTCACAAGTTCTTTGGATGAAGACACAGTTGACTGATTATGGATTTCAATTCAACAGAATTCCCATCTACTGTGACTCTAAGAGTGCTATTGCTATTTCTTGCAATCCGGTCCAGCACACAAAGACCAAGCACATAGATGTTCGGTATCATTTTCTTAAAGATCATGTCGAGAAAGGTAACATCGAACTCTATTTTGTCCCTACAGACCACCAACTTGCTGTTTGTTCACAAAACCCCTGGATGAACAAAGGTTCAATTTCTTGAAAACCAAATTGGGGATGCTAGATTTACAAACTTAAAAGCTTTCATGCCATGTATTCTATGTTCATTTTCTGTTTCAAACATTGATGTGTTTTACTTGTTATTACATGCAATGTTTGAGGGGGAGAAAAAGGGTAGAATGCATGATTTAAGGGGGAGTTTGTAAATTTACTGTTTTTCATATATGCTTAATTTGAGGGGGAGTGTGCAAATGTATATGTTTTTTTTTCTAGTTGTTTAAATTTTTTTTTTGTTTGTTTATTTTGTATGTGTGTTTTAATCTGAAAAACCAAATACAAAATTAGAAAATTTATAAAAGATAAAAAGATTTTTTTTTTTTATTTTTTTTTGTATTTAATTTGTTTTTAATTTTTTTTTTTTTTATTGTTTTTTTTGTTTTGTTAAAACCCAAAAAGAATGAGCCCAATATGATTGCAGCCCAAAACTAGTTGGATCCGGGTTGACACGCGGGTCAGACCCAGTCCCGCGACCCGGATTTGATGTTTAAATAGAAAAGTGGGCGGGCCAAATTCATTTATTCAAATTCAAACCAAATTTTTTTCTTTCTCTCAAAACCGATCACTTTTTACATCAATCAATCAATCGTTATCATCATTTGTGGAAATAATCGAAGTGGGTTTATACTTGTGATCATATTTGTGATATATTTCATCTCTTTTCTTCGATCAAATCATCAGTTTAAAGGTAATATTTCTTGTTTTCATTTTGCACTCTAACTGTTTGATTAAATGCTCAAATGAACTGCAATGATTTTTGCACTTTGTGATGTTTTGATGTGAGTTTTGATGATTTTAGATGCATGATTAGGATAAATACATGTTGATTAGATGTTATGATTGCCTTATTTTGCTCTGATTTTTATGGGCTGATCACTTGAAGGGCTGGGTTTGTTTATGAATGTTTGAAGATTTGGTCCATTTGCAGAGCTCCCAGCTCGGCAAATGCTATGTTTGTTCATCTTGTCTTCAAATCTTCATATATCTGGTTAACATGCTTATTATTTTTGACTTAACAAGTTTTAAATTGAAAATGCCATTTGCAGAGCTCCGAGCTCGGCAAATGCATGATTTTAACTTTGTCAAATCTTGTTTCTCTTCAAAACCCTCTAAACTGTTGTGATGAAACTGCCATTTGCAGAGCTCCCAGCTCGGCAAATGCATGTTTTACTTGTCATCAAAACAAGAAATTTTTTAAGTACTGAAATAGCCATTTGCAGAGCTCAAGCTCGGCAAATCACATTTTGAAAATTTTTCTAAGTTTGAACTAGCCATTTTCAGAGCTCCCAGCTCGGCAAATTAACTTTTCAAAGAAAATTTTTTCTAAGTTCTTTGAACTTGCCATTTGCAGAGCTCCCAGCTCGGCAAATCATCTTTTCATGAAAATTTTCTAAGTCCTTCAAATTTTGTGCCATTTGCAGAGATATTATCTCGGCAAATGCACACTTTTTCATTGAAAATATCCTTTATATTTGTTAACATTCTTGTTATTCAAATCAAAGGATTTTTCATACATTAAGTTGAAGTCTAGTCTGAAATGCTCATTTGCCGAGATATTAGCTCGGCATATACGAGACTTCACTTCAAACACTCGATGACTCGTTGGTCAGTTGGTCGCTGCTCTCATTCCTCGCATTTGCCGAGATGTGAGCTCGGCAAATCACTATATTTTTCAAATCTTTTGCCAAAATCATTTTTCATACTTATTCTTTTTCTGGGCAAAACTTTTCTTGAAAATGTCATTTGCCGAGATATAAGCTCGGCAAATGCATATAAATTTTTTTTTCTTTTTCTCTTTTTATTCTAAATTTGTTTTAAGTTTGTTTATAAATTGTCTAAGTACTTGTGTATGTGTGTATTGTGTGTGTATATAGTTTTTCATAAGTGTTAGGGTAAGAAGCAAGGTATTGAACGCCTTTGTGTACTACCTTCGTTGTCTTATCTTTTAATACTTATGCAATTCTATATGTTTCATGTTTCTTATATATATTAGAGTGAGAAGCAAGGTATTGAACGCCTTTGTGTACTACCTTTGTTGTCTCATTTTTAATATATGTGCGGAACATTGTCTTTGTGTAATAAATGTGTCTAAAATGTTGATGTGTGTATTTGTTATTTCTAAAGTAATTTTCTGGTCAAACTTTGGTCAGTTTATATTTTCAGAAAATAATAAAAACAAAGATGGTGATGTTTCAAGAAGGTGCTACTATGAAAATGCAAGCCAATCAAGCACTTCATATTCCATTTACCTCCAAATTCCCAATCATTACTGAGATTCTGAGCCATCATCCATTGAATGTTGCATTAACTAATGGTGATGTGGTTCCCGAGAAGTACATATTTGATCTATGGGAATCTATTGAGTATGTGAAAGCAAGTAAGAGAAGAAAGACTGAAGACTTCTTCCAATTCTCTCTTAAGTCAGAAGATCATGTATTTGAGTGCAAAATTACATTGAATGAGTTCATAACTATCATTGGCTTTCCTGAACATGAAGAATATGAAGAACTGCCTTCTATTGAAGATATGTTAGCTGCAGTTCATTCATTAGGTTATGAAGGAGAATTGGCAACAATGAGAGATTAAAAGGATGAATATAGCTTCTTTATGGCACACTATGTATAATGTTCTGTGCACCTGTTTGATGCCATCTCAGAAGGGTATTGATGCTATGACAAAGCATTCTCTCTCCTTATACTATGCAGTTACACACAATGTTCAGTGTGACTTTGCCAAGATTGTGTGGGAAAAGATGATACAAGTGGTTAAGGGAAAAGATGTGCAAGAAAGGAAATACATTCCTTATATCAGATTCTTCACCTTGATTGTGGAAGATGTTCTTGACAATATTGAAGATATTCCAAAGTTGGAGGATAGTTTCAAGTGTTATTGCTATGTACAAATAAAACATGAGAGGCAGGAAGTGAAATTGTTAAACCTTTTCCAATTCCACCATTTTTACTCAATTTGGCACCGGCTGGAAGTCCCCACCTTAGGGCTTATAGAGAGTGGATAGTCACAATTACGGGATCTGAAAGCCGACAGATTCCTACCCAAACTGTGCATAGGTCGCCTAGTGAGGGTCCTAGTAGTGTTAAAAGAAAAAGAGGGGATAGTGATGAGGGGACTTCTGGTAGAAGAAAAAGGAAATCAAAGAAAGGTGCTTCTGATATTGCTCATGTATCCTTTACACCACCTGCTTCTCAATCTTCACCGAACATCACTTCACCATCCTCACCTCATATTCAACCATCACAATCTTCACCTGCAATTCCAATTACCCAAGCTACACCGTCAACACCGCTTCCACCCATTGATTCTCAAAATCCACCACATCTTACTCCACCCCGATCAACACCGATTCTTAATCCTACACCTCTTGCTTCTGCTCTACCGAATGAACCAATTCCAATTCCCGGCAGACGACTTAAAATGAAAGGTTGTAAGTTGAAACAAGTTGCAACACCATCTGGTGTGTTAAAAGTTGCCAAGAGGAAATCAAAGAAGAAACATTCTTCCTCTAATTCAAGATCTCAAAGAGTTGAGCCAGGCACAACAGAATTTGATGAAGTTTTTGGTTCCTCAGCAAACTTTGATGTTGATCAAGCCACAACTACTGTCGAGATTGTGGTTTCCGAGATAAATGCTGAGAATGTATTTGCACTGGAGATGTAGAAGTGCAGGCGGAGGAACAAGGCGGGTCTGAGGGAGGAGTTGAAAATGTAAGAGAGGTTGAGAGGTCCGGGTTAGGACAAGGGCAAAAAGAAAACGATGGCCCTCCGATAGTTGAAACCAATGAGTCTAACCGGGATGACAACCCTAGGATAGTAGTCGAGAGCTCCCCACTCTCGCATGCACAAACTCTCCTCGCCATTCTGACTCCTCACAACAGGAGTTAGTCTCAGAAATGCACGGGGATCAGCCACGTTCACCACACTCTCCTCATTTGGAGGATGAGAGTGTTAAAATAAGAGAGGATCAGCCCCACCTCTCGCCTTCATTTCGTGCACAAGAGTCTAGATCTCCTAGGGACACGGATTCACAAGCTCAGTTGCGTACTGATGCCGGAACAAGCGGAGAGGGACCCACTTTGTGTGACCCTCGAGGACAGCTTGGAAGTCCTGCCTTAGCTAACATCATGCCAGCTTTAGCCGCAGGCAACAGTTCTCAAACCGAGACTGAGGGACAGTATGAACGCCAAGGTGACACTGCTGTTCCTCAGAATCAACCTGAGACTGTATTAACGGGCATTCTCAGTGACCCCGGTGTTGTTAGAGGTGTTACCCAACAACAAGTCCCGGACAGTGATTTATCACAGTCTAGGACACAACCTGATTCTGGTTGCAAAGCCAATGAATCTAAAACTGCTGGTGAGGGTTTAACCCGAGGATCTGCAGGAAATCCTGAATCAGCTTCGCTGAATTTAGGTCACATTACAAGTGTGCAAACAACCTCCGGGTTGGTTCCTCCATCTCAAACACCAACACAAAGAACACCAACACCAAATCAAATTCAATCAACATCAACAAATCAACAAGAAAAAGACAAAGCATGTGATCATTTGTTGAATATTTTAAGGTCTGAGGTGATTTGAACAGTAACTGAGAGGGTGTGTTGAATGCTTAGAGTTAGAATAAAGAGCTAGAGCATGAAAGACAAGTTAAAGCATTAAAAGATCAAGTTCATAATCAGAAAGCAGAGTATGATGCTAAGCTTGCTGCTTTTGAGTTGAGATTGTTAGCTCTAGAATCTTGCCGACCGGCCTCGGTTTCTACTAGACGGGATGATCCTGATTCTGATGATCACCCCGAGGGGGAGAACCAAGGAGATGGTCAAACTAATACAGAAAATCCATCGGCAAGAGTTGAAGTGAATGTTGGTGAATGAGGAGATAAGAGAAAGAGTGGAAGGTAGTAATCAAGATGTAGATGATCCAGCTGAAATTGAAAGAATTAATGAGATAAGTAAGAGAGTTGATGAAGTGTTTGGAGTTGAAAGTGAAAGTGAAGAGGAAGATGAAAGTGCAGTAGTAAATGAAGAAGAGTTTGTTAGTGATCATGATGTAGTAGTTTATGTTGAGGAAGAAGCAGATGTTGAGGCTGCAAAGGATAATGTAGTTTTGGATGAGCCTGAGATTGTTGAGACTCCTGTGAATGTAGAAGCTGCTGATGAACCAATGTTTGAGGTTTTTCCAGATCTTGATTACTTTGAAACAGGTCCATCAAGCAGAAATGAAGTTGGAGAATCTTCAACACCTGCTGTCACAACTCCACAGCATTATACCTTTAATGACTTCAATGGTTTTGATGATCTTAGAAAGACTCCTGAAGCAGCAGCTCAAAATTTCAAGAAATCAACCTTTAAACAAGTGCTGAGGGAAGCATACAGATCAGAAGAAGTACTTCCTGATTACTTTCCATCTGAGTAGACTGAAGAACAACTAAGGTTCATTAATCGAGGGTACTTTCTCAGAGATAAGGAAAGAATGATTGCTCTTGGAGTTAAGCCAAAACAAGCTGCCATGAAATCAAGATATTTGGAGGAAAGGGCATTTCCTATCTTCTGTGGTGCAACCAAAGTCGCAAAAAGTAAGAGACCAGAAGTTATGGCAATGTACAAGTTTAAGGAAGCAAGACAAGTTGAAGAATATTTAGAGCTTCTTAAACTCACGAAGAATTACAATCCAAAGCTCCTTGAAGAACAAAGGAATTTCAAGATTCTGGTGCTTATCAGAGTAATTCTCATCAAGAGGAATTACATTTCTGTTCCATGCTTTCATGTGAAAAGAGAAAATAACAAGATTTACAGATTCAGTGAAGCTCAGTTCAAGCTTCTACCAGTTGATGATATAATCTTTCTCTACAATCACTTTCTGAATGCTACAAAGATATCATGAAGACCTGGTTGCTTTTGATGCTGTAAAGAGATATATGTCAAGTTGTATCCAATATGCTTCATTGGAAGATTTTCAGATTGGATTTGAACTTGTAAAAGACAAGATTAATGTTCCCTATCCAGATCAAAGTCTTTACACCGAAGACATTGAAAAGCTTAGTATTGGTCATGTCATTGAAAAACCATCCTTTGGTGTTGTCTTTCTCAACAGCAGAAAGAAGAAGATCTTCATTCGTATGGATGAACTTGCTTCTTATTCTGATGGTACTCTGGAATTCTGCAAGAATGTTTTATCATGCTTAAAAGAAGATGAACAAGATGAGAAGAAGAAAGAAGTATTTGATAAAGCACTTGAGAAGATTGGTCAAAGACTTGGGTATAGAGAAAGCATCAGGATGATGAGAGAGGCAAAGAATGTGAAACAATCAAAGTATGTTGTTCGTCGTAGAGGTGGTTGCTGGATCAAATATGAACCAAGCAATGTTCCAGGACCACACAACACTGCACCTGAGAACTACGAAGAGAACATGGTGATTCCTGATGACCGACCAGAAGGAGAAAATTGGTTTTGGCACCCGAACAAGTTCAGACCTAATACTAGAGCTTGAAGACTTGACTTGGATAAGATATTTTTTGACAAATCACTACTAAGGGGAGATTGTTAGAAATATAATTAGTAGTAGTTGATTTGTTTCTTCTATGTAATTTGTACTTAATATGTAATGTTGTAAGTATGGAAGGGGATATAGTGTAAATTGTATAGATGTATATAAACCCCCTCCATAACTAAATATGTAACCTTTTTACCCATAATACAATCTAATCTTTCCCTGCCATCTCTACTTTCTCTCTCTACACTCTCACACAAAACCTCCATTAACACACACTAAAACACACACTAAACTCGAATTCATACATTACCTTTGTTTACTGGGAATCTGGAGAATGATCCAGAGTTTGATGCTCTTGCAGAGGATATTGATGATCCTGTAAATCTTGTGCCACCAACTACTGGAGTTGCTACTTCTACTTCTGCTCCAGTTGGTGATGATGTTGGTCCTTCTGAACCACATATGGTTACTGTTAATGTTGATGATGGTTCAGATGCTGATGATGAAGCAGATAGACCACTAAAGAGAAGACGTAGACAAGGAAAGAATTTGGAAGATGTTGAGAGTTTACATGTTTTTCAGCTACCTCAGTCTAAAGTTGATAGAGATTATAATGAATATCAAGCTGCTATGGAGAGGTCTCATGCACCTACTTCAGGTGATGCTCCATGAGTTGCTGCTCTAAGAGCTTCAGTTACTGATGTTCCGGTTTTGGTGTCTGCTACTTCTGCTGGTACTTCTGTTGGTGAGAAGAGACCGAGAACCAAGTTCAAGATTAATGTAGGTGGTTCTCATGCTAGAGTTGTCACTGAGGCTACGACTGTTACGATTCCTACTCCTCCAGAATCTACAGTTCGTCAAGAGCCAGAGCCGACAGTTCAAGCTCCTAGGTCTCAATCTCCTGTTCAGGTTTTAGTTCCTGTTTCTACAGCCATGGGTCGTCTATTGGCACCTTTGCAAAGGCCTCAGATGCGTCCATCAGGAACTTTTTCAGCTCGTATGCCCTCGTTCGAGACTACGATGCCACCGCCTGCTTCTACTTCTAACATTGCTTCTACTTCTGGTTCAGCTTTGCCAGTTCAGGTTCAGTTGAGTCAGATAGTGTCTCAGAACAAGTTGTTAGTGAGAGTTACAGCTTTGGAGAATCAGTTGAAGCTCCAAGATGCTAAACATCAAGAAGAGATGGACTTGATGACTGCATTAGTTCATTCTCTTGGTTCGAGACTTGACCAATTCTTGGCTCAAGGGGGAGATAAAGATGGTTGTAAGGATGGTGAGCAAGCAAGAAGCGAAGAGATGATGATCATGATGATCAAGATCCAGCTCAAGATCCACCAACCAGAGACGTTGTTGAGCCAGAGAATCAAGGTCAAGATCAACCTCAAGATATTGGTGAGCCAGAGAATCGAGGTCAAGATGTTGATGCTGCTGCTGATGTAATGGATTCAGAGACTGCTGAAATTCAGGGGGAGTCGCCAAGACAAAGAGAGTCAGAGATTGCTGGTACAGCTGGTGCTAGTACATCTGGGACTCAGAAACACAAAGGCAAAGGTGTGATGATGGCTCCTGATGCAGATCCTGATGATCCATACAACTCGTCAGATGAGGAAGATTCCAATTCAGGTAAATCCGATTCTAGTAATTCAAAGAGTCCTGATTATCACAATCCTCGTAGTGTGAGATCAGAACAAGAAAGACTAGAAAGGGAAATTGAAGAAAAATTTGCGAATGATCCTCATAATATAGTTGAAGAAGAATCTAGAGTATGGGGAAATCTTAGCATAGAGGTCAATCAAGCTAATACTGATCTTGATAGTGATCAATGGTCAGATTCAGATCGTTATTGGAGAGAGAGGAGACGACAAAGGATTCTGAATCAATTGTCATCTGGCTCTGAATCTAGTTCCGATGAGACTGAAGACTCAGATTATAGACCTTAATGTTAATGATTTTTGTACTTAAGTTAAAATAGATAAAGATTATAAGATAAATATTGATGTAATTGTTACATTATATTTATGGTATAATATTATTTATTTTATCTTGTTTTATGTATTTATACTATTTTTATTTTAAGTCTTAACATATTTTATGTTCTTTATCTTTGTATGTTTGAAATTTTTATTGCAGATAAGCTTCAAATAGGTGCTTTGGATGATCTTGATGATATTGATGATTTAGACAGTATCATGGATGAAGATTTGGAAGAAGGAGAAATTTATTCCTAGATCAGCATGGCAAAGGTTGATGGAGAAACCTTATGATTTTGACCGTGTCTTTAATTATGAAAGAGACGTACCGGTTGAACCAGTTGCTGAAGAAGAACATTTCGTACTTAATCCAATCAGAGATAGTCCAGATGATCCAAGAAATGCTGCAAAGTTAATATTCAACGTTTTTGCAAAGATAATAGATGAAGGACATGAAAATATTTTTGATCTATGCTGGGAGATAGATGCTACGCCGGAGGTTAATATTGGAAGATTTAATATTCCTCCGGCACAACAAGACCTTCAGTTTATTATTGATCGAAGGGTTCCAGAGTATAGAAATCGTGCTGGTTTCCTAATGGGTGGAAATTTGAAACCGTCGATATTTTGGGAGTTTATCTCAGATAAGGACGCACCCACGTATTTCTCAGTGATACAAAGTTGGTTCTACGATCATAGAATTAATTTATTTGTTATCAAGAGAAAAGAAGGATGTCAGTACATGCCGAAAGACTTAAAACATTTCCGAAGTCTAAGTGATTCTGATTTGTTAGATTTGGGAAAGAGATGGTTTGTAAATCTTCAGAATAATGGATATGCTGATTTTTTCTGGAATAGATTGAAAAAGGAAAGAAGTTGGCATTTTGGAGATAGAGGTTTGAAACCAGAGGAAAGATTGGTTAAACCTAGATCGCTGAAGAAGATTACAAAACCAGATGGCACAGTTGAATTCATTCAAAGAAAGATCAAGTGTGTTACAAGAGTTCCCGCTATCAAATGGGATCAAGATATGCTGACTACAATGACATATTGGCAGATAGATATCAAGTCAGGTGAAGCACAAATGTTTGTTGATAATTCAAAGAGCAAGATGCTGCTTCGCATGTATGATCCAATGCAGGTTGTCAATTTGTCAAGAGGTGATCAGAGAAGACTCTTAGATACACCTTGTACAGCAAATAGATTTTGGAGAACTGAAGAAAGGCGCTATCGCAATATTCTTGCTTTTTGTTTAGCTGAGAGAATACATGCGAATAGCATAAGACTTTTGTTTAACGGATGACTTTGAAGTTCAAAGAACGCTTTAAAGAAATCTAGTCGCTAATGTCAAGGGGGAGTCTGTAGATGCAGATTTGTGTGACAATAGCAACATAGATTTGGTTAACGTTTTTGTTTTTAGGAATAAATTGTAATCGTTTAAATAAGAACTTATGTTGGTATTTAATGATTACGTTTGAACTTCAATATTATATCTGTTTATGTTTATTGTTATGTTTGTGTGTTATATTATTGTTTTGCAGGTACAAGGATGTAGAGCCAAGGTTATAAGTGTCGTAGAACACTTAAACGGTGGCTGAATGTCATGTACGGGCAAACAAAGTCAAACAAAGAACCAAAGGGACGATCCTCGTGCTGACGTCATCAGTATATAGGATTGCCCTCATGCTGACGTCAGCACGAGGCCGATTGGTTTTTGTTAATTGGGCTTAATTACTTCGTGTATAGTCCAAGCCCACACGAACCAAAACCCTATTAGTATAAATACAAGGCTAATTTACAAAAATTAGTAATGAACTTTTAACGAATTAAACGAAAAGTCGAATTGTGCTCGTGTGATCTACTACACGAACTACTACCTCGTGGACGACCTTAGGTTGATTAATTGCTCATTAATTGACGAAAGGTGATAGCAATCTAGTTATCTCAAGAGGATTCCGCACTCTTGACATAACGAATCACGTCTTATAAAGATCCGCTCAACGATAGGGCACCTACATCACAGTTTGGGTAGGACTTTTTAGCAATACAGCCTGAATATGAAGATGTCCATACCCAGTATTAAAGCCCCACTTGCCATGCTACGTACTTTTGTGTGTGCAAGAAGTATAATTTAACAACTCCTGGTGTGCTTCTACATCTATAACAAACCGAAAACACTCAACATAAAATTTCAAAATCATCAAGAAAGACAAAACCAACTTCCCTTTCAAGAAACGGTTAACTGCATGGAACCAATTGTATCTATACTCTTGTTTCCTTTCCAGTTCCAAATGGGAGAGTGAATGGTGGGTTGTACTGAAAATACATAAGAAATGTTATTGTCCTGTTGTTTAGATTACTTTCGTTTAAGAAAAAAGAATTAGATTACCTGTGCAACCTCCACAGATGCACCACTTTTTACTTTAAATTGACTATCGTTCTTCAGGGTATTCCTTAGTGTTGATTCACGGCGCATAACATCTTCATCAGTGACAAAACCTGAGTTGTCATGGAAATGGAGTGAGTGTCAAGGATTTCAAGATGCAATTAACTTCAAAGTTTGTTATCAAAAGGAGCTAATGTATCCTTTCCATAAAGGCAACGATAGCCACAATTATGCCATAGATACAGTAGAGTTTTTGGACAGTGGCAAATTCGAACCATACTTTCAAGACATAACATATGATATTTTATCTTTATCAGTGACAAAACCTAGTAGCTTCGCATTTGATAGTCTTCTTTCATTCAAAACAAAGTGTTTTTACATGGCCAGTTTCAATGGAGCACACAGTTGAGTCCTATTATAATCTGCTGCACCAGTGCTCAGTTATTTACCCCAACAGGTTATAATTAGTGCTAAAACTATATAAATTAGTGCTAAAAAAAAACATGATACAGGAACCCAACATGCCTGATCTGTGTTTATATTCAACAATAAGAATGAAGGATGAACATACCTTACACCACCATCAAATATCTCTAATAAAAAGCTAGAGCCCCTTCTTCCATTCACACTTCCCATTAGCAAAGAAGATTAATCGAGAGCTGTAACACCCGTCATTTTAAAAACCTGGATTTCAAAAACTTTTGCCAAACGGCGTTTAAAACATAGCGGAAAAGGATCACTTAAAAACTGCCCCATCCGTAACGGATGGTACCTTTCATTAAAGTTTGGTGTTACTAATAGCATCATCGTAATAGTCAAAGTAAAATCCAAGTTATGGCACTAACATAATTGCCATCAAATCTACAAGAGACATAAATCATAAATAAAGTAGCCGAACATATGGCTATAGGTAAAGTCTAATCATAGGGAGACTAATGCTAATCTTCCTTTATTCTTCTACCCATCTCACGATCCACGCACTTCACTAGCTTATACCTGCTTATCCTGAAGGACACAACATTTTCATAAAAGCAAGTGTTAGCTAATAAAATTAGCTAAGTAAGATACACACATTTGATAAAACGTTCTTCATTTTACTTTCATAAAACTTCGTCATATTTTACTTATCAAAACGTAACCACATTACATATCATCCACAACAATCATAGATCAACTCATACTCCCCTTTTCCCACATTGCATCACATTTCATTTCATATCAACATATACATCTTATCATCATATACCCACATCTTAATCAATATCTTATATCATATCAACATAGACTTACTACTAAACGTAACTTCATATCATATCTTGGCATATCACACATAAACTTGTCACACGTATTCATATTAGTACATATTCTCACGTCACATTGTGATCTCACAACGTAAAGCACATATACTTCTTTCACACATATCTTATTATCAACTTATTCAGCTTAATCAAATTCATCTCACGTCTTACATATCACACATAAACATATCGCACATATATGTATAGCACATGTAGGATATATACTCCTAATTGTGCCTATGCATCGTTCTTATCACACGTCTCAAACACATCTTATTAAATCCCACATCACATTGTAATCCCACGTCTTAAATTACATGTACATCTTTCTCACGTATTCTTATAATTATCTTAATCAACTTATTCCCACATCTTACATCTTTAATCAGTTTACATATTACGCACTAGCTTTACAACTAGCACGATTTCCCACGTCTTAACTTTTAGGAAAGGCAAAGCCATTTCCATAGTATCCCGTCATGCTTTTAACATTGGTGGTTAGTCACTCCACCCGGAAATACTAGTCCCACGTAACTATGCCGCAAGGAGCCACTCAAGCGACCACGTACGCACTAGTTTGGCATAAACTAGCACGGGTTAAGCTTAACACTTCCCACATCAATCTCACGTATTTAGCTATAGCATTTCCCACGTATTTATATCTTTCTTACTTTTACGCACTAACACTAAGGCTAGAACGGTTTCCCACATCTCACATTTTACTTTAACATTAGGTATATACATTACCTAACTAGTCCCACATCTACTTTAACGTTTAATCCCACTAACGTGCACAACTCATAACATTTCTTACGTGTATCTAGTGAACTAGACATTTCATACTTAATTCTCACATATAAGCCATCACACATCAACATCAAGACATATCAACAACATTATCAACAATATATATCATAATCAGTTCATAGCAACATCATTAAAGTCATCACACTACTTATGCACACAACTACTTTTACTTTAAACGTCAACATAACAACATAGGTCATTTCAGCATACATACATTCCCATATAACCTCCCGCATAACCCGGAAAACCCAACACACATAAGATAATCCGATTAAGAGGTTAATTATAGAAACCACATTTTGTTGTGCCTCCAGCGTGATAAAAGTCATGTATCTTACCTGACGACGAGCACAACGATCAACAAGCAACTTTAACGTATCTTTCTTGAGTTCCCAACTACCTAGCACACACATATAATCGACATGTAACATAAACGGGACCTTAAAGAACATCTCCAAGTTCCCTAAACATCAACATAACTTATACCTAAGGTCTACGGGTCAAATGAGCACTAAAACAAGCCTAAACGACCACCAGACCCCCAAGTGCGCCGCACCCCCCCATCTGTGCGTCGCACCAAACACCCAGCAACTTCAGCCCAGCACCAGGTGCGCCGCACCAAGGCCCAGGTGCGCCGCACCTCGGGTGTCAACCAGCAAAATCAACTTTGTTTCTCTTCGTTCACCTTCCAAACGGATCCCAAACCTCCACCACGACTTACACCCATTAAATTGACATCAAATAGGTCACAATTAAGCATTTGAAAACATCAATCAATCCTTGAATCAATTGCATAAATGAATCCCTCTTTTTGATCATCAAAACGACTCGAAACCGCAACGTTTGGTTCAAAAACACAATTGAACACACATGAATCTAATTAAACACCTGGGATTCACTTATTTACATATAAACAACATTATTCAACATTAAAGTTTGCATCTTGACATAGTTAATCAACTCTATTAATGATTTTACTCACAAAAACATCGTTTTTAACCGAAATCATCAACTTTAAACAACCCCAACCCTCAAGGTCGGATCTACAGGGACAAAACCTACTTTAAAACTTAATCAACAATCAAATGATGATATAATACCTGTAGGGTTGATCAACGGATCGAAAACTAGAAGAAACCACCACCGAATCACCCCGAAATTGCTCTAAACTTGAAGGAGGCTCTTAGGGTTTTGTGTGTGAAAGTTTCTAGGGTTTAGATCTGATTATCCAGCATTATGGTCGACCTACATGCTCTATATATGCTGGAGCAACTTTGCAAACTTTACATCTAGGCCCTCGCACTTCGTTACAACTCGTTTCAGCCCTTAACGGCTCTTTTAACGCCTACCGGAACACTTATCGACCCTTATATCTTATCGGAAACATTAATTGACTTTATTAATCATTATCAACTTTAATTTCATTACTTTAAATCACTTTAACACATATCTCACGTAAATCATTTAATTCACATAAGCACATACAAAATACATAGTAACTAACGGTCTCTAACGACAAGTTGACGGTCAACGTCAAAAGTCAAACTTGAAAAGTTTGGGATGTTACAATTCTCCCCTCCTTAATAGGATTCTGTCCTCAGAATCATCTCACGACATCAACACCTCATTTCATCTTCTCACTACTTTCCACACACGCATTTGTCAACGTTTTACCACTTAAAATTCAACCACATTTCCAATCATTTGCTTTTCACCTCCTCCCTTTCATTTAATGTCTTTCATTAGTCAATGTGATTACCGTCAAATGAACACGTCCGCATCATGATACATTTATAATTATGTTCCGGACCATAACTATAACTATATCATTCCTCACACGTGTACCTTTAACTATATCCACACATCTTAATGTCCAACATTTCCATCTCAATCCATCATAGCATAATTATACTAACTACAAAACACACATAATAAACACACAATCCACATGCACATAATAATCACATATAAAATCAACTAATCTACTAAAGAATTACTTTATTAGATACCTCGTCATCATGCTCGTCCTCCATAGTAACCATCTGATATGCACGAGCTTTGGCTTTTTGAGTACCATCCTTCTTCTCATCATTTTTCCATCGAGGACAACTAGCAATCAAATGTCCCGTCTCACCACATTTGTAACATCGAGTCTTATCCTTGCAGTTAGAAGCAACATGTCCCTGCTTACCACACTTGTCGCATCTTCTAGTTTTCTCCGAACATGGTCCACTATGGTGAGCTTTACAAGCTGCACACCACTGACTAACTTTCCCATCATCTTTTCCTTCATAAGACGAACCACTCTTAAATTTCTTTCTAGAATCCGATGACTCATCAGACCTTCTCTTGAATCCATTCTTCTTATCATCATCCTTAGTCGCCACTTTCTCAGTTTTAAGGTCATCATCTAACCTTTTGGACTCCTTAATCGCAGCAGACAATGTAGTATGTTGCCTGCAAAGGCCGCGATAGCTAGCAGGGAGACCATCACAGTAAGCCTCAATTTGGTCCTCCTGCCTTCGAACCAAGTGTCCAACAAACTTCAACTTCTCCATAAACGAGTGTGCATATTCAGAAATTGCACCGGGTTTAGCAACCAACGATCTAAACTCCTTTTCAATCAACCTTAACTCACGCGTTCCCACATACTCCTCCAGAAACTTCTCCTTAAATGTTCCCCAAGGCATAACTGCAAGTACCTCAGGAGCCATAGACACTGTAGTAGCCCTCCACCAATTACGGGCATTCTTCTTCAACATCCTACTAGCACATAAAACCTTCATATCATCCGGACAATAGCAAGATGCAAAAACTACTTCAATGTCCTCGATCCACTCCATAGCACTCACTGCATTTTGGGTACCATCAAACTCCTTGGCACCACATTTCTGAAAGCTTTCATATTTGAAGTTATTAACACGAGGTGCATTAACAACTCCAAGTCCTCCACCATTAACTCCATTAACCCACGGCTGCCATGGATGGTTCACCACCTTGGGAGGGATTTGAGTAATTCCCTTCCGAACGCTCACCCCTTTGTTCACTCTCATTCCTTTCTGCATTTCTTTCTGCCCTCATTTGAGCTAACTCCTCTTCATTTCTCATTAAAAGAGCTCGGATAGCTCTCAACTCTTCATGTAATTGGGCTTGATTTGGAACTTGCTCAATCACCGGGTTTGCCCTATCTACTTCAGAGGCGGTTGGTGGATCACCAAGACGAATTCCTCGATTTAACCCACGGGGTGGCCTTTGCTCAACTTCATTTCCAGCCCCGTTTCCATTAGGAGGAACACCACCACCATTCCCTCCTCCTCTCTGGTTACTAGCTCTAGTGTTTGCCATTATCTCTACAAGGCCACGACGATGGTTAGCAAGAGTTAAAGAGTGACTACATATGTTAAGGCCATGCTACATATATCTACATTATCACACACAATAAACAAGCCTTAAATCACATTCTCGCTCACTCCCCAACCCGTCTTACAGTATTTCACTTCATTGGCTAGGCATCCTACTTAAGCCTAACCTACTTCTCATCGGTCTAAGTCCAAAATCCTACGGCATAGGTCGAATTTTGGTTCACTTAAACCATTTCTCTGATACCAACTTGTAACACCCGTCATTTTAAAAACCTGGATTTCAAAAACTTTTGCCAAACGGCGTTTAAAACATAGCGAAAAGGATCACTTAAAAACTGCCCCATCCGTAACGGATGGTACCTTTCATTAAAGTTTGGTGTTACTAATAGCATCATCGTAATAGTCAAAGTAAAATCCAAGTTATGGCACTAACATAATTGTCATCAAATCTACAAGAGACATAAATCATAAATAAAGTAGCCGAACATATGGCTATAGGTAAAGTCTAATCATAGGGAGACTAATGCTAATCTTCCTTTATTCTTCTACCCATCTCACGATCCACGCACTTCACTAGCTTATACCTGCTTATCCTGAAGGACACAACATTTTCATAAAAGCAAGTGTTAGCTAATAAAATTAGCTAAGTAAGATACACACATTTTGATAAAACGTTCTTCATTTTACTTTCATAAAACTTCGTCATATTTTACTTATCAAAACGTAACCACATTACATATCATCCACAACAATCATAGATCAACTCATACTCCCCTTTTCCCACATTGCATCACATTTCATTTCATATCAACATATACATCTTATCATCATATACCCACATCTTAATCAATATCTTATATCATATCAACATATACATCTTATCATCATATACCCACATCTTAATCAATATCTTATATCATATCAACATAGACTTACTACTAAACGTAACTTCATATCATATCTTGGCATATCACACATAAACTTGTCACACGTATTCATATTAGTACATATTCTCACGTCACATTGTGATCTCACAACGTAAAGCACATATACTTCTTTCACACATATCTTATTATATCACACATAAACTTGTCACACGTATTCATATTAGTACATATTCTCACGTCACATTGTGATCTCACAACGTAAAGCACATATACTTCTTTCACACATATCTTATTCATATCAACATATACATCTTATCATCATATACCCACATCTTAATCAATATCTTATATCATATCAACATAGACTTACTACTAAACGTAACTTCATATCATATCTTGGCATATCACACATAAACTTGTCACACGTATTCATATTAGTACATATTCTCACGTCACATTGTGATCTCACAACGTAAAGCACATATACTTCTTTCACACATATCTTATTATCAACTTATTCCCACATCTTACATCTTTAATCAGTTTACATATTACGCACTAGCTTTACAACTAGCACGATTTCCCACGTCTTAACTTTTAGGAAAGGCAAAGCCATTTCCATAGTATCCCGTCATGCTTTTAACATTGGTGGTTAGTCACTCCACCCGGAAATACTAGTCCCACGTAACTATGCCGCAAGGAGCCACTCAAGCGACCACGTACGCACTAGTTTGGCATAAACTAGCACGGGTTAAGCTTAACACTTCCCACATCAATCTCACGTATTTAGCTATAGCATTTCCCACGTATTTATATCTTTCTTACTTTTACGCACTAACACTAAGGCTAGAACGGTTTCCCACATCTCACATTTTACTTTAACATTAGGTATATACATTACCTAACTAGTCTCACATCTACTTTAACGTTTAATCCCACTAACGTGCACAACTCATAACATTTCTTACGTGTATCTAGTGAACTAGACATTTCATACTTAATTCTCACATATAAGCCATCACACATCAACATCAAGACATATCAACAACATTATCAACAATATATATCATAATCAGTTCATAGCAACATCATTAAAGTCATCACACTACTTATGCACACAACTACTTTTACTTTAAACGTCAACATAACAACATAGGTCATTTCAGCATACATACATTCCCATATAACCTCCTGCATAACCCGGAAAACCCAACACACATAAGATAATCCGATTAAGAGGTTAATTATAGAAACCACATTTTGTTGTGCCTCCAGCGTGATAAAAGTCATGTATCTTACCTGACGACGAGCACAACGATCAACAAGCAACTTTAACGTATCTTTCTTGAGTTCCCAACTACCTAGCACACACATATAATCGACATGTAACATAAACGGGACCTTAAAGAACATCTCCAAGTTCCCTAAACATCAACATAACTTATACCTAAGGTCTACGGGTCAAATGAGCACTAAAACAAGCCTAAACGACCACCAGACCCCCAAGTGCGCCGCACCCCCCATCTGTGCGTCGCACCAAACACCCAGCAACTTCAGCCCAGCACCAGGTGCGCCGCACCAAGGCCCAGGTGCGCCGCACCTCGGGTGTCAACCAGCAAAATCAACTTTGTTTCTCTTCGTTCACCTTCCAAACGGATCCCAAACCTCCACCACGACTTACACCCATTAAATTGACATCAAATAGGTCACAATTAAGCATTTGAAAACATCAATCAATCCTTGAATCAATTGCATAAATGAATCCCTCTTTTTGATCATCAAAACGACTCGAAACCGCAACGTTTGGTTCCAAAAACACAATTGAACACACATGAATCTAATTAAACACCTGGGATTCACTTATTTACATATAAACAACATTATTCAACATTAAAGTTTGCATCTTGACATAGTTAATCAACTCTATTAATGATTTTACTCACGAAAACATCGTTTTTAACCGAAATCATCAACTTTAAACAACCTCAACCCTCAAGGTCGGATCTACAGGACAAAACCTACTTTAAAACTTAATCAACAATCAAATGATGATATAATACCTGTAGGGTTGATCAACGGATCGAAAACTAGAAGAAACCACCACCAAATCACCCCGAAATTGCTCTAAACTTGAAGGAGGCTCTTAGGGTTTTGTGTGTGAAAGTTTCTAGGGTTTAGATCTGATTATCCAGCATTATGGTCGACCTACATGCTCTATATATGCTAGAGCAACTTTGCAAACTTTACATCTAGGCCCTCGCACTTCGTTACAACTCGTTTCAGCCCTTAACGGCTCTTTTAACGCCTACCGGAACACTTATCGACCCTTATATCTTATCGGAAACATTAATTGACTTTATTAATCATTATCAACTTTAATTTCATTACTTTAAATCACTTTAACACATATCTCACGTAAATCATTTAATTCACATAAGCACATACAAAATACATAGTAACTAACGGTCTCTAACGACAAGTTGACGGTCAACGTCAAAAGTCAAACTTGAAAAGTTTGGGATGTTACAGACTATACCTTTATTTTTAGTTGAATAGTTTCTCTTCTTAACCTAACATAGACATAAAACCATCTAAGTACAACATATCAAATTGATAAAATGGCTATGTGCTCATTCACATTTCAAAATCTATTACTCTGATTTCAAAGTCCTTTTTTTGGATAATAATCATATAATAATCTCCAATTAATAACCATAAGCTTTTCTTGATATAAAAAAGACATAAGTATCACATATATATTTACCCCAACAGGTTATAATTAGTGCTAAAACTATATAAATTAGTGCTAAAAAGAAACATGATACAAGTCCCCAAGTGCACTTACTACTTTTACCACTATTCAACAATAAGAATGAAGGATGAGCATACCTCACACCAGCATCTAACATCTCTTAAAAAAAAGCTACAGTCCCTTTCTTCCATTCGCACTTTCCGTTAGCAAATATTCAAAACATGAGCCAAACTCATGCTGAAACGACATTATGGGACCTCCATGCACGTTTTTAGGATTGAATAAAAGCTTTCCCAGCTCTCTAAACACAACATAGACATAAAACCATCTAAGTACAAACATATCAAATTGATAAAATGGCTATGTGCTCATTCACATTTCAAAATCTATTACTCTGATTTCAAAGTCCTTTTTTTGGATAGTAATCATATTAATAATCTCCAATTAATAACCATAAGCTTTTCTTGATATAAAAAAGACATAAGTATCACATATATATTTACCCCAACAGGTTATAATTAGTGCTAAAACTATATAAATTAGTGCTAAAAAGAAACATGATACAAAGTCCCCAAGTGCACTTACTACTTTTACCACTATTCAACAATAAGAATGAAGGATGAGCATACCTCACACCAGCATCTAACATCTCTTAAAAAAAAGCTACAGTCCCTTTCTTCCATTCGCACTTTCCGTTAGCAAATATTCAAAACATGAGCCAAACTCATGCTGAAACGACATTATGGGACCTCCATGCACGTTTTTAGGATTGAATAAAAGCTTTCCCAGCTCTCTAAACACAACATAGACATAAAACCATTTAAGTACAACATATCAAATTGATAAAATGGCTATGTGCTCATTCACATTTCAAAATCTATTACTCTGATTTCAAAGTCCTTTTTTTGGATAGTAATCATATTAATAATCTCCAATTAATAACCATAAGCTTTTTCTTTGATATAAAAAAGACAGAAGTATCACATATATATTTACCCCAACAGGTTATAATTAGTGCTAAAACTATATAAATTAGTGCTAAAAAGAAACATGATACAAAGTCCCCAATTGCACTTACTACTTTTACCACTATTCAACAATAAGAATGAAGGATGAGCATACCTCACACCAGCATCTAACATCTCTTAAAAAAAAGCTACAGTCCCTTTCTTCCATTCGCACTTTCCGTTAGCAAATATTCAAAACATGAGCCAAACTCATGCTGAAACGACATTATGGGACCTCCATTCATGTTTTTAGGATTGAATAAAAGCTTTCCATGCTCTCTAAACACAACATAGACATAAAACCATTTAAGTAGAAACATATCAAATTGATAAAATGGCTATGTGCTCATTCACATTTCAAAATCTATTACTCTGATTTCAAAGTCCTTTTTTTGGATAGTAATCATATTAATAATCTCCAATTAATAACCATAAGCTTTTTCTTTGATATAAAAAAGACAAAAGTATCACAAATAATTATCATTATGATATTTTATCAAACACTTCTGTATGCATCAGAACATCAGCAAAAATGATCTTAGCAACATCATCACCACTTCTGTCTTTTTTAAAAATACCACTTTAAATAGTTTGAATATCACCTAAAGAACAAAATATATAAAAATAATTCCGAAAATTCCTTTTTACTCACTACACAATAAATCTAAATACATATAAACAACCCCAAATTTCTTTTAGACATTTCATCGAGCACTTTATATGCATCACCAAAAGTTTTGTTTCTTTATATTAGTAACCACCTAAATCACAAATTTGGAGGTGGAACTCACAAATTGTAACAATCACAGCCCCTTTTTAAACAAAAACACACTCCAAAATCACATATAACTAAACTTTTAGTGTTTTTACATGACTAAAATGTGTACCTTTCCCGGACCACCAGAAGGTATCCTTGCAGCATCGACAATAGTCAAATTAATCAAGATTTTTAAGATGGTTTATTAAGAATTTTGGAAATGGGTTTGCTGGAAATAAGAAGAAAGATGCCAAAGATGGTTGCTTTAGCTCGGCGGCGGCTGTAACTCCGGCGGATGTAACTCCGGTGGAGATTGTCGGAGAGTTGAAATCAGTTCATGAAAAGAAAAAAGGTCAGATTAAAATTAAAATAAAGATTGGGAAAACGATTGATGGGTCGGTGATTGAAGTTTCGAAATCTGGTGAAGAGATGAAAGGGGCCTCACCTTCCAGGAATCAATCTATTCGAATGTGCACTTTTTTTTCTTGGAACTTCATCTTTAATCTCGCTAACCCTTCACATCAAACAAAATATAATCAAACTCAATAGCAGAAACATTAATACATATAAAAAAACCCTAATCAAATGATACAAAACAAAACGTAGTGTAGTGATTTATAAAATAAACAAACCTTGATAAATTTGAAGGAATATGGGGAAGATGATCAATCGGAACAGGAAAAAAAAAGCCATCCAAAATTTACATCTTTTAATTTAATATCCAAAAACCCCATATAACAAAAAAAATCAAAAAAATCTACAAACATACCTTATATCTCGAATTGAAATCACAAGCCTGTAGCTATCTGCTTCTTCTTCATGTTCTTGTAGAAATTATGGAAGAAAAAAATTAGTAACAAAAAATAGAATTAAAAAAAAACTCATGTAAAAGAAAGATATAATAGTGTACTGTAACTAAACTAAAATCCAAAGACGAGGAAGAAGAAAAAACCAATAATTAAAAGAAAAAGAAGCTATTCAAATTTACACCCACGTTAGATCGAGAATAAAGAAAAAGAAGAATGTGAATCTGAATGAAAAAGTTTATGGAAAAGGATGGAGAGAGAGAGAAAATCTTTGATGAAATTTAAAATTTAAATTGATAGATATGTGGATTGAAAGAGGCGTAAGGAGGAAGGAAGAAAAAAAGCTGACTTATCTTAAAAAGCTGGCCCCACAAATATCTATCTATCTATGAAACTTATATAACACACTTCCTAAAGTATTTAGTTACAACCAAACTAAACTGCTAACTAAGTCCTTAACCAAGCTCTGATGTAATCAAAATTACACTTTATACTAACGTGGATAGGCTAGATGCTCGACACCTCAATTTTCTGAGGTCATGGTCGAGTCTCCTTTAGTAGAGATAGTAGAGAGTAGATAGTCTTCAACGACGTCGTTTTCAGTGATTAGTTCCAATTACGTAATCAATATTGAATAACCTTTTCTCTAAGCTCATTGCAGACATGAAATTTTCCTTTTGTTTAATACGCAGGTAACTTTTAATTTTATAGTTTTCCATTCCTTAAACATTTATATAATAATAATTCTGTTTGTTATTTATCTGTTTATTAATGTATAGAAACCTACAGTTTAGGATTATGTTGTTTAATGTTTGAATAGATGAATATTATTGTTATGTTCTACTTATATTATCATAATATTAATGTTATTTTTTAGGTATGCCTAAAAATTATTTATCCGGTAGTCAAAAACGAAAAAGAGAAAAATTCAAGAAGTTTATCAAGTCTCAAGCAGGGGCTTTAAATAAGTTTATCCAAATACATCCTCATCCTCATCATTCTAATGTTGATGAACAAGATAATGTAGATGCTAATGTTGAAGATGTTAATGTTAATAATGGTGATGCAAATGTCGAAGATTTTTTGACTACATTTCTTGTTTGATAACATTATGCTATTATATTTTGGTATTCACACGTTATTTTAGAGGCCCATTTTTTATTTTTGAGCCAGGTCCCGAAAATTTTTTACATTCTCAAACACGGCACTTAAAAGATATTGGACTTTATTCCTGTAGACATGTTTGGATCCATTAATAAAATTAATTAAAAAACGTGTACCCTTAACTCCTAACACACTACCTCTCTTAGATCGATAACCTACACCACAGCCACCACCACAACCACCAATCGTCGCTGCCGCAACCAACAACCGCCACCCATTGCCATCGTCGCATCACGTAAAACCGGTTTTTTATCATTTTATCTGAAAGTTAACATTTACTTAACATTTGCTAAAAAGATATTTGTAACACCCCAACTAAGGCGGAACGATGAGATGTACAGAAAGTCGAGTATTCAAAACAAAGGATAATAGATAACATTCACCATAGCTTTATTTGATAAAAATAATTTTTACAATGTACAAGCATGTGAACCAATTCCCAAGTACAATACGTCTACCATACTTGGATATTGAGTCCACGAAACAAATAACAAATACATGAGATGATATACTACAATGATCAAGGCGGATTCCATTGCCCATCACAAGGTTTGATCTTTGACTCCCAAGTGCAATGCAAATAATCATGATGCATATAATTCCTCAAAGCTTACGCTAATTCCTGAAAAGCATGAAGAAAAGTGTCAACTACGAAAACGTAGTTGGTGAGTGCATAGGTTTGCAAGTAAATCTCGTTACATATCCATTTCAAAACTTAGAGAAACATATTATTTCATATCAATTCACCCAAACCACATGACCGACAAAAATTCCCATGTCAAACCATCAAGTTTTCAAAATACCATAACGTCATTTCAAAGAGTTGAGAAATCCATGGTAAATTATAAAGTTCTCATTGTCACATTTATCGTGAGAGAAAAATATATCAATCGATTAATCATTCATCATACCAAAACCATTCGGTCATCAATACTTCAATATCGCCAATCTCAACAACTTTCGAGATTCCATATAAGGTCCAATACCCAAACCGTATGTTCAATCCATAATATCCAACCATAAGTAATAATCAATAATATTTAGCCAAAGGCATAATTCGATGAGTTTGTCTTGAGCCACTACTAAGACCCTTTCACGTCCAAATAATAATAATGATGATATGTCCCGAAGATATGATAACAGTAAGCACATGCTGTCAATCACGTGCAATAATAATAATGAAGGGGTCGTGCCATGGAGACGACCAATAATATATAAAGTAGATTAGAGCACCCTTAGGCAGACCGGAGATGAGGGCGGCCACTCAGGCGGCCAGTCAACCCGCTGCCATCTTGGTGAGTGAGGGGACGAATCCTAGTTGCGCAACCCTCTAACTACAGGCCTCAATGAGTTAATAGTAGTGTACAGGGGACCACCGTTTGACAGTACTCAAGCTCATCATATATCATATAACACGTTGAACATACAATATAATTCCCATATCATAATCATTCTTCAAAGTGTCATTTCATATAAAGAAAGCAATTTTAATTATTCATGCTTTTCACCCCGTAAGTAAAACATATAAAAGAGTTTGAAAAGGGGGCTATGACTCACCTTGATATGCCGCATATTATATTCACTTATCCAAAATGGGTACTTCCCATCTATCGCTTCCTTGATCATGTATTCCTTATGGTCCTCAATCACCTTTCAATGCCAAGACTATCCCTACGATAGGACTAATATACGTAAGTTCCTATCTTAAGCCATCACTTAGAAATGCCACTTTCATCATGTTGTCATCAATTATGGGATCCAAGTGTATTGCTAGTATTCACATCTTTTTGGTTGTAAAGATTGATGGTGCAAAAGGTCACTTTCATTATACATGTAGTTATAAGTGGTTAGAATTTCGGTAACTTGCCTTCATTGTGGTTTCGTTTGGCATCTTAGGTTATCATATGGGAATGCCATATTAAGTTATGTTCTTTTAAACATCATTGGATGTGTAACCAATTTTAATACTAAATAGCATTTGTGATATCAATTTATAGTTTGGTTAACGTAATTACTTATGTCCATTCTACTTAATCATCTTTTTTGTGTTACTTTGATTACGCTTATCTTTTACTCACATATTCCTCAATATGTCTTATGATTATTCGGGTTTATGAAATTCGCTTAAGTGTTATGGGCCATCACCAATTGGGCCTAAGTGTTATGGGCTTTTAAGTGACTTGGGCTTAACCTTATTTGGGTTATGTGCTTAGTGGGTTTTATTGGTTATTGGGCTATATGGTTTATTGGGCCAAGTGGGCCTACTGATTTATGGCTCAATGGGTTTATTATTTGGGCCGGGTTAGCCCATTATGGTCCTTAGTGTATCTTTTAGCCCATTACACAAATTATTGGTTTACTTCAGAATTTTTCTGTTTTTACTTCACATTTTTATGAAATGTTGGCTACTGTTTTGGGGTTAAACCGAATTATTTGGACCCTCCTGATTTTTATACAATAACCTATATGTGTCCACTTATTTTGTAAATTTTGGCTTAATTTATAAAGAATGTTTACTACCTCTAAATATTTTTATAAATGGAAGTGGTCAAAACAGTCACTGTTTTGCATACTCGAAAGTTTTATAAAAGTTCTTTGGGTTTTGCTCTTAATTCCATGATTTTATTTTAAGTTTAGGACACATTGGAATTACTTTCCACCAAGTATGGCCTCCTGGAACCTTATGGATTAGGAGATAAAAATTGTTAAAGTTGATAAAATATTCAGACAAAAATGCAGTTTTGACCAGTTTTAGTAGAAAAATCATATCTTTTGTTTGGTTCAGTATTTTTGAGTGATTCCAGTTGGTGGTTAAATTATATTGCATTATATTATTTATGATGTGTCGCTAAATATGTTAGTTTCAAACTTTTGGCATATGAAATAGATATTTATTTAAATCAATACCACAAACACATCTAAAAATTTATGGTATCGAATATATATTTAATATGTACAATAAACCAAAAATAAAAGAACAAAAAGTAACGCGTAACAGAAAGCACGAACTTGATGTGATGTGGCAAAATCCAAATAATATTACGGGTTGTTACGTGGACGAATAATAACCCGCCATGCAGGCGAGTTACTATGAGTAATAATTTTTATAGGTTATGTTATGCACACATAATAATCAGATAATTCATTTTAAATGCAATTTCAAACACCCCTAAAATGTTCGTCATAGCAAAAAGCCTACAAAAACCAACAAAAATTTAAGCCTAAGAATTATAAAAAGCAAAAAAAAAACCCCAAAAACAAAGTAAATCTGGTTGGGCCACCTTGGTCGGTGGCCCGTTACTATTCATCAGTTCAATAATTATAAAAAGCAAAAAAAAAACCCCAAAAACAAAGTAAATTTGGTTGGGTCACCTTGGTCGGTGGCCCATTATTATTCATCAGTTCAATCGTATTGATTTAGGTATATAATGAGATGATAAATTTACAATATCTTGTCATTTATGTACCATAGCTACACATTGGGCCTTCTTTTTTCGTTCTTCTGCATACAGCAGACAAAGGCCACAGCATTATAGTTTCCATACAAAAACAAATATGTTATTACTTACCTTTAAAAAGTGTGAAAAAAATTGTTAATTTTTTCACACTTAAAAATGTATATAAAGAATCGACATTTAAAAATGTGAAAAAATTTAAAATTTTTTAGTTTTTTCACACTTAAATATGTGGAAAAAAAACTTCTCACTTTAAGTGTGTAAATATATTAATTGTTCACACTTAGAAGTGTAAGGATTAATTTGTAACACCAAATTTCTTCACACAAGAAAGGTGTGAAGAAATTAGGTGTTACAATTTGACTTTCACACTTTTAAGTGTGAAAATATGTGACAATTGTTCACACTTTTAAGTGTTAATATTTTGTTTACACATTTATAAATGTGAAAAAGTTATAACTTTCAGAAAATCTTTTAAATGTGTAGTTTTTCTAGATGGCTAACTTAAATTAATTATAATTTTCTTATTTAATTAGGTTGAGAGATGATATTAGTACCATATATTTTGATAGATCTACCACATTTATGCTTAACCTACTTGTACAGTTTGTTGTAACACTTGTACTGTGTGGTAAATGAATCAATATTTATGGTACAATTATAATTTCCCTTTTGGATTAAATAGAGAAGCTTACAACTCCTTACAAACTACTTTACCGTGCTTGAAATGTATTCTCGGGTACCTAGAATAAATACAAGATCAACCTATAAGCTACAACAAAGTGTAGACACTAAACAAGGAAATTTCAGCAAGTTTCCAGATTTGCGCCATTCACTTGCCAATGACTTTTCGAACCCAAGACTACCAGATACAACAAAACTCAGTTCTGGACATTTGTAGGGAACTCAAAGACCTTTTCAAAAATGTAAAGTTTGACTCATTGAATCTGTAATGAATGAGTTATGATTTTTACAAAAACAGACAGCATTCGTCCAAAATCTGACCAGTTCTGGAGATTAGCATTTTTTCGCCCATCTCTTGGCAAAACCAGAAAAACTTTGTTCTATCAAATTTTAAGGACACATAGGTTTCAAAAATATAAGATTCATCTCCTAACTCCTTCAGATGAAAATATATGATTTTGCAAGATGACTGAAATTTCAGTCCTAAAGAAACCTTTGTTTTGCAAACTATTTCGACCATCAAACAACCATAGCAAACCACCACAACCTATAGAACATACATACACTCAAAATATAACTCATTTGATGACTTGATTCCAGTATTTGATCCACAAATCATTTGCAAACAATATGGAATCGATTATATACCCGAAAACTATCAATTTTGATTTAAAAACATAATCTATCATAATCAATCCTCAAGACCAAAAATGAATGATACAAAGGATTGAAAAGAACATGGAATCACTGAAATAATACCTCAAATACCTGGACTTGATCAAAGGATGCAAAAGCTTGATCAAAGGAATGATTAAAGATAATCTAAAATTAAAGTCAACCAAATTTTCAGGCTACTGTTCCGCCCTATAACTCGACTTCTAGACATCCAGGGACAAATTCAACGGTCAAAAATATTGGCCTATATGTCAGGAAGATACTATCAAAAATTGAGGCAATTTCAACGGTTTGATCTCCGGGGATCGAGCGTTTTCTGGGCTGCTGTAGCTAAAAACGGGAATTGAGATGTTTTCTCTTTTTAGTATTATTGGTATGTGTGTGTATATATGATTGAATGAAATAATTATCCAGAATTTTGAAGTCAATAATAGCTTAATAATCTGATTTTTAAGTTTCAAAAGTAACACTTTTAGTCCCTCTACTTTCAAACTTCACATTTAGAGCCTAAACTAGCTACCGGGAACACATACGACACTTCAAGTACATCTAGACCATCACAAAACACATCTCATCAACTCCTTAAACATATAAACACATTAACATATACATATTTAAGGCATTAAAGCCTCACACATATAGCACATTAACATATAAGCATTAAATCTCTAGAGACTTAACGGACACGATGTGTTGACTTAACGACTCAGTCAACCGTTAAATAAAGTTTGGGATGTTACAAGATGGTAACGGTTGGCATATTAAAATTAATGACCTGCATTAAAGTATATGTCTGATTTGTTATCCCCGGCCAACGGCCGGGGATAACACTAAGTTAAAAATTTTTTAATGATAAAGCTATTTTATTCTTAAACTTCTTCAATCTGTTGGACACATTTATATCGAAAATTGAACTTTATTTTTTTTTTAAATAACCTCATAATACTAGTATTAAGGACTTATAGTAAATTATGTTGAAATTGTGTGAACTTTCGTAGACCCGACTAACCATATGTCTTCGGATTCTTTGAGCCCGTAGGGTCATACACAATAGAACATCTATAATGTTTAACCATAAAGCTACGGAATGATATTTGATCATTTACGCATTTAATTAAACTTGCCTTTAATTAAATTATCCGTTTATAAATTAACGTGAGTTAATTAAGGATAAATGGATTAACCGACAAATATTATTTATAGAAGTCAATTAAAGTTTACTTTAATTGATTGATAAATAAACTTATTAATTAAATGAGTTTAATTAATTAAATGAGTTAACGGGGATAATTAATTAGTTAATAGTCCAAATTAATTAATAAGTGATTAATTGATAAGGAAAGCCCGGTCCGTCCCACCAAAGCCCCTAGGGCGGTTCTAGGACCTTCCTAGGAAGGTGGACGAAATTTTGGTGAAATTTAAAGGGTTTTTAGTTTCCTAATTTAATTAGGAAACTTCCCTATATAAACCCCTAAATCCCTAAGTTAATGCATTCATGAGAAAACCCTAAAAACACACATATAAGTGAAAACTCTTTTTCTCCTTTGTGTGGGTCGAAATCACAAACCAAAGAAACCAAAAACCCAAATTGTTTTAGGTTTAATTATTTAGGGTTTTTGTTAAACCCTAAATTAGTTTCAAAAGGTTTCCTTTTGTGTTTTTGTGGATCGGATTCAAGAACCCTAAAAAGGATGTTCGAATTTGACTTTCTTCTTTGAAGAAGAGTCAAATTCGACTTTAGGGTATTGCTAGGGTTTCGGTTGGTTCCGGTCGTAAGCTTAAAGGTGACTAGCAGATCCTGGTTAAGACATTGTTCGTGTACGCACTTACGGAGGGTTTCTACATTGGAATCTCGTTTCCGGAATCTTCTATGTCATGGAGGAGCTCGTCTATCGCAACGGGTTAGTTTTCTTGTATTTACTTTAAGTTACTTATATTACATTGCATGGTGATCCTGAGTCGGGATATTAGAACTATTAAATGTTTCCTAAAATGATACCACACGTTTTAATAGTTGCTAATAGTTCGTTAACACGCTTCCGCTTCGCACTTTGATTTGAAAATTTTAATTTGTCACTCAAACCGGGTCGGTCACCCGACCCATTTTATGTTAATCGGTTAATAAAATCCCAACAATGCGATACAACAACTGGTCAATTGATGCATGGTATAAATTATTGTTGGTCAACATGCAGAGAATCGTTTCACCAAGAATTTCTCTAGGTTGTGTATTGATTTCTGTTTACAAGTGTTTTGTATGGTTTAACCAAACTATCAGTATATTGTGATTTAGAATTGTTTCTTTAATCTATCTAAAATAAAAGTAATAATGGTATTCACTCGCCTGCTATCAGTATATAGAATAAAAGGGTTTAATCACTGGATGACCAACGAACTTTTCTTTTTGTACATGGTTGCCCAGTAAACATTTTTATTGATATATATTCCCCACAAACTTGTAAAATTTGTACATGGTTCACCAATTTTTGACCTGTTACCCTTAATAGCCGGTTAAATGCATTTCCCTTTAATAAAATTGTGACGTGGATATTACGTGGAAAAAAAATTAAAGATTTTAATCACCAAATTACCAACGAACTTTTCCATTTGTATATGGTTGCCCAACAAACTTGAAAAGTTTGTACATGGTTCACCAATTGTTGACCTGTTTACGGTTAATATCTTTTTAGGTGATCTGGCAATGACGTGGACTATTTAAAAATATGATATGAATTCCGAATCAGCAAAGATATATATAAAAAAACCATATGCCACCCCCCAACCCAAATTGTTAGGGATATTAGTCTATTAGATAATGAAGAAGACTTTAGGGTTCATGCCAATTTCGGGGAAAAGAGAACGAACATTTGATTCTTATATACATCTTTGGTGATTTGGAATCCATATCTTCTTATTATTAGTCCACGTCATTATCAACTAAGTGTCACGTCACCTAAAAAGAGGGTAATCGATAAACAATTCAAAATTGGTGAACCATGTACAAATTTTACAAGTTGTTGGGCAACCATGTACAAATGGAAAAGTTCGTTGGTAATCTAGTGATTAAACTTTAATTTTTTCCATGTAATATCCACGTCACAACTTTATTAAATAAAAAATGCATTTAACCGGCTATTACGGTAAACAAGTCAAAATTGGTGAACCATGTACAAATTTTACAAGCTTATAGGGAATATATATCAATAAAAATGTTTACTGGGCAAGCATGTATAAAAGAAAAAGTTCGTTGGTGATCCAGTGATTAAACCCTAACATTAACGTCTTAATCTATAAACCCTATAAAACATATTGAAACTCTATTTTAGGTAATTTAAGCACTTTTTTCAATATCTCCATATTGCCCCTAATTCACACATTACCTCTAATTATATATCTTTAAACACAATTAGACAAACATCATACCAAGATCTAACACACAGTAACTTCTTTCTCTCCTTCCTATTTACACACATGCATATCAATTCCTCCCCCACTATTTTGTTTTATCATCACCGTTTAACCGCCGCAACGCGCGGGCACCAACCCTCGTTAGCTATAATGTTGTAGATAGAAAGGTGATTTTCAAAACAAGTTTTGAAGATAAAGGTTTCATCTGTAAAAACCACTTAGTTGTATCTTTTCTCTGCTTTCGACTCCAAATAAAACTATAATAATATCGTAATTATGAAATGAAAAGTTTAAACGATAAATTTGATTGATAATTGACAGTTTCAATTGTCGAGTTGTATTAAGGAAAATGATAAATCCTCCTAACCAAATAGCCTAATAATCCTCTTAATACATTAAAGTGACATGTGGTATCCACTAATTCTCTTTCCTAATCATGCCCCTGATTTTTCCACATGTTATCATCTCATGGTTAGGAGGATTTTTAGGCTATTTAGTTAGGAGGATTAATCATTTCCCTAAGATAAAATAAGTTAACAGCTAAAAAAACAAAAACATAATAATGGTTGTTTGGTTCTTTTCGGCTGGACCAAAACAAAAGAAAAGAAAAAATGGGTGAGTGGGGACTGGCCATGTGTGAGAGTGCAATTGGTTGGTCAAATAAATCAACACAAGTACACAACCAATTTCTTAAAGTTGATCTTATACTTGTTCTAGGTACCCGGGAGAACATTTTGAGCATAATAAAGTACTTTGCAAAGTGTTGTGAGCTGTACTAAGGTAAGATATTGGTTATCCCTGCGAACACAATCAAAACGTCCATTTTAAAGTGTCAAACGTAGCTTAAACATACTTTCGTATCCTATATGTTGGAATGGGCATTGGGGGAAGGGTTTAATCTATTATGGGAGACTTTGGGACTGTATTTTATGTATGTATGTGGGTGGGATTGTTGTTCAACCCTTATGATTGCTAAAGACTCAACCATAGTTTAATTATGTTGATTGAACTATTGCGGGTTGAATAGAATGATTGTTGATTGTCTTTGGATTTGTTGACACCCTAAGGTTCATTTGATTGATTGAATCATATTGGGAGGGTGATTAGGGGCTGTTGTTATGCTTGTAAGAATGGTTTAATGATATGGTTATTATGCTTTATTAACTTAACTAGTTGTTAAGGTTGATTGCATAATGTTTAATTTAACTCTTGTGTTGATGAGTTAGAATAGCGATTGTGGGCTGTTGTTATGCCTGTTTGATTATTAGAATGTTATTATTATTAATTTGGCATGTTATTGAGATTAATTGCATGATAGGTTGATTTAACTCTTGTGTTGATGAGTTGAATGATAGTGACACTAGTAATCATAGGATTGTATGATCACTTGTGCACGTTATTAGGGGCCCTGATATGATTATAGGTAGCTTATGTTGTAGCTAGCCTATAGATAATGAACTCGAGTATAAACCTACAGTTGAAAGTGTTAAGCTTAACCCATACTATTCCCCGGTGGGACTAGTGTGCTATGTTGGTCGGACGGGGTAATCATGATACCTCTGATGACATGGTCAGTTGCTTGAGTATACCGGGTGATTAGGACCGATCACTGAGTTGTTAACGGTTTACTCCTAGTTGGTGGATGGGGTAATCATGATGCCTCTGACGACATGGTCAAGTTGCTTGAGTATACCGGGTGATTAGGACCGATCACTATGAGTTGCTAAACGGTTTGCTCCTGGATTTGGTTATGCCTATCCTTAACGACCGATGGATCCCGAAAGGACAACCCATCATGTCGGGTGCAAGGTTCCTGGAAAGGTGGACCGCCTATGCACAACTTGTGTTGATTACTTATGTGACCTAAGTCACTACTAAACAGTTGAAAATGGCATAACTTAAGATTGTTGATTGTGATTGATGTTGAGGTGATCTTGATGATTGATGAGATGATTGAGGTTGCTAGGCACATGTAGGAATGTAATCTTCCTATTGTGTTATATGTTTGATATGTGATGATTGTTATATGCTTGACATGCGTATGAAGTTGTATAATATGATTTAATTGGCAACCTTATTATACAACCCGTGGTTATCTAAATCCTATTGTTTGAGTATATTGATATCATATATGCAGGTATATGATCGGTGTCTTGTCTATAGAATTATGGACACCTTAAGTTACATGAAGCTTATGAACTATGCGAGGTGTTTGGGACTTGAGAATATTGTTAGATGATTGATTATTATGTGATAGCTTAAATGTTTGTAATTAGGTTTAATTGTTTATGTGTTATTAATTGTATTTGTTAGAATACGATAATGATCGAATGATGGATGGTTTGATGATGTTGGTCTATAGTATATAAGGGGATATGTGGAAACTATATGATATATGATGATCCTTAAATATCGAGATAGGGTTCTTGTTGCTTAGAAATCCTATAAGGGTAATTGATTTTGATACGAAATAGGGTTCCATTGATTATTAGGAATCATATATGGGATATGCGGTTTATATCCTATTATTGGTATATATTAATGGAATGATATAGATATGGGATATGCGGGTTAAATCCTATTATTGGTATGTATTAGCCTAATGGTGCAGGTATGCAATCATGACCAATTGGATGGGTAATTATATATGTAACTGTTTTGATAATCAGTTTTGTTTAACATATATATATATTGACCATATATATAGGTATATATATATATGCAACTGTTTTGATAATCAGTTTTGATTAACATGTATATTTTGGATTAACCTTGTCTTACTCAGCTTTATAAGCTGACACTTGTGTCTACTTTGTCGATTGTGTCTCGCAGAGTAGCAAGGATGAAGGTGCACGTGGTGAGGAATGGGTAGACTATTAGCTTATATTTTTTGAGAAGTGCCCTTAGCCGATAGTTGCATATTATGTTGTTATTTCCTAGTTCAGGTTTGTGTAGGCCTGCAGGACACGAATATTGGGTTCAATGTAAAATGGAGTAGTATTTTAGTAACACCGTTTGAATTAATAAGAGATCAACCTTGATTTGCGATTAAGGTTGATAGTTGTTTAAGTATAAAGTGGACCTTTTCCGCCATTGTGGTCTATAGATGAATAAAAAAAATTTGGAACCCGGTATTTTTAAGTTGGGTGTTACAAGTTGGTATCAGAGCATTAGTTTAAGTGAACCATTGGCCATAGGTGTAGGTCATGGACTTAAACTAGAAATGTTGTTGCGCATTTGAGCTTAGGTAATAGTGCCTTAGCCTTAAGGAGATTGCTTTTAGGACTGGGATGGGTCGAGTGCGAGAGTAGGATTAAGGCTTTTATGTATTTGTTGTTTATATGCATAATTGTGATGATTAGCCTTATTTTCCTTACTACTTGCTATAACCTTTGTTAAAATTTCCCAGTTTTTTTGTAAAAGATCTCTTATGTGAATTTGTGCTATATTTCAATGTATTTGATTTGATACACGATTGAAATTAGTGAAAAGTTAGGTGAGATATAAATATGGTAAGAACATGCATGTGAAAGGATACGATTACAATTATAGTCTGGAACATAATTGCAATTGTATCACGATGCGAGTGTGTTTGTGGCTATGCTTGTGTTGACCGGTGTGGAATGTAAATGAGTTGGTGAGATTTCTATGGAGTGTTATATACTTATGTGATGAGAATAGTCATTGTGTTATAACTCCAATAATTTTGATTTATGTTATGATATTTGAATAAGTGAGATTACATGATCTTTTATGATGAAATAATTGCTTATATAACGTAAGCAATGACGTCAAACGGCAATTATTTATAAAATGGCCGACAAGGAATAATTCTACAACGATAAAGTAGGATTATAATAAGACCTTGAATTGACAAAATAGAGTAGGATAACTTTATTATACTATTTTGATAAGAGTGATAATATAGTATTGACTACAAATAGGAGTTTACTGGAGTGGTTAGATAGTTCTATAAAATTCCTAATAACTTTAAGACTAAGGGGTTCTGTCGGAACTAGATCTCTGCATATGGCTTCCTTCGGCAGCATCTCTCTTTCTTCTACGAAGTGGTTGAACATTTAGATCTTCTTCATCATCATCTGCTAGTGAAATCGCATCGGAAGTAGATGATGAGGCACCAACAGTTCTTGGTCTCTTCAAGGGTCTTGAAGGAGAACGAAGAGTATTGTCTTCCTCTCCCATAGTCGTCTGTAGATACCTCTTAAGACTTGCTTCGTTCTGATCCAGTTTGGTATTCCACGCAGTTTCTCGCCTCCTAGCAAGTTCTAATATGTCGATTTGTTGGTTTGCTAGCGTTGGTATCTCCGAACTTGTCTCTCCTACTTCTGCAAGTAGTAGCTCCATGGCTAACTTTAGAGAAGCCTCTTCTTCCATCGCTAGTGTTTTCTGTCGTTCCATGATCTCTTTGAGGATCATGTCTTGAGAATCCATGAAGTGTTTCAAAATTTTCATGGGTTGGAACAATGCTAGTTGATGACATAGGTCTCTTTCCCTTGGAAATAGTTGGGCCGACAATTGCCTCCACTTGTTTAGATTGTGAGAAATCAGCAAGTTGGTACAACAACCCTTTGATTTCTCTGAATTCTGCTTCGAGTTCTGTTTGCCTATCGATAGACTTTCTCAATAGTGCTCTATCATCTGCTAGGAGAAAGGGTGCACTATAATGAATTTGGTCGATTTGTGATGAAAGGGACGTAAACGAGGCAGTTTGGTTTGTAGAGAGTGATGCTACAACATTGTTAAGTTCATCAATTTGTTGGGCTAGGACTTCTATTGAACGCTCTAGTACATCGAGTGTGGGAGTGGCCATGGCACAGGTAAACGAGATAGGGGGTTTTGATTGGACTACTTGGAAATATGATTTCACAAAAGAAAAATGTAAAGAAAAGGAAGAAATTTTAGTATGCTTATTATTTTTACAAGTGCTTCTCTTATATAGCAAACGAAAGGTGGAGTGTGGCCTATAATAACGGACAGGTGTCCAGAAACTACAGTAGTCTGTAATAATTGCCACAGTGTTATGATATTTTAAATTTTATATTTAACCCTAAATCATGTTGAAAATCAATCAGACTGTGTATGAGTTGTTGTAACAGTCGAAAATGAAAAGAGGGAAAAAGTGAATTTGAATCTTGAATCTTGAAGGTTTAAAAGTGAAATCTATAAGGTGATTACCTTTATTTGATTTATGTTAAGCATAGTTAAAAACAACAAGTACTTGTTAGTAGATTGTTCTAAAAAGCTATGAATGGACCTTTTTATTTCGATCCATTTAGTTTAATTGATAACTAAGCTTCATTGGTGCATATAGATATACTGCACTATGTTTCGTTGGTGTACATAGATTTCTACACCATTTGTTGTAAAGGCTCGTTGAAAATCCAAGTAGTGTTATGTATAGAGAGCTGAAGAAAATGTGCGAGAGGTTGATTGACCTTGTGTTAATTAAGTGGTAGAAAAATAGAGACAATAGCATGACGCGAAAATAGAAGTTAAGGTGAGGGATAGTTATTTCCTACTGTATGGATAGGAGTGATTCTGGGGACAGAATCCTTTTAAGGGGAGATAATTGTAACATCCAAACTTTTTAACGTGTTGACTTGAGTCGTTAAGTCAACATACGTGTCCGTTAAGTCTCTAGGAGATTTAATGCTTATATGTGATATATGTGTGAGGCTTTAATGCCTTAATAATGTATATGTTAATGTGTTTAAGTTAGGTCGGAAATCGACCAAGTATAATTTGTTCAGAAATAGCTTGAAGTTCAGTGAAAACGTTTGTACAGAATTCTGAGCCATATCAGAATTACTTCACTGAAGCTTCACTTCAGTTCAAATCAAGATAAATCTGAAGCATTCATTCTGAAGTCAAAGACTGAAGTATGAAGAAGAGAATCATCTCAGAAGCGAGCAAAGAGTGATTCTACCAGATCGAAGACTGAAGCATCTCAGTAAAGAATTTACAACACTTTACACTGATTACGAGGAAGACTTTTTACTTTACATACCTTTACCCAGTTAATAGATTTATCTATTAATAAAAGGTACAAGTTAAAAGTATAGGTTTGGAACATAGTACTATAAGTCACATCAACTGACTTATATACTCTTCCTAGTACAAGCATGTAAGGAATTAAGTTTAATTCCTTAAATGCTCACAACCACTTTTATACGATCTTGTCCATGTCATCATGAACTTGGTCTATAAATGTGAAGTCTTCTCACAACTTGCAAACGGCTTGAAACTTTAGCATTGCAACTTGTGAGATATACTCTAAGCAAAACTTACGAGTATTTCCAAGTCATCTTGATCACTTGTATTTCGGGATTGTTTAGATACTTACACTTGGGTGTTTATCTTTGTTCCGCAACAATCCTTGTATTTGTTTATATATCAATAAATCAAATACATTAGAAAGAAAACAGTGTCTCAATGCTACATACTTGATTATACTTATATATATCTTTATATAGTTTCTGCCATTTAGTTCTTGCATTTTACTTTTAGTCAATTGTTTCTTGTTATCCATATCTGGATCGTAAACTTAATTTGTCCATCAAGATCAGTTGTACTTGCCAGTCGGGTTTAGTTAATCATCTATATTTGGGACTCACAATTGGTATCAGAGCAGCAAGGTTGAATTATATCAATTCTTTAACCTTTGATCTGCATAGATGGCTGACTTTCAACAAGAACGTTCTGACCCTAATAACACAACTCCATCTACTTCACCCCCTATCATCAACAACAATATACCATCGCATAATGTACACGTACACTTTCCAAATAATCCTGTTCCCAAGTTTGATGGGAACAGTGAAAACTTTCAAACATGGAAAGCATGCATGCTAAAGTATATTGCTGGTGTTGAAAGACACTTACCCGATATCTTAAAAGAAGGACCCTTTGTCCCCATGAATGCTTCTACTGTTGTCAGAAATACCGATGGGACTCCTAGGCAGTCACCTAAGGAGAAGGATCATTGGTCTGAGGAAGATCATAGACTTGTAGACCTTGACACTAAGTTACAAAATAAGATTTTATATGCAGTTCCTGAAACCCTAATGCCCACTCTTGTTTTACTTGAAAATTCCAAATTAATGTGGGAGGAACTAATGACACAGTTTGAAGGCACAAATGAGACAATTGTCACAAGAAAAGTTGCACTTTAAACAAAAGATATGAGTCTTTCTTTGCTATCCCTGGGAAGTCTTTAACTCAAACCTACATCAGATTTACAAATCTGGTAAACCAACTGAAAGCCCTGGGTGTAACCAAAGACAAAGAAATTTTGTTGGAAAAATTTTGTGACATTTTACCTTCGAAATGGGAAAATTTAATCTTGGTCTTGAGACAAGGCAAAACCTTGCACAGTCATACTCTTGCTTCCCTTTATGGAGCCTTCAGATATACTGAAGAGAACAAAGCTGAGAGAGCTTTGGCTGAGCAGGATGCCAAGAATCATGTTTCTACCAGTTCTGGTACGGTTCAGTATTCTGAACCACATAGTACTGCTCTACTATCTTCTGAGAGTGACATCTTTGAATCGATGAAGAAGATGGTTTCTGAAATGTTAAAAACTGGTGTCTCTGCTAATGTTACTCATGATTGTGATGAGGATGACAATGATGATCTGGTTGCCATGCTGGCTAAAACGTTCAATCGTTTTAAGGCCAAATCAAATCGATCTGGCAAACCTTTTGCTTCCAGCGCTTCTATTGACAAGTCTAATTTTAAATGCTTTAAATGTGGCAAGAAAGGACATTTCATGAAGGAATGCAGATCTAGTCAACCATCATCATCACAATCTGCTCCTAACCATTCTATTTTTCAGAAATCTGATGACAGCTATAAGGCCAAATACAAGAAGTTAAAGGCACATATGGCTCTTCTGGTACAAGACAACTCAAGCAACAGTTGTATGATTGCCAAAACTAAAAAATGGGAAGAATCTGATGAATCATCTGATGATGAAGAAGAAGTTAGGGACATGTGTTTCATGGCAAAAGAAGATCAAGGTCATTTGGTCAAATCCGATGTTGAATCTGGTCGCTGGGTGGATATTGTAATGAAAAAGGTCAGTAATTTTGGCTTTGAAAAATGAGGAACACAAACTGGACCTTTTGGTTCTTTTAGAGGCTGACATCTCTTTTGTTGAAACAGTGCGTTCAGAAAGCCTAAAAATGTTTGAAAACAATGCTTCTGAACTGAACGCCAGTCATGCCAGACTGAAAGAACTGAAAGATGTTCATTTGGCTCTAAAAAGTTATCAGTCTATGGTTGCAACTTTAGAATTGGAAAAAGAAGAATTAAAATCCATCCTTGAAAAAGAACAAGCAATTATTAAATCTTGGATGAAAGCACCAAGGCCAGATGCTGCAATTAAAAATACTTTTGCATCACAAAGAGCAGCATATGAGTCTGGTGATCTTCATTTGGCATCCATAATCACTGATTTAGATGCACTTTCCAAAGGAAATAAAGCCTGAAATCATTTTTCCTAAAGTTGGCAAGCAGAAAACTGTAACTAATAAAGCCCAGGAACAATCTGAGGGTAAATCTGAAACAGCTCAGACAACTGTTTCAGAAAGGAAGGCTAAATCAAAAAAGCCATCCCCTCAGACTTCATCTAAGGTTCCTAAAGACCTAAAGAAGAAGAAAAATTCTCCCCTACTGAGCCATCTACCTCAGATTCAGGTAAGGCTCAGGTGTCTAATGAAGAATCAATTTTGTTAAGGTTAGAAAGTCAATTTCAACTATTGGCTAGACAAGTGCAGAGTTGTAATGCACGTTTAAAAAATGTTGAAACCACTCCTCTTCAACCTAAACAAAATGCAAAACCTTTTATCTAAGCAAACCAAGCAGAAATCTGAAAAGAAAAAGGTTGAAAACTCCATCAAACCAACTACTTTTGTGTCATCTGAAATAATGACTGAAATCCCATTTGATCCTTCTGTTCCTCATAAACCAAAGAAATCTGAGACTGCTAAGGGAGAGTCTAGTGAACCCATCCATAGATGGGGTTCCCAAAAAGAACTAATCTTTGTTTGTGTGCAGGGAGACCGAAAGAAGAATATATGGTTTCTGGACAGTGATGCTGGCCGAACCATGACTGGTTATCAGACCCTGCTAGAGGAATATAGGGTGCAAGAGGGGCCCTCAATAGTTTTTGGAAATGATGGTAATGGAAAAACTAAGGGATATGGTGTGGTGAATAATGGTCAAGTCAAATTCACACGTGTTGCATATGTGAACGGTTTGAAATATAACCTGATCAGTGTCAGTCAACTGTGTGATGATGGCTTCAAGGTTTTATTTGATATTTCACAAGGCACCATATTCAACAGAGATGGAAAGGTGGTACTGATTGCACCAAGGAAGGGAACATTTATGTCATTGATATGAATCCATCTATCTCTGAACAATGTTTCTACACAAAGGCTGATGAAGACACAAATTGGTTGTGGCACAAGAGATTATCCCATCTGAACTTCAAGAACATTAATAAGTTGTCAAGAAAACAACTTGTTGATGGGATACCCTCTATGTCTTTCAATAAAGACAAGCCATGTCCAGGTTGTGAAATGGTTAAGCAGAAAAGAGCTTCATTCAAGACAAAACAAAGCTTTAGTATAACTGAACCTCTTCACATGCTTCACATAGCCCTTTTTGGACCAGTGAATGTTCAGACCAGAGCAGGAAAAAAGTACACCCTTGTTATCGTTGATGAATATTCAAGATACTGCTGGGTGATTTTCCTCAGGTCCAAAAGTGAGGCTGCTGCTGAAATCATTGCTCTCATCAAACAAATTGAGCTCAAGCACAAGCGAAAAGTTTGTCAGCTCAGAAGTGACAATGGCACTGAATTCAGAAATGCCACTCTGGAGTCCTTCTGCACTGAAACTGGCATATATCAGAACTTCTCCTCAGCTCACACACCAGAGCAGAATGGTGTTGTAGAAAGAAAGAATCGTACGCTGATTGAAGCTGCTAGAAGTATGTTGAATGAATCTGGTCTTCCCAAAAATTTCTGGGCTGAAGCTGTTGCAACTGCCTGCTACACTCAGAACAGATCTGTTTATGTCAAAAGACACAAGAAGACCTCCTATGAAGTACTCAGTAATAGAAAGCCTAATATTGGATACTTCCATGTATTTGGATGTCCAGTATACATTCTGAATGATTCTAGTCAGCTTGGAAAATTTGATGCAAAAGTTGATGAAGGGTACTTCCTAGGATATTCATCAAATCGCAAAGCCTTTAGAGTCTTTAACAAGAGACTTGAAAAGGTTGATGAGTCAATTCATGTTACCTTTGATGAATCCAATTCTGCAATCTTTAAAAATTCCATTCATGTACCACCCTCAGAAAGTCCAATAAGTTTTGGTGATTCTGATCCTATTGCTGAAACTGATCAGTCACCTGAACCTGCTTCTGAACATCTCCGTTCAGAACCAGTAATAAACAAGCCTAGCAACATTCCATTTTATCCTCCAGTCAGTTTCAAACTACCTTCTGAACTGACTATTGGATCAGATGTACATGCTGCTTCTCCTCTGATATCAGGCTCCAATGAGCAACCTCAATCTGAAGAATTTCATGATGCAAGTCATGATCTGCAGGAAGAAGAAGAAGCTGAAGATGTATTGTCTGAAGCTCCTCCTGAAGTTACTCAGAGAAGTTCTTGCACTGATATCATTATTCACCCTGGTCAATACTCTAAATGGACAAAAGCACATCCAATCGAGCAAATTATTGGAGAGTCCAGTAAAGGGGTTCAGACCAGAAGAGCCACAAGCGATCAATGCTTAAACGTCAGCTTCTTATCTCTAATTGAACCCAAGAAGATTGACGAGGCTATGCAAGACCCAAGCTGGGTTGAAGCCTTGCAAGATGAGCTCAACCAGTTTAAAAGAAACGATGTATGGGAACTCGTTCCTTGTCCCAGTAACCTGAAGAAGGAACCAATTGGGACAAGATGGGTATTCAGAAACAAGATGGATGAAGATGGTCATATCATCAGAAACAAAGCAAGACTTGTTGCAAAAGGATATGCACAAGAAGAGGGAATAGATTTTGATGAAACTTTTGCACCAGTTGCTAGACTTGAAGCTATCAGAATATTCTTAGCTTTTGCAGCTCATCATCAGTTTAAAGTCTATCAAATGGATGTCAAAAGTGAATTCCTGAATGGAGAACTAGAAGAAGTCGTTTATGTGTATCAACCACCAGGATTCATCAATGAAGAAAAACCACATTGGGTGTACAGACTGAACAAAGCCTTATATGGTCTGAGACAAGCACCCAGAGCCTGGTATGATACTCTTACTAAACATCTTCTTAAAAATGGTTTTAAACGTGGTGCAATAGATAATACTTTGTCATATTGCATGATAAAAGTGATATCCTTTTAGTACAAATTTATGTTGATGATAATGTGTTTGGTTCTACAAATGAGAAGATGTGTGAAAATTTTTCTAAAATCATGTCTTCTGAGTATGAAATGAGTATGATGGGTGAACTGACATATTTTCTGGGACTTCAAGTAAAACAAACCGAAGATGGTATTTTCATAAACCAGGAAAAATATGTCAGAGATTTATTAAAGAAATATCAATTTGATTCAGTCTCATCAAAAGATACTCCTATTTCTGCTCTATTAACTTTGGATTCTGATCCACATGGAAAACCAGTGGACCATACAAAATATCGTGGTATGGTTGGTTCACTGATGTATTTAACTGCAAGTAGACCAGACATAATGTTTGCAACATGCCTTTGTGCTAGATTTCAGTCTGATCCCAGAGAAGCACATGAAAATGCTGTTAAAAGGATCTTCAGATACCTTAAAGGTGTCCCCAGATTGGGTCTTTGGTATCCCAAAGGCTCCAGTCTAGATCTAATGGGTTATTCAGATTCTGATCATGCAGGTTGTAAGATAGACAGGAAAAGAACCACAGGTGGGTGTCATTTCCTTGGTGGCAAATTAGTAAGCTGGACCAGTAAGAAGCAGACTGCAGTATCACTATCCACTGCAGAAGCTGAGTATATTTCTGCAGCAAGTTGTTGTGCTCAGATTCTATGGATGAAAAACCAGCTGATGATTATGGTGTTACTTACACAAAGACTCCAATCTTTTGTGATAACACCAGTGCCATTGCCATATCTCACAATCCTGTGATGCACTCGAAAACCAAGCACATCGACCTCAGGTATCATTTCATTCGTGATCATATTCTGAAAGGAGATATTGAATTGCACTTTATTCCCACTGATAAGCAACTCGCTGATGTTTTTACAAAACCTTTAGATGTCAAAACCTTTAAACATCTGGTCAGTGAGTTGGGTATGTTAAATCCTTAGACTGGTAATCTTGTTATGAACTCCTCAGTGACACTGATCTGGTTCACCAGTCTGAGCGATCCATGTAATTTTTGCTCGCCTAGCTATCGAACGCCTTTGTGATACTATCTTGGCACTTATTAATTCATGGATCATCACTTCAGGGGGAATGTTAAATATTTTTTTTAAACTTTAAAATAAACCTTCATTTTTGAGGGGGAACCTTTTTACTCAGAAAAACGTATTTAACTGAAGCACTTCAGAAAATCAAAAATATTTCAGTTGAATTTTATTAACTGAGATGGTTCAGATCTCTTTGGAATTGACCATGCTCAGAATTTATTTTGTCATCACTGAAAGACAACAATCCTTTCAAGATATTTTTGATACTTGGTCAATTGTGTGTACACGTGGCCTACTGCATACTATGTTTTTAACTTACGTTGGTCATGCTTATGTGTCACACAAGTTGCGCCGTAAAAAGGGAAAGAAATGAGTACTTTTTCTGAAAAATGTGCAGGGTGGGGTCACTCAAACGTCTCTGCATTTAATGCGGACTTGACCCCAGAAATTGTTTTTAATTGGAAAATCACTTTGTATTCCATCTTAAATTCAAATTCCTTTTCATTCTTTCATTTACTTCCCAATCATCAATCTCTCTCATATTTACTCTCAAATTCCTTAACTCTTCATATTCCTTTCACTTTCAACTTTCGATTCTTAAAAATGTCTAAATCATCATCTTCTTCACAACACAAATCGCTCATCAATTTTGAATATACTCCATCGAATGATGTGAAAACATCTGCCACATGGCCAAAGAATTTCACTCCTTCTCAAATCCGATTTAACATGAGCAATTTCTTGGCTCAATTAAATGTGAAATCCGAAACCCTAATGGGAAGAATTAATAATTTTTGGGAGCAATCCCCTTTCCATTATGCTCTGACCGCAAATCCTCAGGCATTGTATCATCGATACTTGCTTGAATTCTGGTATACTGCTGTGGTGAGCAAAGATGAACAATCCATCTCCTTCACTCTCAGTGAGGGCACCAAGCAGTGTGTTATCACTCTTGAGGGGTTCAGAAATTCCCTTCATCTGAACTACCTCGAACCTCCCAGGTATTTGCTAAAAGACTCAAAGGAGTCAATTTCAGGGAGGTTCTAGTCGCCACCGGTCATGGCGATATGGAGGATGCTGATGGTAATCTGAAGACCTCCGGACACATTTTTATGTCTGGATTTGGCAATTGCTGGAGGTTCTTCTGGACCCAGATTGTGGAAAGTCTTGGTGGCAACCATGGAGGGTTGGACCAACTTTCATTACCCTAAGTTGAGATGGGGTATTATATTTGGAATGGGATACAAGCAGACTTTGCTGAGATTCTCTTTTCTCAGCTGATTACAAAACTAAAAGGAAAGAGGAGTCTGCATATTGCCTTTCCAAGATTTCTAAGCTTATGTTTCATGGATATTCTTGGTGAAGCTTATAATCAAGCTGGACCTGAAGCTTCAGTACCTGAATACAGCAGAGATTTCTCAAAGGCATCCATTACTGAAGATGAGCCTGAACTATCCACTGCTATGCTTCAGGTATTTAATAAAACTGTTTCAGCCACACTAGCTGGTTCAGAAAGGTCACTAAGTGGGCCACAAAAGAATGTGGGACCCGTTAGTTGACCTAAAGATAAGTTGCTGAACATCATTCGTGTTCCAGCTTCTGAATCTAATGTCCCTGGCAATGATACTATGGTTGAGCCGATCATTAAATCTGGTGACGATGCACTTGCTTCTGCAGATGTTGAACCAAAAACTGGTGCGGGTACTAGTGACCCAAACCAGGGCATATCTGACCAGAATGCAGTGGTGAATGCTTTCTGGGATGACGATGAGCTACCTCAGGGAATCTCGATTCCCTTGCTGATTTTGAGTTTGACGAGGGATTATTGGAGGCGAATCAATCTGATTCTGAGCCAGCCACCATCCTCGCAAACGCCCCTCCAAAGCCTTCAATTTCAATTTCTTCACTTCAAATTCTTCACCCCCAAATAGAGACGGACTTGGATTCTGAAACAGAATCTGAGAGTCCAACCGATTTACAACTGAACAATGTTCTGAAAGGGCTTGGTAATCTACCATTTGTTGCTCCTGCTTCTGCACAACCTCCACCACCTTTAAATGTAGAAGCACAGTTAGAAAAGACTCAAACCAAAGTCCAAAGCCTTATTCTAAGGGTGGAGGACTTAACCAAGTCTCTAACTGCCAATACTAGTTCTGTGGCTGAAATGAAAGGAGCTCAGATGTTTCTTGGAACCGAGTTAACCAAGGTTGCTGGAAACGAAGGACTAGTAGTTGGGAAGCTGAATGAGCTGGTGATGACTTGCAACAAGGTGAGCTCTGCAATCAGAGAAGCCTTCAAGCTAACAAAAAGAGATGTGCAAGCTTCGGTGGTTGCAAACTTGACATCTTGTGTTCAGTTGTTGAAACAAGATTTTATGGCTGTTGGAAGAGAAGTACATGAGTTGGTTCAGAAGCCAAGTATAAATGAGAAAGAACTTGGGGCTTCTATAAGTGTTGGTATTTTGGAAAATCTGAAGTCTGAGCTAACTCAGAATCTAGTTGCTCAGATTTCAGAATCCGTTTCTGAAAAGATTGAAGATGGGGTCAGAAGGATGGTCTTAGAACTTACTGCAGATACTTCAGAGAAAGTAGATCAAGCTGTTGCAGAAGTTCAGAAGTCAGTATCTTCTCTCGAAGAGATTGTTAAAGGCCAGTCCAAGCAGTTAGATGAAATTCTGACCCTACTCAAGAAAGAAAAAGTTGTTGCTCCTCCTCCTCCTTCCTTCTCTGAAGAGGTTAAAAAGTTGTTAAAGGAATTGAATGAAAAAGAGAATCTGAACCTTAACTCATCATTTAGGTTAAGGGCTCAGTTCTCTACTATGGCAAAAGGCATTTCTGATTGCCTTCTGCAGCAGAGTTGGGAACCTCTGAAGGCCATTCAGACGGCCATTGATGTTTATGCAAAAATGCCTTCTGAGGTCCCCAAAGGGGGAAGTGTGCCTATTGGTCTGCTCTCAAGCACTCAAGAATTAATCGAAGCGACCAAGAAGCAAGCTGAGGTACCATCTGGTAGTGCCTCAGTTCAGGGGGAACAGGTTCAGAAATCTGAAATGCAAGCTTCTGAACCTGCTAAGAAAGATAAGGGCAAGGCCCCAGTGATGGATGAACCTTCAAAGAAAGAGTCAAAGGGTTCTGGGATTATTGTTGGTGAGAATGTGGATGAGCATGGTTATCCCCTGCACGATCTTGATGCTGATAGTAAGAAATTAGAGGCTTTGCAGAAGCAGGTCTCTAATCAATTCATTATGTGGAGGGAAACCAAAGAAAGAGAAAGGGAACAACATCTGAAGATGGGGACCCTTGATCATATAGATGCTGCAGCTCTTGGGTTGTCACTAGAAAGATATTTGAAGATCAAAAATGATCCAAGAGTGCAGAAGTTGGTTGTTGATATGCTCGAGTACGAATGTGGGATGAACTACTCACCTCTGGAAGAAAAGCTAGAAAGTCTAACCTTCAAGCTGTCTACTGAAGACTTGAAGAAAAATAGAGAAAAGGAAATGGCTATTAAGAAGAAGGAAATTCTGGCCGAAGTTCTGAAGGTCGAAAAAGAGTTGTTCAGACCAACCACAAAGCCCAAAGTAACTGGAACAAGGTCTTTAAGAAAGCATTCTCGTGATGTTGTCTTTACTTCTCTCAAACCATCTGATGATGCTGCTGAACTTGAAAGAAAACATGAGAAGGATCAGTATGATCATTACATGAATCATCGATCGCATCAGGCCAAAATCATTGATATAGAAGTTACAAAGGCTGATGGATTGAAGTTGTTTGATTTGATTGTGAAAAGAGAAGGTAGGGCAGCTGAAGAATATAATCAAGTTTCAGTTCATGAGTTTGGGATTTCAGAGCATAGGGAGATGATCCAGATTCTGAAGGGGAAGCCGAAATCTGTTTTGATTGGTGCATGGTTGGCCAGAATACAACAAAAGATGCAAGCCAAAGTAGAGATTGAAAGCAGACTGTTTGGAAAGAAGGATCATTCTCCACTGAAAAGGAAACCTACTGAAGCACCTTCTGGTTCAAGGCCTGCCAAGAAGTAGTTCCTTTTTCAGTTTATCATGTACTTGTATATATTTACATTTGTAACAAACATTTCAGTTTGTATATATATGTTGCAAATTGTAACCAATAAGTAGATGGTAAGTTTAAGTTAGAAAAACCACAAGTAAAATTCTGATACATCAATGATCTATAAGATGTACTTAGAAAATTTTTACAACTTAAACAAAAAAAACTTGCATTTCAGACTTACAAACATGTATAGATAGAAGTCTGAGATGCATGCACTATTTCAGAACAAATAGGGGGAATTTGTTAGGTCGGAAATCGACCAAGTATAATTTGTTCAGAAATAGCTTGAAGTTCAGTGAAAACGTTTGTACAGAATTCTGAGCCATATCAGAATTACTTCACTGAAGCTTCACTTCAGTTCAGATCAAGATAAATTTGAAGCATTCATTCTGAAGTCAAAGACTGAAGTATGAAGAAGAGAATCATCTCAGAAGCGAGCAAAGAGTGATTCTACCAGATCGAAGACTGAAGCATCTCAGTGTAAAGTATTTACAACACTTTACACTGATTACGAGGAAGACTTTTTACTTTACACACCTTTACCCAGTTAATAGATTTATCTATTAATAAAAGGTACAAGGTAAAAGTATAGGTTTGGAACATAGTACTATAAGTCACATCAACTGACTTATATACTCTTCCAAGTACAAGCATGTAAGGAATTAAGTTTAATTCCTTAAATGCTCACAACCACTTTTATACGATCTTGTCCATGTCATCATGAACTTGGTCTATAAATATGAAGTCTTCTCACAACTTGCAAACGGCTTGAAACTTTAGCATTGCAACTTGTGAGATATACTCTAAGTAAAACTTACGAGTATTTCCAAGTTATTTAGATCACTTGTATTTCGGGATTGTTTAGATACTTACACTTGGGTGTTTATCTTTGTTCCGCAACAATCCTTGTATTTGTTTATATATCAATAAATCAAATACATTAGAAAGAAAACAACGTGTCTCAATGCTACATACTTGATTATACTTATATATATCTTTATATAGTTTCTACCATTTAGTTCTTGCATTTTACTTTAAGTCAATTGTTTCTTGTTATCCATATCTGGATCGTAAACTGAACTTGTCCATCAAGATCAGTTGTACTTGCCAGTCGGGTTTAGTTAATCATCTATATTTGGGACTCACAATTGGTATCAGTAAGGATTTATGAGATGTGTTTTAAGATGGTCTAGACATGCTTGAAGTGTCGTATGTGTTCCCGTAGCTAGTTTAGGCTCTAAATGTGAAGTTTGAAAGTAGAGGGACTAAAAGTGTTACTTTTGAAACTTAAAAATCAGATTATTAAGCTATTATTGACTTCAAAATTCTGGATAATTATTTCATTCAATCATATATACACACACATACCAATAATACTAAAAAGAGAGAAACATCCCAAATCCCGTTTTTATATACCACAGCCCAGTAAATGCTCGATCCCCGGAGATCAAACCGTTGAAATTTCAATTTTTGACAGTAGGTTCCTGACACATAGCCAACATTTTCAACCGTTGAATTTGTCCTGGATGTCTAGAAGTCGAGTTATAGGGCTGGAACAGTAGCTGAAAAGTTTGGTTGACTTTAATTTTAGATTATCTTTAATCATTCCTTTGATCAAGCTTTTGCATCCTTTGATCAAGTCCAGGTATTTGAGGTATTATTTCAGTGATTCCATGTTCTTTTCAATCCTTTGTATCATTCATTTTTGGTCTTGAGGATTGATTATGATTAGATTATGTTTTTAAATCGAAATTGATAGTTTTCGGGTATATAATCGATTCCATATTGTTTGCAAATGATTTGTGGATCAAATACTGGAATCAAGTCATCAAATGAGTTATATTTTGAGTGTACATAAGTTCCATAGGTTGTGGTGGTTTGCTATGGTTGTTTGATGGTCGAAATAGTTTGCAAAACAAAGGTTTCTTTAGGACTGAAATTTCAGTCATCTTGCAAAAATCATATCTGCTTCGTCTGGAGGAGTTAGGAGATGAACCTTATATTTTTGAAAACCTACAGATGTCCTTTAAATTTGATATGAACTATGTTTTTACTGATTTTGCCCAGATATGGGAAAAAAATGCTAATCTCAGAACTGGTCTGATTTCTGACGAGGCTACAGGTTTGTTTTTGTAAAAATCATAACTCTTTCATTAAAGCTCTTCAAGAGCCAAACCTTACATTTTTGAAAAGTCTTTGAGTCCCCTGCAAATGTCCAGAACTGAGTTTTGTTGTATCTGGTAGTCTTGGGCTCGAAAATTCGTTGGCAAGTGAATGGCGCAAACCTGGAAACGTGCTGAATTTTCCTTGTTTAGCGTCTATGCTTTGTTGTAGCTTATAGGTTGATCTTATATTTGTTCTAGGTACCCGAGAGTACATTTTGAGCATAATAAAGTACTTTGCAAAGCGTTGTGAGCTGTACTAAGGTAAGATACTGGTTATCCCTGCGAACACAATCAAAATGTCCTTTTTAAAGTGTCAAACGTAGTTTAAACAAACTTTCATGTCCTATATGTTGGAATGGGCATTGGGGGAAGGGTTTAATCTATTATGGGAGACTTTGGGACTGTATTTTATGTATGCATGTGGGTGGGATTGTTGTTCAACCCTTATGATTGTTAAAGACTCAACCATAGTTTAATTATGTTGATTGAACTATTGCGGAATAAATATAATGTTAGGTCGAGAATCGACCATGTATAATTTGTTCAGAAATAGCTTGAAGTTTAGTGAAGACGTTTTACAGAATTCTGAGATGTCTCAGAATTCCTTCACTGAAGCTTCACTTCAGTTCAGATCAAGACAAATCTGAAGCATTCATTTGAAGTCAAAGACTGAAGTATGAAGAAGAGAATCATCTCAGAAGCGAGCAAGAGTGATTCTACCAGATCGAAGACTGAAGCATCTCAGTGTAAAGTATTTACAACACTTTACACTGATTACGAGGGAAGACTTTTTACTTTACATACCTTTACCCAGTTAATAGATTTATCTATTAATAAAAGGTACAAGGTAAAAGTATAGGTTGGAACATAGTACTATAAGTCACATCAACTGACTTATATACTCTTCATAGTACAAGCATGTAAGGAATTAGGTTTAATTCCTTAAATGCTCACAACCACTTTTATACGATCATGTCCATGTCATCATGGACTTGGTCTATAAATACAAAGTCTTCTCACAACTTGCAAACCTTGAAACTTTAGCATTGCAACTTGTGAGATATACTCTAAGTAAACTTACGAGTATTTCAAAGTTATTTAGATCACTTGTTTCAGGATTGTTTAGATACTTACACTTGGGTGTTTATCTTTGTTCCGCAACAATCCTTGTATTTGTTTATACATCAATAAATCAAATACTCTAGTTGACAATCGTCAATTCGGATATAATTTTTTTTATTTTTTTTAATTAAAATTTAATCTAAAAATATTACGAAATATTAAGTATTAAACTTTATATTAAATAGAAACGTGTCTATTTAATATAATACTTTATGAACAACTAAAATAGTTGGAATAAAGGAGATATTTAATTTAAAGTAAAGGATACCAAATCTTAAGGTATTATGTCTAAAGCCTTAAAAAGATTACATTTAAATTTTGACGATTTAACGACAACTATTTAGACTAAATCACGGACTAAACATCTGACGAACGATGACTAAATACTAGTTTATATTATATATTATATCTTCAGCCGCCCCATGTGGAAGAAGTCTACACTGCACTCCACCTTACAATTTGACAATTTTGTTTGATGAGCTACCCCCTACGTTTATTCCACAAAATGTCGACAACTAACATGCATTTTTGTTGATTCTCCAACTAATAGATACTTAACTCTTCTGCTCTTTCTCTAAAAAAAACCCGCCATACACAATTTATATATATCACCTAGATATAGAACAGAAGATGAACTAAAACAACAGACAACCGATATATACAGATATAACTGATAGATATATGTATGTCACCTTTCTTCATCACAACCTCACGTACGGCCACCATTTTTATGGCCTTCATCACCTCCATCAACCCACGACCACCTTCTCCCTTCTCCTTATAATTCTCGGTCACCACCTTCATCACCACCTCACGACTACCATTAAAACCGGTCATCATCTCGGCCCAAACACCCACGGCTCCACCACCTTTCACACCACCATCTCACGCCACCCACAAATACATATATATATATATATACATATATATATATATATATATATATGTATGTATAGATATAGACGTTGATATATGATCATTGAACATCATCATTTTTAAACAACATGACCACCACCTTTCCTCTCCCTCACTCTCTCTCTCGTCCTTGCAAACAAACCACGAGATGCTACTGTTATTGTAATTCGCCATCACTGAACCACCACCCCTACCACCGAACCGCTGCTATTATTGCCAAGTTTCTACATCACGTTCTTAGATACTAGATTGCTATTGATAAGCATCAGATTGACTATGTTGCTCACGACTCTCTCCCGTAAGGTCAACCTACCCTAAACTATATTAAGTTTGTTCCTCAAAACCCCAGGGCATATTTTCTCTTGAACGAATACATGTCACAATAAGGCTACTAGGCTACGTGCCTACAATTGGTTAGGAGTTAGTCACATATACACCCACGTATGGAGATAAGTATTAAACCTCAAGCCACCATCTCCTCTACGGCATCACCACGCAACGAACACCACCACACCCAACCACCATGCACCACGTACAAACCACCATGTAACATATCACCACCACGAACCACTGTAAGCATGCGTATATATATATGAACGTGTATTTATATATATGAGTATACGAGTATGTGTATGCGTGTGTGTGTAATATATATATATATGCGCGTGTGATATATATATATATATACGAGTATGTGTATGGTGTGTGTGATATATATATATATATATATATGTATGTATATATATATATATATATATATATATATACCGTAGGTATATGTATATTATATATATATAATGGTATAAAAGAATTATATAAATCAAATATATAGTTAACTACCATTAACGATCGTTATAAAAAGTATTACAAAACAAGTCCAATTTCTGACGACCGTTAAATTTATTACAAAATAAGTCCATTTTATGACGACCGTTAGACCGTTAGATTTTCTGACAGTCAGTCCTAAACCGTTAGATTTTCTGACAGTTTCAGTCCTAAACCGTTAAACTGTTTACAGTTTTAGTCCTTCGTCCGTTAGTTTATTACTAAACTGATAACTCTATAAAAATGGGTTATTCTATACAGTTTCCTTTACTGAAGGCTAATACG
>CM067170.1:6894876-6920753 GCA_034093135.1 Erigeron breviscapus | reverse complement strand
GTTTGAGTCGACATTATCGGAATTAATTTCGGAAAATCAGTTCTTATAAAAATCAAAAGAGTTTCTAATCGATCGAAAGCACCTTTTGTCCCACGGTGGGCGCCAAATTGTTTTGGTCAAAAATTACCTAAGATAATTTACGATAAAGACTTAGATTAATAATGTAACCAAACTTTCGTTCGTGAGGTTAAGGGTTTGTAAAATAGGTTTGAGATTCAAAGACGCGTTTAAAAAGATTTGAAGAACGATTATGTCGACTAAACTAAGAATAAAGATGTCAAATAATAAAGATCAGAATGATAAGTATCGAAATGAAAGCAATAATAATAAATAATGCGAATCAAAGTAAAGAACTTATAAGTAATGCAATTAAAGTAAAGAGTAGAGAACAAGAACACCGAGATTTGTTATCGAGGAAAAGCCCTTAATCCTTTAAGGATTGCCGGCATAAAAACCCCGTGAGGAAGCAATCGTCCCTGCCTTTGTTCTCTTATTAATGTTTGTTAAATGTTTACAAATGGTGGAATTCCGTTGATCAATGTTTCTAAGTGTAAAGTAAATGAAAGCTGTGTGTGTGTATACAAGTGAGTAATGAGCAGAAAAATAAAATGAGATTGAATGCCTAAATCGATCAGCCTCCTTCTGATGCAATAGTTACAGTCAATACGTCATCGAATAATCAATCAATCAATTAATCAACAATCAAGCAAGTATGTACACTTTTCAGCCCGAATCTCAATTGAGTAGGGAGCTACGAAACTCACCTTAGCCTTAGAAGTCGTTAGAATGAGCTTAAGCGGGGGAGCGGGGATTACAACGATCACAAACCTATTACGTCAACATTTAATCGTCATCTTATAGCCTACATTATGTTACAAGTCATCCTAGGCCAAACCAAGACACCCCACGGTCGATAAATGAACCAACAAACGAAAACAGAAAAACTGAAAAATTAAGGCGGCGTAACGTATGCCAATGGCTGGCGTAACTTATGCTGGCCTAGAAAGTAAGGTTTTGGCGTAGACAGAGGATCTTGGCGTAAGCTCGAAAATGAACAATGGAGAGCACCGTAACTTATGCCACGTTTGGCGTAAGTTATGTGGCCTAGAAAAGACGATTTTCTGGAAAAACGATTTTTGGACCAAAATTGAGATATCAAATCGACTCTTTCGCTTCAAATCAGGTTTCCACACTTTGACAAAACCTTATTCTAGTAAAACCAAGTCGTAAAATCATATTTTTACATAAACCCATTTTCCAAAACTCAAGATTCAAATCAAAACATCTTTTAAGCTAAAACACCCAATTTTCGCCAAAATCGAACGCCAAACGTTTAGATCAATAACGGGGTAGTGTTCTACAATGTACAAGGACATTTTAGCTATGAAACACTTACCAATTCGACCTAGAACTCGACTTAGGGTTTTGGAGCTCAAACTTGGATGAACACTTCAAAATCTTGGAACTTCTTGGACTTTGATGATATTTATTATTAGGGTTGGAAGATTTAGTTAATTTCTCATTAATAATCACTAGATTTCAGGAATTTAGGATGAATTTATGGTGGATCTTTGTTGGTAGTTAGAAGAAGAAGAAGAAGAAAAAGAATAATTGAGAGGAGAGAGAGAGATGTGTGTGTGAATGAGATAAGGTAAGGAAATGAGGGAGAGAGTGTATGGGTGAGGGTTTGGGGGCCGGCCTAGGGTTCCAAAAGGTGGGCTCCCGCTCCGTTAATTTCGACCAATAGCTATTCGTTAAACATTTAAACGCTACAACGAACCCGTAATAAAAATTAAACTCAACGTTACACTAAAACTCGACAAAACGCTCAAGAATTCGTATTAATTCACAAAAGTCGTTTTCTTTTAATTACGTTTAAATCGTAAGTCAAATACGTCAAAAGTCACGAATGTTACATCATTCCCCCGTTAAAGGAATTTCGTCCTGAAATTCTAGTCTAGACTCGTTAAACAAATGGGGATACTTGGCTCTCATAGAGTCTTCACGTTCCCAAGTAAATTCGGGTCCACGTCTAGCTTTCCATCTTACTTTAACGATCGTATACCATGTGTTTTTAAGCTTTTTAGTTTGATCTAGAATCTCTATTTCCTCCACAAACTTCAACGTTTTATCGACACGAATTTCTTCAAGAGGCACATGAAGTGTTGGATCGGCCAATCACTTCCGGAGATTACAAATATGGAAAATATTATGAACTCCACTCAAATCTTGAGGGAGCTCCAACGATATGCCACGGACCAATTCGTTCAAGTGATTACTCTCCCATATAGGCTCTAAACGGCGCCATTTGAATGCTAGCATGATAGCTATTATTATAGGAGAACTCGACTAACGGTAGATGCACATCCCAATTGCCACCAAACTCGATGGCACAAGCCCTTAACATATCTTCAAGTGTTTGAATCGTTCTTTCCCTTTGACCGTCGGTTTGACGATGGAACGCCGTACTCATGTCAAGTTGAGTACCCATTGCTTTTTGGAACGCCTTCCAAAACTTTGAAGTAAATCGGGCATCCCGATCGGTTATAATGGAAATCGGCACTCCATTGGATACTGCTTCTTTGATGTACACACGTGCCATGGTGTCAATTTATCATATTCCCGGATGGCTAAGAAGTGAGTCGACTTAGTCAACCGGTCAACTATCACCCAATGGTGTTCCGACCACTACTCGTTCTAGGTAACTTTGTGATGAAGTTCATGGCAATTCGTTCTCATTTCTACTCCGGTGTTACCGGTTGGATTAGCAAACCGGGTGGTTCCTTGTGGTCGTCTTTTACTTGTAAACACGTGATGCATTCACTAACGTATCTCGCAATATCTTTCTTCATTCCCGGCCACCAATTCAAGTCTCTCAAATCAAAATACATCTTGTCGGACCCCGGGTAAACCGAGTATGCCGACTTGTGAGCTTCGTTCGTCAATCTCAACCGCCATCCGCCAAGAACGGGAATCCACAATCGTTCAACAAAGTATAAACCGTCATCATTCTTTCTATCAAATTGTTATTCTAAGCCGTGTAATGCTTCAATGATGAAGTTTTCCGGCCTAGTTGCCAACCTTTGTGCTTCAAAGATGGGGCCACGAACACTCCTTTGCACGGTAAGGCTCATGGCTCTAATTCGTCTCAGTTTTATACGTTCTTTTCGGTTCAAAGCATCGGCTACAACATTTGCTTTACCCGGGTGATTCCGGATAACACAACCATAATCACTAAAAAGTTCAAGCCATCTTCTTTGCCTCACACAACTTGTCTTTCAACAATTGGAAGGCTTGTTCTTGTTTCTTACCCTAATCAAAACGTCTTTCTCGTTAAGTCAACAAAGTCAAAGGTTGGGCGATCTTCGAAAATCCCTCAGTGAATCGTCTATAATAACTCGCCAAACCAAGAGATTGGCGAATCTCGGTTGGCGTCTCGGGTCGTCTCCAATTCTTTACCGCTTCAATTTTACTTGGGTCCACATGAATTCCTTCCTTGCTCACCACGTGACCAAGAAAGTGGACCTCTTCAAGCCAAAATTCACATTTGGAGAACTTGGCATACAATTTCTCTTCCCGAAGCAACTCTAAGACTTTTTTCAAATGTTCGGCATGATCTTCTTTAGTCTTGAAATAAATAAGGATGTTGTCAATGAAAACAAATGACAAATTATCTAAGTAGGGCCGACACACCCGGTTCATCAAACATGAACACCGCCGGTGCATTAGTCAACCCAAAAGGCATAACCGTGAATTCAAAATGCCCATAACGTGTACGAAAGGCCGTTTTGTGGATATCATCTTCATGGACACGTAATTGGTGGTAACCCGACCGCAAATCAATCTTAGAAAAGAAACGAGCACCTTGGAGTTGGTCAAATAAATCATCAATTCTTGGAAGGAGATAACGATTTTTCACCGTGAGTTTGTTTAGTTCTCGGTAATCGATACACATACGAAAAGAGTTGTCCTTCTTTTTGACAATAAAACCGGTGCACTCCACGGTGATTAACTAGGGCTGATAAAACCCTTTTCTTGAAGTTCTTTGAGTTGTGTGGCCAACTCTTGCATTTTGGTCGGCTAAGCAATAGGGTGCTTGGCCACGGGGAAGCGTTCAGAATAAGATCAATACGGAAATCGAGTTGACGAGATGGGGCAAACCCGGTAGGTCATCCGGGAAATCATCCGCAAACTTATTAACCACGGGTACGGTCTTCATTCGAATTTCGTGACGTTAACACTATATACTTCCCCTTCCCACGGCTCGGTCGTCTCGCCTTGAGCCACTAACTCTTCGCCATTTTCTAACGGAATCCTCACCACTCTACTACTACAATCTATAACCACATTCATCGCCGACATCTAATTCCATTCCCACTATCAAAACTACCGATATCGAAATGAACGAGGTCTATAAGAAACGGGTGGTCACATAACTCTAAAGTACAATCACGAACAACTTGGTCAAATTTCGTTAACCCGCCGTTTACCATTTCAAGTTCAAAGTAGTACGACAACGGACTAAGGCTAGCATCAATCAACGGTATGAAATCATTGGGAACAAGACCAAAATCAGCCCCGGAATCAAATAATAAGGTGACATATTGATTGTTGAGGAGATATGTATCTACCACGGCGTTAGGATCAACACGAGTCCCGACCGCAATCACGGCAAAAGTCTTCCATGGGGAGTAAGTTGTTGTGGAGCTTGTTGTTTACCGATAAGGTTGGGGCACTTATTTCGGTGGTGCTCATGACTACCACACTCATAACAAGTACCTCGGGCCATCGGGGGATTTCGAGCATTTATCGGGATGGCATTTAAAGAAAGACACGACGATTGGTGCAACACATTTTGATATTTAGTCCCACTCGATTCTCTCACGTCTTTCACGATTACCACGGCCTCCACGACCACCTCTACTTCTTTGATTTCCTTGATCAACCGGTTTCTCTTACTCGTCTTGGCGCCCATAATTCATGTTAGCTCTCCATGGTCTATCCATCTTTCCTCGAACACACGTGTTGGATTTCCAAGTTAATCCTCACAATTCACACACGAACATTCGCAATTAACCGCCACATAACAAACAATCCAAAATTAAACTATCCTAAGCCATTACAAGGACACGTATTTCTACGGGGATATTATCATGGCAATAAACTATGTTATCAACATCTTATTCACATTCTAACTAATCACACAATTCCAGTTCAACAACAACCGAATTATTCAAATCAACATTCAAGTTCAAATATAACGAGGCAAAACATCATTGTTATTCAATTCTCAACCAATTCCACGATTTTAAACCATTGCATACAAATATATAAAGGGGTCAAGTCACTAACAAGGCGGGTAAAGCATAGTCCGAATCTTAACTTCAACATTCAATACATTAAAGGTGTTTGTATACAGGTGATACCAGCGGCTTTCCCTCCACATCGTTAATATATTGAATGGATGTCGGGATTCGGTTCCATTATTCTCTAAGTGTTGACCAGGTATGTATACAGGGTGTACCAGCGGCTAACCCTCCACCCAACCAACACTCATTAAGCATACCGGTTTACCTACTATACTTCATCCACAATGCGCAATCCACGAGCCCATTAACTTTATATGACATAGGGTAACCATAATTTTGTTGATCAGGCGCCTCTAGGGTTACCGAGTGTCATACTCCGTTAATGCCATCATTTCACTTTGCTAGGGTTAAACAATAAACTATAAGAATATACGTTAACGTTCATTCGGCAAGTCACGGTGTATCCCGACACTAACACATACGTCAATCAAGTCATCACATAACAATCATAATGAAAACCTACGAACTCCGTCTTAAACTTCTTCATACAATTCACGTTGCACACATAATTTCCTATCATGCATGCTAATTATGAAATGTGGGTACAATGGCTATAGGCTAGGTCAATCCACCTAATTCTCTACAACCACGGCTCTGATACCATTCTGTAACACCCCAACAAGGCGGAATCATGAGGGTTACAACAATAGCACAGCACGACATGGAAATTATGTAGAGCAAAACTAAATGCATAAATAGGATTCAATAATCCATACTAACCATTCTAGAATGCAAATACCGGATCACACATAAGCATAACCCTTAAGTGGGAGAACAATGGATCACGGATCCAAGGATAAGTCCAAGTCCAGTCCTAGCATGCAATGAAACATCCAACACGCCCCTAATCCACCTGTTCACCTGAAAAGTGTACTAAGACGCGTCAACATAAAGTTGGTGAGTTCGTAGGGGTAAAAGGAATCAAGTGTCGGGATAACAACCATTAACGATATACGAGGATTAGAATACCTAATTACGTCCAAGGAAAACCCTAAAAGGTTTCACGTTATCACAAATCAATACAAGTCAACGTCAACGTCCAATAATCGTCCATATATATATAATATCGTCTATAACGGCACGACTTACATAATGAATAATGCGTCATATATCGGCACGACTTACATAATAAATAATGCGTCATATATCGGCACGACTTACATAATAAATAATGCGTCATATATCGGCACGACTTACATAATAAATAATGCGTCATATATCGGCACGACTTACATAATAAATAATGTGTCATAAATCGGCAATGATCATACCGGGTGTGGATTCGTCAATCCACCGTCCACGTCCACGTCTTATATAATATATATGTATAATAAACGTCTTAATACATACAACATAACGATCATAACGAACATAACGATCATAAACGTACATAACGATCATAACGAACATAACGATCATAAAACGTACATAACGATCATAAAACGATCATAACGAACATATAACGAACATAACGATCATAAAACGTACATAACGATCATAACGAACATAACGATCATAAAACGTACATAACGATCATAACGAACATAACGATCATAAAACGTACATAACGATCATAAACGACATAACGATCATAAACGACATAACGATCATAAACGACATAACGATCATAAAACGTACATAACGATCATAAAACGTCATAACGAACATAAACGAACATAACGATCATAAAACGTACATAACGATCATAACGAACATAACGATCATAAAACGTACATAACGATCATAACGAACATAACGATCATAAACGACATAACGATCATAAAACGACATAACGATCATAAACGACATAACGATCATAAACGACATAACGATCATAAACGACATAACGATCATAAACGACATAACGATCATAAACGACATAACGATCATAAACGACATAACGATCATAAACGACATAACGATCATAAACGACATAACGATCATAAACGACATAACGATCATAAAACGTACATAACGATCATAAAACGAATAACGATCATAAAACGTACATAACGATCATAACGAACATAACGATCATAACGAACATAACGATCATAAAACGTACATAATGGTTATAACGAACATAACGATCATAAAACGTACATAACGATCATAACGAACATATAACGAACATAACGATCATAAAACGTACATAACGATCATAACGAACCTATAACGATCATAAAACGTACATAACGATCATAACGAACATATAACCTATAACGATCAAACAACCGAAGAAACACAATGTACCTACACTTCATACGACTCTGCATTCAAAGAACCATAGATGCTTATATATAGGGTCACCCGCAGCCTTCCCACCACATCTATAACTCTTTGAATGCATCGTCGTCTTCCATGTATGTACAACTATCCTAACCACAACAAATATTCATAATCGAAAGCATAATCAATCGAGCAATAAGTAAATACGTCCATCGAACAATCAATCAATCAATTAATTAACAATCAAGCAAGTATGTACACTTTTCAGCCCGAATCTCAATTGAGTAGGGAGCTACGAAACTCACCTTAGACTTAGAAGTCGTTAGAATGAGCTTAAGCGGGTGAGCGGGGAGCACAACGATCACAAACCTATTACTTCAACATTTAATCGTCACATTATGTCCTACCTTATGTTACAAGTCATCCTAGGCCAAACCAAGACACCCCACGGTCGATAAACGAACCAACAAACGAAAACAGAAAAACTGAAAATCTAAGGCGGCGTAACGTATGCCAATGGCTAGCGTAACTTATGCTGGCCTAGAAAGTAAGGTTTTGGCGTAGACAGAGGATCTTGGCGTAAGCTCGAAAATGAACAATGGAGAGCACCGTAACTTATGCCACGTTTGGCGTAAGTTATGGTGGCCTAGAAAAGGCGATTTTCTGGAAAACGATTTTTGGACCAAAATTGAGATATCAAATCGACTCTTTCGCTTCAAATCAGGTTTCCACACTTTGACAAAACCTTATTCTAGTAAAACCAAGTCGTAAAATCATATTTTTACATAAACCCATTTTCCAAAACTCAAGATTCAAATCAAAACATCTTTTAAGCTAAAACACCCAATTTTCGCCAAAATCGAACGCCAAACGTTTAGATCAATAACGGGGTAGTGTTCTACAATGTACAAGGATCATTTTCAGCTATGAAACACTTCCAATTCGACCTAGAACTCGACTTAGGGTTTTGGAGCTCAAACTTGGATGAACACTTCAAAATCTTGGAACTTCTTGGACTTTGATGATATTTATTATTAGGGTTGGAAGATTTAGTTAATTTCTCATTAATAATCACTAGATTTCAGGAATTTAGGATGAATTTATGGTGGATCTTTGTTGGTAGTTAGAAGAAGAAGAAAAAGAATAATTGAGAGGAGAGAGAGAGATGTGTTTGTGAATGAGATAAGGTAAGGAAATGAGGGAGAGAGTGTATGGGTGAGGGTTTGGGGGCCGGCCTAGGGTTCCAAAAGGTGGGCTCCCGCTCCGTTAATTTCGACCAATAGCTATTCGTTAAACATTTAAACGCTACAACGAACCCGTAATAAAAATTAAACTCAACGTTACACTAAAACTCGACAAAACGCTCAAGAATTCGTATTAATTCACAAAAGTCGTTTTCTTTTAATTACGTTTAAATCGTAAGTCAAATACGTCAAAAGTCACGAATGTTACATCATTCCCCCGTTAAAGGAATTTCGTCCCGAAATTCTAGTCTAACTAGGTTCTATAAATAATATGATACTTGGTGTCAAATGGTGCGGGGTTTAGTTGTGTTTGCTCTACGAAGTAAACCCAAACTATATAGGAGTATGTAATGTAAAACTATTTAAACTACTTTTTTGCTTAGTTTAAAATGGTTTTGAAACTGAATAGCTTCATGTGTCGGTTTTTTTTTGCATGAAAAGATATTGTGAGAAATACGCAAGCAGACATTTGCTGTGTTCCAGAAAGTAAATCAAGTGATGGGGAGCCAAGTGAAGATGAGGATGACTCGGGAGATGAGGCAACTCCAAGTGCAGGCCCTGTCAACCCATAGCCAGTAGTCCAATCATCTTATCTTCAATGTTTCGTACATTGGCTTTGAGTACGTGTTATACTAGGGAAGATATGAGAAGAGAATACCCAGTTCTCAGTTGGTTTATAGAGTAACCGGATGACCAGTGGCGGCTCAAGGTTTTTGGTGGCCTTAAGCGAGATCAAATTTGGGGCCTAACATACTAGTTTAAGTAAACAAAAAAAAGTACCTCAACCTATGTGTTGAACTAATAGTAAAAAAAAGTATAAAGGTTGGTGTAAAAACCAATAAGGGTGTTATGAAAAAATTATATAATGATACTTAACCCAAAGTTCAAATACTAAGCCTACTATACAAAAAATTGAGGCCTTAGAATTTTGAGGGCCTAAAGCGATTGCTTAGCCCTTAAATATAGTAGAGCCGGCTGTGCTAATTGTAACAAGAAGATGTAATGGGCGGATGAAAGCAGAATATGCACTAGGTACAATTCATCATTAGTCCGAAAAATGACTTTAACCTTTCAGTATTTGATGTCAGACATTATAGCTACAGTTGTCTGTGTCAGTAATTCATTGCGCGTTATCTGAATTTTGAATAGTCGGTCTCAAGTGTTTTGTGTGACTAACAGTTAGATGTGATTGATTTGGTTAAACAAGCTAGTGATGCATATCAATAGCCATAGTATATCGAGTTGGCAACCTATACTGCGTAGCAAACAAGTATTAATGACTACTTTAGCTCGAATACCTGCCTAGACGAACAACCCAAGTTAACTAGCAATGAAAGGTTAACTTAAAACTAAATGCATCAACTTTAAAAGGTATTGAGAGCAAAAAATTTATGTTTTTCACTCTGACATGAACTCATCAACCTTGAGCTTACCACAGCTACCAACTTTTGTAACAAAGATAATTTGGGTTGCAAATTTGTGGTGAAAGTATATATATAGATACTCGTTGAAAGATAAAAAAAGAATTACTGAGATTACAAAGGCCAAACCATGGAAAGAGAAAGTGAAGTGTACACTGTCAAGGGTTAAACCGACCCTTCAATATATATATATATATATATATATATTTATCCAACACACAGTATATATGTACACTAGCTTGCATATGCATGCTAATTAAGAAGAAAGTAGAGAAGCACACTAAGTATGATTGAACGTAATAAAGGGGAAAATGTTATGCTAAACATTGATGAAAACTTTGCAATATGTAATATTGACAACTTAAATAATCCGTGTCATTGACAAACCAGTACTCACTAAAGGGTTGCAAAAGTAGAGAATCTGATATGCTTATTTTTAAGATGTAGGGCATAACAAATAGTAGACCTGTGATGAAGTTAGGATAAAAACTTACCATGCCATGTGGAAGAGTTGGCTTGCTTATACGTAGTCATACATTCACCCGTTTATGCCATCGGGTTTAGGGTTCAGCTTGACGTTAGAGATGAGTATGGCTAGGTTGTTGTGCTTCTGCTTCACAATGAACTTGCTATATGGGCTACTTGCTACCCAAAGGACTTGCCATATTATTAGACAAACAACCAGCATACTTCTAAGCTGAAAGACGCGCTTTATTTGAGGAGCAAGAGAAGCGTTTGAGAGATCTAGATGACGATAGTGATGGTTTGTAACTAATGCACTTACTCTTGTTTAACGTCTTAATGTATAGGTGGTCATTGGGATAGGACGAGATCTTTACCGGTCTGGATTTAGGAATAATGAACCCGATAACCAGATCGATCTAAATTGGTTCAGTCCCAAACTGACTTAAACTGAACACGAACATGAGATTTTTTACTTTCACTATATATTTGATGTGTGTCATTTTCCAGTTTAACATTTATAAAACTGATAGAAAAAACCTGTTGGTTCGGTATTTTCTGTTTAGTTTATTCCATCCCTTTTTGATGCCAGACAGATTCGGACGAAGATCTAAGGGAATGGAATGCGAAGTTTACTGAAAGGATAGCTGTCCTGGAAGATGTCTTTAACAAGACAAAGAGGAATATTGAGGACATTGAGACGAAAAGATGCATCATTATCTATGGAATGCAGGACCGCAACTTATCTCTTATATTTTCAAGGAAATACATTGGCCTCAGTATCTTTTCAATCAATTAAACCTTACTTCTTCTTTTTTTAATATTATATTTGGGATGTGGAAATGAAAACATATTGTTAGAACAAATCATCTCTGCATACTCGTTAGCTTTTATGTTCGTAAACCATATATACTACCTTTTAGTAGCACCAGATGTAATTTATGTGTTCACTTTTTTAATTTAATTTATCTACTGAAGATACCCAAAATCACTTTCACAATCACCCTGTCGCCGACAATGACAAAAAAAAAACAAGCGGAGTGAGGAAAATCAGCTGGGAAAACAATGTTCAAAGACGTCAAGTCGTTTCCTAGTCGAGTCCAAGAATTTATCTACTGAAGATATTGAACCACCTCTTTTTTACATCTGACTTCTTTATCTTAAACATAATATACAAATCTCTCGTTATATGCAGGCCCGACACTTAGATAGTCAGATAGATACAATATAAATCAAAATCAAGAAGAGTAAATATTGGGAACAGGACAAGGTTTAATGAGAGTAAGAAAATCTGGGGGTTTGACCAACCACTTGAGTCTTTCAAGGAGAGTAAAAATGGGTACTTGGTGAATGATGCGTGTGTGTTTGGAGTTGAGGTTTTTGCTGTTTCGGGCTTTGCACAAAAGGATCGATGCTTGTCGTTTATAAAGCCCCCGGCTTCTATGAATACCTACACTTGGAGAATTGATAACTCAGAATGTTACAGAGGAATATTTGATTCAGATGTCTTCAAACTTGGCAATGTCAAATGGTACATACACCATTTATATATATTTATAATCAATTTGGTGTTGCTTCTTATGCAAATTTCAAGCTTCGAGTTAAGAGTCAATGTTATAAGGTCAACAGAGAGAAAGTAGAGTCCAATAGTCTATGCCTAGCCTTATACTACATTCTAATTTTGCAGATATTGTACGTAAACTAAACACATATGTATGTGAAGCTTCGAAATCTTTTCTTTCTTGATTAACAAATAGTTGCTTTTGCTGTGTTTGGTGTTGGTGTTGTATTAATTAATTATACAACTGTTCACTGGTTCAGCAGCTCTGCTGTTGGCTGGGGTTTACCTTGCTTTGTGCGACTGAATGAGCTCCATGAACATGGCATGTTGGTGAATGATGTTCTTATTGTGGAAGTCGAGATCTCAATGTTGGGTGCACTTAAAAATTTCATCTGAATAATGGTTCTGTTGGTTTAGCGGTGACGTGTAATGGCGGCGGCGGTGGTGGCGGTAACGGGTGGTGGCAAGCGGCGGTAGCGGCAACGGTGTTGGCGGCGGCGATTGGTGTAATGTGGTTTAGATGTATTGTACATCATGCATTAGCATGTGTACATTGTTGAAAGTTGAATGTTTAAAGTTGAAAACCCTATTTGCTTTATAATATACGAGAGAAAGGTACCCGCGCGTTGCGGCGGTGATGGAGGTGATGGCGGGGTGGTGATGTAATGGCGGTGGCGGCGGTGGCGGTGATGGGGTGATCTACCTGACGGGCTCCACCCTTAGCCGTACGGGCTCCGCCCTCGGATTTAAAAATTCGTCGAAAGTATATCGAATGACCTCTCTAATGAAAGAGCATGAAATTTTAAGAACACCCATATAATTTTTATAATTTATCGATGTACGGTTTTTGAGATAAAAGATTTTGAATGAATTAGAGGAATAAAATGATTTATGGAAAGAGAAAAAAAAATGAGTGGTTGAGATTTGAGGAGAGAGAAAGGGTATTATAGTTATTTTAGGTAAATATAGAATAGATAGGAGGGCATTTTGGAGAAGTATGTTGACACCTGTTGCACACGTTCAACAAGTTGACCACGTCGCTTTGTTTCTCCTCTCGTCTATTAGATCTGATAATAGAGAAAGAGAGGGACGACGTGCAGCGGTGACGTGTGACAGTGGCTGGAGAAAAGAGGGAGGCGGTAGTAATTAGGAAGGTTTGGGAGAAATGGATGTTTTGGAAATTAATCTATGTGAAGAGATATGAAAAATTATGGGAGAAGATGTAACAACCATGATTTTTGTCTTGTTTGATTAACGATGTGATTTGACTAACGACCTCAATAAATGACGTAATTAAATGCACTTCTTGACCGTTTGACTTTATATGTAATTTGACTAACAATTATGATTAGTAATATAATGGAAAGCTTTTATATGATTATATGACGTGATATGTGTTAAACGGGTCGATTGGCCACTTATTGGTGACACGATATTAAACGATACGAGTTAACGATTAGATAAGCTAGTAAATGTGACGGGTCAACCCATGGGTCAACTCACAACCCATCTACCCAACCCATGACCCAACTAAGGACCCAACCCTATCCATTCCCCATCCACCCAATCACAATTACTCTTCCATTTCTCTCTCTAATTTATTCCAAGAACACACACTCTTACATACCTCTCTCTCTCTCACTAAATTCTTCCTCATTTATTGTTAATCAAGTTACATTAGTGCAAGAAGCAACATCATTATCATCATTACTTTAACATATCAAAAATTGGTTAGTCAAAGTTCAAGTGAACTCTTTAAGCTCAATTCGGTTTTGGGTTTCTTGTGTGAAGGCTTGGAAGGTAAATTTCTAGTTAAATCTCATTATTTATGCTTCTTGAACTCATTTCCAGATCGAATTCAAAAGGGTTTCTGCTTAAGATACCTTCAAAATGGAAATTTAGGTTAAACTTAGGGTTTTGGTTTTCTTGTTAAATTATTGGTCAAATGACTCATTTGAGTTTATGGATCGAGATTAAGTTGTGGGTTACGTTTATTTTAAGACAATAACGATTAAAAGCATGTTTTGAAGCTCCCTTAGTCGACTTAAAAGTCAAAAGATCGAAATGGATGAACTTGGGTCGGGTTAAATCTGCTGCTGCTGCTGCTGTTCTTGAATCTGTCCAGGTACCAGCGTAAGGTACGCCACCTAGCAGGACGGTAGCTTGACCGTCTGTTATGCTGAGTGTAAGGTTTTTGACCACAGTAATTTACAGTGGGTTGACCGTAATTTACGGTGCCACCCTTTTTGTCTTTTCCTGATTTTCTAGTTTCGAGCCACTTGTTTAGGATCTGATCGGGATTTTCCATTTAAACTTTTCCGTTGCTTCTCTAATGTTGTAATCGAGACCCGAAAGGCGTTCAATGTTATGAATTCCATCAAAAGCTAAAACTTAAGATTCGACATGATTTAATGTGCATGTTATATATATTAAACTGTATATATTAACAATTGTTTGAGGACGAGACGACCTTGGGACGACTTTAATTCGATTCCAAACTATTACATGACCTCTCTAACGACCATGTCGAGTCCCGGAAGTCTTTTAAAGCCATAAGTCATAGTTAAAACCTAATTAGGGTTACGTTTTGGTTAATAATGCACATATTGTACATAATGATAGGTTGTGGACACGTGGAGCACATTGAACGATTATAATATCATTTTATCTCAATCTTAACTTCTTTTGCCGATCAAGGTGAGTTCCGTAGCTCCCTACTCAATTGAGATTCGGGCTGAAAAGTGTACATACTTGTTTGATTGTTGATTAATTGATTGATTGATTGTTTCGATGACGTTTGACTTATCGTTCGGTTGATTATGCTTTCGTTTATGAATACATGTTGTGGTTTGGATAGTTGTACATACATGGAAGACGATTATGCCTTCAATGAGTTGTAGATGTGGTGGGAAGGCTGCGGGTGACCCTATATATAAGCATCTATGATTCCTTGAAAGTAGAATCGTATGAAGTGTATGTGCATTGTGTTGACGTTAACTAGATACGTTATGATATGATTCGAGACGTTATATAACTAGATGATTGCTTGTATTTACGTGTTTGCTCGTGTTTATGATGAGACGTTATGGATTGTTTAATCCATATTATACTTATGAGACGAAAGACGTTATATTTATTATATATGTATATATATATATTGTATAAGACGTGGACGTGGACGGAGGATTGACGAATCCACACCCGGTATGATCATGACCACTTTATGACGATATTATACTTATGACGTATGACGTATGTATTATATATATATATATTGTATATATATTATACTTATGACGTATATTATATATATTATGTAAGACGTGACGGTGGATTGACGAATCCACACCCGGCATGATCATACTCGGGATACGGGTTGTTGAACCCATATTATGACGTTATTATATATATATGGACGATTATTGAGACGTTGACGTTATTGTATTGACGTTGTTATATTTATATTGACGATTATTGAGACGTTGACGTTATTGTATTGACGTTGTTATATATATTGACGATTATTGAGACGTTGACGTTATTGTATTGACTTGTGCTAACGTATACCCTTTTAGGGTTTTCTTTGACGTGATTAGGTATTCTAATCCTCGTATATCGTTAACGGTTGATATCCCGACACTTGATTCCTATTACTTACCCGCCTTGTTAATGACTTGATCCCTTTATATTTGTATGAAATGGTTTGAAATTGTGGAATTGATTGAGAATTGAATGAAAACGATGATGCTTTGCCTTATTATATTGAACTTGAATGTTGATTTGAATAATTCGGTTGTGGTTGAATTGAAATTGTGTAATTAGTTAGAATGTGAATAAGATGTTGATAACATAGTTTATTGCCATGATAATATCCCCATAGAGATGCATGTCCTTGTAATGGCTTAGGATAGCCTAATTTTGGATTGTTGTTATATGACGGTTAATTGCGAATGCTCGTGTGTGAATTGTGAGGATTAACTTGGTAATCCAACACGTGTGTTCGAGGAAAGATGGTTAGACCATGGAGAGCTAACATGAATTATAGACGCCAAGACGAGTAAGAGGAGCCGGTTGATCAAGGAAATCAAAGAAGTAGAGGCGGTAGAGGTGTCATGGAGGTCGTGGTAATCGTGAAGGACGTGAGAGAATCGAGTGGGTTAAATATCAAAAATGTGTCCCACCAATCGTCGTGCCTTTCTTTGAATGCCATCCCGATCAATGCTCGAAATCCCCCGATGGCCCGAGGTACTTGTCATGAGTGTGGTAGTCATGATCACCACCAAATTAAGTGCCCCGATCTTATCGGCCAACAAGCTCAACGACAACTTGCTCCCCGTGGAAGAACTTTTGCCGTGGTTTCGACCGAGACTCGTGTTAATCCTAACGTCGTTGTAGGCACATTTCTCCTCAACAATCAATATGCCACCGTATTATTTATTCCGGGCCGATTTTAGTCTTGTTTCCAATGACTTCATACCGTTGATGGATGCTAGCCTTAGTCCGTTGTCGTATTACCTTGAACTTGAAATGGTAAATGGCGGGTTAACGAAAATTGACCAAGTTGTTCGTGATTGTACTTTAGAGTTATGTGACCACCCGTTTCTCAAAAATCTAGTTCCTTTCGATATCGGTAGCTTTGATGTGATTCTGGGTATGGATTAGGATGTCGGCAATGAATGCGCTTATAGATTGTGGCAGTCGGGTAGCGAGAATTCCTTAGAAGGGAAAAGAATTAGTGGTTCAAGGCGAGACGACCGAGCCATGGGAAGGGGAAGTATATAGTGTTAACGTCACCAAAGTCGAATTGAAGACCGTACCCGTGGTTAATGAATTTGTGATATTCCAGGATGACCTACCGGGTTTGCCTCCATCTCGTCAACTCGATTTCCGTATTGATCTTATTCCTAATGCTTCTCCCGTGGCCAAAGCACCCTATCGCTTAGCCATAACCGAAATGCAAGAGTTGGCCGCCCAACTCAAAGAACTTCAAGAAAAGGGTTTTATCCGCCCTAGTCAATCACCGTGGGGCACCGGTTTTATTTGTCAAGAAGAAAGACGGCTCTTTCCGCAAACGTATCAATTATAGAGAACTAAATAGACTCACGGTGAAGAATTATTACCCTCTCCCAAGAATCATGATTTATTTGACCAACTCGCTTCTTTTCCAAGATTGATTTGCGGTCAGGTTACCACCAATTGTGTGTCCATGAAGATGATATTCCCAAGACGGCCTTCCGTACGCGTTATGGGCACTTTGAATTCACGGTTATGCCTTTTGGGTTGACCAATGCACCGGCGGTGTTCATGGTTTTGATGAACCGGGTGTGTCGGCCCTACTTAGATAAATTTGTCATTGTTTTCATTGATGACATCCTTATTTATTTCAAGACGAAAGAAGATCATTCGGAACACTTGAGGAAAGTTTTAGAGTTACTCCGGGAAGAAAATTTGTATGCCAAGTTCTCCCAAATGTGAATTTTGGCTCGAAGAGGTCCACTTTCTTGGTCACGTGGTGAGCAAGAAGGAATCATGTGGACCCAAGTGAAATCGAAGTGGTGAAGACTTAGAGACGACCCAAGACACCAACCGAGATTCACCAATCTCTTGGTTTGGCGGGTTATTATAGACGATTCATTGAGGGCTTTTCAAAGATTCCCCAACCTTTGACTTTGTTGACTCAACGGGAAAGACGATTTGATTGGGGCGAGAAGCAAGAACAAGCCTTCCAATTATTGAAAGACAAGTTGTGTGATGCACCATTTTAAGCTTGCCCGATGGAGCCGATGATTTGTTGTGTATTGTGATGCGTCCGGGCAAGGATTGGGTTGTGTTTGATGCAACGGGGAGTGATTGCTTATGCATCTAGACAATTGAAGGTGCATGAGAAGAATTACCCGACTCATGGTTTAGGCATTATTTGTATGGCACAAAAAGTGTGATCTATACCGATCACAAAAGCCTTCAACACATTTTTGACCAAAGTGAATTGAATATGAGGCAACGGAGATGGCTAGAGCTTTTTAGTGATTATAATTGTGTTATCCGGTATCACCCGGTTAAAGCCAATGTTGTAGCCGATGCTTTGAGTCGAAAAGAACGTGTGAATCCAAGACGAATTAGAGCAAGAGACTTGTATTGGTGGTCAGGAATTAAGAAAGACATTGCGAGATACGTTAGTGAATGCATCACGTGTTTACAAGTAAAAGCCGACCACAAGAAACCACCCGGTTTACTAGTTCAACCGGTAACACCGGTGTGGAAATGGGAAGAAATTGCTATGGACTTCATCACGAAGTTACCTAGAACGAGTAGTGGTCGGGACACCATTTGGGTGATAGTTGACCGGTTGACTAAGTCGGCTCACTTCTTAGCCATCCGGGAAGACGATAAATTTGACACCATGGCACGTTGTACATCAAAGAAGTAGATATCCAAACATGGAGTGCCGATTTCCGTATAACCGATCGGGATACTCGATTCACTTCAAGTTTTGGAAGGCGTTCCAAAAAGCGATGGGTACTCAACTCGATATGAGTACGGCGTTCCATCCACAAACCGACAGTCAAAGTGAAAGAACGATTCAAACGCTTGAAGATATGTTAAGAGCTTGTGCCATCGAGTTTGGTGGCAATTGGGATGTGCATCTCCCTTTGGTCGAATTCTCATCTAATAGTTATCATGCTAGCATCCAAATGGCGCCGTTTAAAGCCTAATATGAGAGAAAATGTAGATCACCACTAGCTTGGGCGGAGATTTGGCGAAAGTCAACTCATTGGACCCAAAATTTTTGTTGAAACGACCAAGGTGATCTCACAAATCAAAGAAAAGTTGAGAGTAGCCGGAAACGACAATTGAAGTATGCAAATGTTAGACGACGACCTCTCGAATTTGACGTGGGTGATTTTGTTTTGTTAAAAGTGTCCCCGTGGAAAGGTGTGGTTCGATTTGTGAAACGTGGCAAGTTAGGGCCAAGGTATATTGGCCCATTCAAGATCCTTGAACGAATTGGGCCGGTGGCGTGTCGATTGGAGCTCCCTCAAGACTTGAGTGGAGTTCATAATGTTATCCATATTTGTAATCTTCGGAAGTGTTTGGCGAATCCAACACTTCACGTGCCTCTTGAAGAAATTTGTGTCGATAAAACGTTAAAATTTGTGGAAGAGCCAATAGAGATCTTAGATCTAAAGACTAAAAAGCTAAATATACTTGGTATACAAACGTTAAAGTGAGATGTAACTATAGAGGCGCCTCTAGGGTTATCGAATGTTATACTCCATTAATGCCATCATTCATTTTGCTGGGGGACAAATAATAAATGCATCCAAGATTCCACACACATCAACGTTTATCACAATAATTCCACAATTCACAGTGTATCCCGACACTATCATATACGTCCATCAAGTTGTGGTAATGACTTTAAATGGGTAATGCATTTGATGTGAATCAAAAGTTTATGTATGAAGACTCATGCAAATCTTCATAACATAATGTTTAATAAAATTTATTTTTATAGTCTTAGTAACACAAGAGAGCTCGGTAGCTCCATTTGAACGCACAAAGAAGCGCAAGGGCAAAGGTTTGCGAAGGACGCAATTAAAAACCCGCCCTTTTGGAGGCTAGCGCACTCCGACTTATACCTCTCTTAGAGTTTGTTCAAATAGGTGAGCCGGTGTATCTCAAGGTTGTAAGACTCCAATTTTTATTAAACAAATCTCTATTTCGATAGTTCTTAGTCAACTTTATTCTTTTCTATGAGTAACCTCAGTTTAAACCATTTTTATGCATCATACAGTTCACGTTGCACACAAAATTTCCTATCATGCATGCTAATATGAAATGTGGGTGTAATGGCTATAGACTAGGTCAATCCACCTAGCTCTCTACAACCACGGCTCTGATACCATTCTGTAATACCCCAACATGGCGGAATCATGGGGTATCACTTAGAAAAGCACAGCACGACATGGGAATTATGTAGAGTCAAACTATATGCATTCATAGGATTGAAACAATCCACAACTCACTCAAATGTATACAATAATCAACATCTATCAAAGATACACACTCAATCAATATTAAATGGAAATGTTTAGATGATAGTAGTTGATCCTAAGCATAACCCGTTAAAGGGAAATAAGGATCACGGATCCAGAAAGTCCAAAGCAAGTCCAATCTTAGCAATGCAAGTATATAATCATCCATTTTGTCTCTGATTAACCTGATTACCTGAAAAGTGTACTAAAATACGTCAACATAAAGTTGGTGAGTTCGTAGGGACAAGTAACAAGGAATAACCGTATCGGGATAACAACCGTTAACGATAAGCGAGGATTAGAATACCTAATCATGTCCAAGGTAACCCTAAAAGGTTTCACATTAGCACAGTTCAATACAATCAACGTTTCAACATCAATATCATTATACAATACACCATTAAACGTTAATCAATACGCCTAACATGATATATCATTTACATGATAATCAAAGCGACAATCATCATTAACCAATACGCCTAACATGATATATCATTTACATGATAATCAAAGCGACAATCATCATTAACCAATACGCCTAACATGATATATCATTTACATGATAATCAAAGCGACAATCATCATTAACCAATACGCTTAACATGATATATCATTTACATGATAATCAAAGCGACAATCATCATTAACCAATACGCCTAACATGATATATCATTTACATGATAATCAAAGCGACAATCATCATTAACCAATACGCCTAACATGATATATCATTTACATGATAATCAAGCGACAATCATCATTAACCAATACGCCTAACATGATATATCATTTACATGATAATCAAAGCGACAATCATCATTAACCAATACGCCTAACATGATATATCATTTACATGATAATCAAGCGACAATCATCATTAACCAATACGCCTAACATGATATATCATTTACATGATAATCAAAGCGACATTAAACCACAAGTAATCATATCAACAATCAACAAATAAACAATTAACATCTCGGTCCATATCATAACAAGTGAATCAACCAACAAATACGATGCACATACACTTCTTATAATTCTACTTTAAAGGAATCATCGATGCTTATATATAGGGTCACCCGCAGCCTTCCCACCACATCTACTATTCATAAAAAGTATAATTATCTTCCATGTATGTACAACTATCTAAAGCACAACAAGTATTCATAACTAAGTCAAAGTTAACCGAGCAACAAGTCAATACATTAAACAAACAATCAATCAACAAGCATGTACACTTTTCAGCCCGAATCTCAATTGAGTAGGGAGGGTTTACGAAACTCACCTGAAAGTAAAGCAATTCCAAGTACTAGTACAAGTACTTTACTATGCTCAAAATGTACTCCCGGGTACCTAGAACAAGTATAAGATCAACTTATAAGCTACCACAAAGCCTAAGTGCAAAATAGGGAAATTTCAGCATGTTCTCAGCTTTGCGCCATCTACTAGACAACGACTTTGGGAAGTCAAGAAGACTAGATATAACAAAACTCAGTTCTAGACATTTGTTGGGCACTCAATGGCCTTTTCAAAAATGTAAGGTTTGGCTCTTGAAGAGTTTTAATGAAAGAGTTATGATTTTTACAAAAACAAACCTGTAGCCTCGTCAGAAATCAGACCAGTTCTGAAAATCGTCGTTTTTGGCACTCTTCTGAGCAAAATCAGAAGAAACTTCGTTCTTATCAAATTTTACTGACACTTGGACCTTTCCAAAAATATAAAATACGTCTCCTAATTCGTCCAGATGAATCTTCTATGATGTTTGCAAGATGACTAAAAATTTCAGTCCTATAGAGTCCTTAAATTCAACTTGAAACTTCAAGTGATGAACCCAAGACTTTATGAACTTGATTGTTTTGTGTTATGAATGTGAGAGAGAGAGGAAAGAGCAGAGATGGATGATAGAATGATCATCAAATGCTTGTTTATATAGCCCAAGAGTTGCAACTAAGTGCCAAGAACACACACCTTGGCCATGAGGTGTTCATCATGTGTTTACAACTCATCCTTGAGTGTAATGGCTGAAACTTTGGCCTTAAAACAAACTAGAATTCAGTAGGAACATGTTCATTGCATGATTACAAGCTATAATCCAAGTCTTGGTTAGTTTGTGTGGGGTTTATGTCAAGAACACAAACTTGACTTGACTAATTGACTTTGGTTGACTCTAAACTTTGATTCTTGATTATTATTTGTATAATTAAGTGTAGTAACTAGTTTATACAAGTATAATTACTTTTATCTATGTGGTTATAAATCAATTACATGTATTTATATATTTATTAGTTATCTAATTTAAGTACACAATTGCATATTTATTTTACTAGTATGTACAATATATCTAGCTAGTTAATTGATTCCGAAATTAATAACACAAACAAAATATTCACGAGCGTACAACTTTTATAAATTATTATAAATCCATAATATGGATAAATCATTTCATATAATATAAAGGTTGTGTCGGTTTTTGTCCTATTAATGGAATTATCATCTAGCCACCGACACTGTTCCACCGACACTGTTGTAACCGTACATTATACTTAAGGTTTCGTATATACGTTTTTCCTGTTACCATAGTTACTCAATTATCATCTATCATATAATTTCCATAACATGTACTGGGCCAATTTCATAGTCTGCTAATATGTCCCTAATTCTAGAAGTTCAAATATGACATTATAATTGGCCCAATTTACAGATAAATGTACACAATTATGTCCAAATTTCCGTTATTGAAATAGTTAATCAAATTACATGCACAGTCAAACGGTAAAATCATGAATGTTACATTATTCCCCAGTTAAAAGGATTTCGCCCTCGAAATCTAGATTGTATCGAATAAAATTATACTTAACTTGATTTACGTTTTATCTCAATGACAATAAATTGATATTAGAGGACATGGCATCTAAGTATCTATTCTACACATAATTAACAGAAAGATACAAGGCGCATCCCTATTTGATGCCTTCTACTCTCAACAGAGTAGGATGAACTCATATGATTCTATACAGAATCCTTCTACTCTCAACAGAGTAGGATGAACTTGTACACAATCCTCAACACGATTAGCATTTATAATTAGCATGTATAACATCCTACTTGAACTCATGAAGAACTCAATAATTTATACACATATAGTATAGACTACTTACACATCTATGGTATAGATGATCTGTCCGTACACAGGTAAGTCTGATTAAAACACTATACAAAATTCAAATTCACTTTATCTTCCATATTTGACCGTTAGAAACGGCTCCTTTTTAGACTATATAATAATACCTTAGCATACTTTTCTCCATGCCATATCAACTTAACATTTTCCTTCCTTCAGAATCTAACCAAAACCCGAAACCTAATATCGAAAATGTTGAATCCTTTCCTAATCGTAATCTACATTATTATCATAGTGTGGTTAATTACTGTGGCTCAACTTCCATTGGATGAGGCTATTCAGTGGTTAGTCGCGTTCGTTCTTGGCGTGGTTCCCTTACTGTTTGTCACCACCTGGGTTTCTTTGTATGGTTTTAAATATGTTGTATCCCTAATTGTTGTATTTCTGTTTAAATAATGTAACAAGTTTCACTTGTATTGTACGAATAATGAAATACAACTTTCTTCGATCTCTTTTTGGGGATTGTTGTCGATTAGGGAAATTCCCCAGTTAAAAGAATTTTCCATATTTGTCTCATTTTCTTAAATTCAATCATTAAAAGTGATCCACGGTCAAAGAAACAAATATTACCTGGATCACTCCTGAAACAATAGTTTGGATCAAAAATTCATCTAGGGTTCAAAAAGATGAATTAGAAATTGATATGGTTCTTGAAAAAGAAGCAGTGAAGAAAAATAGTGATGTGTGGAAGACGGTCTATTCATTAAGCTATTAATTACGCTTTTGAGTAAACTGTTCAGCTCTTTTCAACCTTGGTTAAAGGGATGATAAAGTTTAGAAATTTTATATATATAATTCGGTAATTACTAATTACCGTAGCAATGATTAAAATTTCTGTAGTTTATGGACACCTGTCCGTTTTCCAAGGTCACACTTCGTCTTTCATTCTCTATATAAGAAAGGCACTTTTAAAGATAATAGGCATTCTGAAATTTCCTTCTCTCTTTTACATTTTCCTTTATGTGAAACTATATTTCCACACATCCAAATCAACCATCGTTCTTTCTCAACTAAACCATGGCCACTCACACATTTATTGCACTTGAACATTCAATCGAGCTTTTGTCAAAGCAAATTGAACAACTTAATAGTACTATAGTATCACTTGCTACTGAACAAACCACCTCGTTTAAGTCTCTTACTTCCCAAATTGACCAAATACACTATAGCACTCCTTTTCTCCTAGCAGCTGATAGAGCACTATTGAGAAAATCTATCGATAAACAAACAAAACTTGAAGCAAAAATTAGAGAAATTAAAGGGTTGTTGTATCAACTTGCTGATTTCTCACAATCTGAAGAAGTTGAAGCAACAGTTGACCCAACTGTTTTCAAGGGAAAGAGACCTATGTCATCACCTTTTCCTATTATATTTCATGAAAATTTTGAAACACTCCGAAGTAGTTCTCAAGACGTGATCCTCAAAGAGATTATAGAACGTCAAAAAATACAAGCGATAGAGGAAGAGGCTTCTCTGAAGTTAGCTAAGGAACTACTGCTTGCAGAAGCAGGAGAAACAGGTTCTGAGGTGCAACACACCAGCAAGCCAACATGTCAACATATTAGAACTTGCTAGTAAAAGAGAAGCTGAGTGGTATGCCAAAATGGCTAAAGGTGAAGCAAGTCTAAGGGAGTATCTACAGAAAACTATTGGAGAAGAAGACACTACACATAGAAGCGACGAAAGTAGTACTCCTCTACTTTCTCAAAGACCCGTGAAAAGACTAAGAACTGTTGGCGCCTCATCATCCGCTCCCGATATGCTCCCACCGGCTGACGATGATGCCTTGTTAAATCTTCAGCTTCCAAAGGGCATAGTGTTTGTGGAAGGAAGGGTCTTAAGTAGACCTGCTGGGATCTTCTACACTTCAGAGGATGGGGATGAGAAGTTCTTTCGTTTAAGCGAGATCGATAAGGCTCCCACTCATTTCCTAACAAACATTTGGAAGATTTGTTCCAAGGATCCCAGTAATACCAACTTCTTAAGGCAGATTGAGCAAGAGTTAGCCAAGCCACGAGCCACTTAGTCCAGTGTATGTTCCAGTTGAGAGCGAATGTATTATTAATGTTTGTAATAGTAGCTTGTTATGTTTTACCAAATAAAGTTCTTACTTTGGTTCAAGTCTTATAGTCTATTCAGCTTCATAATCTTAATAACTTTTCCATATGCACTACGATTCTATTACGACTCTTACTCAAACTATTCCCCAGTTAAAAGTTCTAGCAACATTTTTAACTTGATAATCGACTTCATGCTCATTAGTGGAAATGACTGCTTCAATATTCTCTATCTTAGAGAACACTCCTACATCTCTTCCGTTCAACTTCTCCAAGTTTAATTACTTAAGCAGCTTGTAGTTAAATCTTCCAGT
>CM067170.1:6808102-6893876 GCA_034093135.1 Erigeron breviscapus | reverse complement strand
TTTAACCACTAGACGTGTAAAATACACACAGTCTAATCATCATAATTGGACATAGTAATTACTTGTAAATAAAGATGCAAGATATATAAACAAAGTAATACAAGACTTAAAGCAATAAACAAATAAAGTGGACTATTATGTATGTTTCATGGGTATTTCATTTATTGATGTTTAAATAAAATACAAGGTTGTTGCGGAATCAAGATAACACAATTAAGTGAGTATCCTAACAACCTATGAGTTACAATATGATCTATATTTGTCAAATAGCTCTTTAGGATCGAGGTACTTAAAGTTGTGAAGTATCCCTGTTTAAGATCGAGAGTATTTAGACAAATTCACTTAAATGCAAAAGTAATGCTTAAAAGTATTTTTGTTCAAGGAATGACTTAGTATTTATAGGCAACAAATTCACCAGTGAATTTGTGCCGTACAAATATGGTTGGCATACATTTAATGATCCGACAAGAACATTAAATGTATTGGATAAGGAATAAGGATAAGTCACATCAAGTGCAAGTGTATCCTATTATCCAACCACCTTAACACACGTTTACTTTGTTAAAGAACAAGTGGATTGTTCTTTGGAAAGTGTGTAAAGGCATAAGTCAATCCTCGATATTAGTGTTCAGACTTGCAGGATCTAGAACACTAATAATCCTCCAGTGTGCAGATCTGGTAAGACTTTCCAGTGGACTCCGCCATTTGTTAAGTCTTCTTCCTTCAGACTTCAGTCTTTGACCTCAGTCAGAATGTCTTCAGTAGAGTAGATCTGGACTGGGGTGAAGTCTTCAGTGAGCTAATCTGGAGAATGCTCCAGATTACCTGTACAAGTAAATGTTCACTAGTCTTCAATTATTTCTGGACAAATCTTTAGATGGACTCCAGATTCCAAGTCTGGAGTAGGTCCAGTAGAATATGTTTTCTGGTCAGATCTTCAGTGAGCTCCAGTAGTCGGGTCTGGAGCGAGACCAGCAAAACAATTTTCTTAACAAACCTAAATAAGGTTCCAGTAGTCCAGTCTGGAGCCAGTCCAGTAAGTCTGGACTAAATCTGGACCTAACACTGCTGAAGGAAGTGGGTCGATGTGTGATGGAGACCGTTAGAGTTAAGACCTAAGTACCCACATTTGTCTAACTATTGGTGATTTGTTGAATTTCGGGACGAAATTCTTTTGACGGGGGAATAATGTAACATCCGTGAGTTTTGACCCGTTGACTTTATGTGTAATTTGACTAACAATTTGAGTTAATGAAGTATTTGGGTCGTTTTGTGATTAAATGACAATGTGGTATGTTCGTCGGGTCGATAATATGTTTTAATCGGTGTTTAGCCTACAGTGGGTGATCCACAACCCACCAGCCCCCCTTGACCCATTTCCTTCCCCTTATCTCTCCCTTTCACCACACATTTCTATCTCTTCTCTCTTTTCTTTCTTTCTCTTTTCTCTCTAAGTAAACAAGACCATCCAATCTCATTTCTTCTCTTCTCTTGCATCATTTTGATGTTTTGGAACTGGTTAACACAAGAATCATAGTCGTTTATATCTCATCTTCATCATATCGAAGGATCAAAAGTCATAGTTCAAGGTTTTTACCCATTTTGCCATAATTCGGGTTCTAGCTCGGGAAGGAAGTTTTGGTAAGTCAAATTCATCCCATTTGCATCTATTTATGTTTGTTTACTCGTTTCGAGTCATTTTGTACATTCACAGGTTCTAAATCGACTCAAAATGGAATTTGGGTCAAATTAGGGTTTTGGTTAGGGTTGATCGATTTGGAAGATTTGGTGATATTTTGGATGGAAATCTTGGTTTGGGTAAGTGTATTTGGACATTAGGAGGTCATATGTATCATCAAAACGAGTCCCACGACCTCTTATATCAAATTAGGGTTTTAGGGTCGAAATTAGGGTTTTGGTTCTTCATTTTCTGCACTTTGGGTGCTGGTTCTGGGCTGGTTCACGTACCACCGTGTGGGACGGTGGTGGCACCGTGTCAGACGGTGGCCCCTATCCTTCTGAAAAGCTGCACGGTAGTGAGACGGTAAAAACCTCTGCGGCACGGTGGAGCTACACGGTGGAATTCAGAAATCCAAGCCACCGTCTAGCACGGTGGCATGGGCCGTGTGGGACGGTGGCCAGGGCTTGCAGACCGTGTGACACGGTGGGTTGCACCGTCTTGCACGGTGGCTCAGTCTTGAACTTTGCTAGTTTTCTGGTTTTCCCTCCTTTCTTAATTGAATCGAGTATAGACCTTCTTAGACCCTTCTATAGTTATTCTAATGGACCTTTTGTGTCATGAAAACCTTTTCATAATTGGTATGACCTTTTGAAACGTAATTAGGTTTAAGGCTAACCTAAAAATGAATTCTACGTATATATATATGTGTATGTACGTTAATGTGTATGTATATTATTGATATATATAGGTGGTGGACGCGTGGCGAACGTTGAACGTTTATAATCTCATTTTAACTCGATATTAACATCTTATTGCCAATCAAGGTGAGTTTCGTAGCTCCCTACTCAATAGAGATTCGGGCTGAAAAGTGTACATATACGTGTTTGTTGGATTGTTTGGTTGATTTGATTGACTGTCTAGTTAATTTCTAATTGATTGTCGATTGATAGATAGTTTTCACTGGTTGAGTGATGGTTTACGAATGTGATTGTGATATTGTAATTTATTAGGATAGAAGTACATACATGGAAGTCGGTTTTACTTTCAAAGAGTTTTAGATGTGGTGGGAAGGCTGCGGATGACCCTATACATAAGCATCTAGAACTTGATGAAAGTAAAATCCTCCAAAGTGTATATACGCGTTGTTTAGAGTAAATGATGGACTTGGGAATACGTTTGGAATAGACATGAATGCCCTGATATACTTGACTTGCGTGATACGCACTTATTCATACTTTTATCGTTGTATTGATGAATTTATGAATTAATGGTCATCGATTGAATGTTTGACTGAATGATTGAATGATGAGTTGTTGGACACGTCTGATTGATTTTCGTAAAGGGTTGTGATATGTTTATATTACTATTATTATTTTATTATTATTACTGTTAGGATAGACGTGCATACATGGAAGTCGGTTATGCCTTCCAGGGTTTTAGATGTGGTGGGAAGGCTGCGGGTGACCCTATATATAAGCATCTGGGACTCGAAGAAGTAGAATCCTCCTAAGTGTATGTACGTATAGTTTAATTTAATTTGATGTTTGATGATTGATGGACTTGTGATGAATGGATGTTGATTGATGCATATGTAGTATATAAATCCCACTGAAGAGGATATGACATATGTAGTATATAAATCCCACTGAAGAGGATATGACATATGTAGTATATAAATCCCACTGAAGAGGATATGACATATGTAGTATATAAATCCCACTGAAGAGGATATGACATATGTAGTGTATAAATCCCACTGAAGAGGATATGATACTTGATTTGAATGGATGTTACGTATATTACTTGAGTGTATTGTTTATTTCACGTTTTACTTGTTTGTGTAATCTTGTTGTGGATGTCGTTGTGTTTTTCATAGAGGCTCACTGTGAGTCATGTTTCGCCTCTACTCGTATATTATGATTATTGACGATGGTTTCAAATGGACCATTACTGCGAACTCACCAACCTTGTGTTGACTATGCTTAGTACACTTTTCAGGTAACCAGGTTAATCCAGGGCGTGGAGTCTGATTATTTGCTTGCTGTTGAACCCGGATTTGGACTTATATGGATCGAGGATCCATTTTCCTTCTTTTGCATTGTACTTAGAACCGTTAGCCATCTTTTGATGTTCTGTTGTAATATTTGATGATGACTTGCTCTTTATGTATTTTGATACTTGTTTATCTTACTGTATGGATTCACTGAATCCTTTATTTGCATTTAGTTCATGTTCTACATTAATTCCACCTTGTGCTATATGATTTCCGTAATATTTCGAGCCTCGGCTTGGGGTGTTACAATACACCGGTTTAAATATAAAAATATATTTTACAAGGTTTAAATATATTTCCGATTCACATTCATGTTTTATAAAACTTTTAATTATTCAAGGATACAAAAAAAAGTTAAATATATTTTACGAGGCTTTAAATTCAATATGTCAAGCACAATAGCCTTTTTATTTGCAGTAATATCTTCAATGAAATTTAAATGATAGCGACCAAGCCTGATCATCACATCTTCAGCTTCTCTATCAATTTTCAATAAATCTTCAGAATCTTTTAAACAAATATTAGAAAACTTCCCAACTTTCTTGGCAGTTTTCACAACTTTGTCTATTAAATCAATAACTTTTGGCCCATCAGCAAGATACCTGCACATATATGGAATTACTTCGGTTTTGAACCGGAAATATTTTCACAATAATTATAAAAATAAAATTTTATGGCTAATATATGAATGAATAAAAGTAATATTTTATATAATAATACATTATGTTATGTTATTTTAAATATTTACACCTTATAGACAACATGTGTCACATTGGTTTCGAATAAAGTGGTACTTTAGTTGTCTCTAATAAGTCCATTCAATAAAAATAAAAAAATTTAACTGATTATTTACAATTACTTTTGTAACTTTAGATAACAATGTATTAATTTAAAAACAAATTGTCTTAAAAATATATATTATCATATTATCATAACAAATATATATCAGCTTCTTGTATGTACAAACTATATTATTTGTTAGTCCCAACTCAATAGATGGCACTACCTGAAGACACCTCTATGTCGATGGTGGAGTTACTTTGCAATATATGCACTGAACTGGAGACGACCAGTTGCAGTGTGTATATACCAAGTTCTAGATAGATTACTTATATAAAAGACAATAAGTAAAGAACAATGCAATAATACAAATAACTTGTAAACTAACTTGATGAGACAATATGTAATTTTCAATGTGTAATTTATTTATTGATGTTAAATAAATTACAAGATTGTTGCGGAACCAAGATAATACAAGAATGTAAATATCCTAACAATCTATGAAATACAATTGATCTACACTCGGAATTTCTCAAGACAATCGAAACACTTAAAGTTGTGAAATTTTCCTTTTAGCGATTGAGAGAATATTGCACAAGTTCACCAAGAATATTGCAGGTTTGCAAAGTGTGAAGTGTTTGTATGTTTTCACTTGTTATTCTTGTTGTGCAATGACTTTGTATTTATAGGCAAAGTTAACATTGGGATGTTAACTTTAGCCGTACAAATGTGGTTGAGAGCATTTAAGGAATAGCATTTAATTCCTTAAAAGGCAGTGTAAAGTCGCATGATAAAGCAACTTTAATCAACCACCTTTATGTACCTTTTATTACTTAAATAATAAGATAAGGCTTATTATTCGGGTAAAGGTACATAAAGCATACAAGTCAATTCCTCGTAATCAGTGTAAAGCTTTGTAAGGGCTTTCCACTGATGGTCTCCAGTTTGTAACTGACTAGAATGCCAACTGGGCTTCGCTGCCATTGCCATTCTCTATCTTCCATTTGTTGTCTTCGACTTCAACTGGAATGATTGTTCAACTGGTCAGTTCTCAACTGGAGGAAGTCTTCAGTTGCGTTGACTGTACGGTGCAACTGGACTTCAATATATTTCTCGACAAATCATCTAGGTCTCCAGTTTCACTGGACAGTTTCACTGGGTCTCCAGATGCAACTGGAGACTGGCCAGTTTACCAGGTGAACTGGTCCTAACAAATTCCCCCTATTTGTCTAGAAATATAGTCTAAGTCTTTTCTAGTTCTTGTATCTATACAAGTGTGAACTATAAGAGACTTGTTTGATTTAAATCTATCTAAGTTTCCAAGGCATTTTTATTAGATCAATAAATGCCTTAGGTTTTTCTTTTAGGTTTGTTAGATTTTAATCTATTATCTACCTTGTGGTTACAAACTGGTAACTTCATTTATACAAGGAATGAAATTTATACAAGTTACAGAATGTAAATACAAATTACAAGTATATAACTGAAGAAAGAACTTAATGAGATGGCCCTTCGCCAGTTCTTCTTCTCTTGGTCACCAAAGAAATAGGCTGAGAGTCTTCAGGATCAATATTCAACTTTTGCTCAAGATTTTCTTTATGTTGAATTTTTCCCCTTAGAAAGTTTACCTATTGTAGAAACACGTGAATGACGTGTTCCCAGATCGTTTAACACGAGATCTACGATCATAGACAGGCGGAATCCGTCTATAATCGTCGTTAGGGTTTATATGATGAACACGAAGATAACAACAACAAAATAGCTATGAATTTACTGATGAATAAGAGATAAAAACAAAGAATTCATTTATCATTAGTCGAATGATTATAAGAATAAATCCGTTTAAAATACATCTCAATGATTCCGGATTACAATCAATCGAGACGACTCTTGGTAATGAATTACATGGTGGCGGAATGGCGGGGCATAGATCTCTACCCCGATCCCTATGAACGACCTCTGTTGCAACTAAAATCTCCTCTCAAATCTGAAACCTAAGTCCTATATTTATAGGTACAAAATGGGCTGGGCTGTCAAATTCGTATAAAATGGGCTGGGCTGTACGAACTTATTAGTTCTTACGAACTTAAAGTTCGTAAGGCATATATGTACGAACTTATTAGTTCTTACGAACTTAAAGTTCGTAAGGCATATATGTACGAACTTATTAGTTCTTACGAACTTAAAGTTCGTAAGGCATATATGTACGAATTTCTCAGCCTTTTAGAATTATTGCATCGGACAACAATTTGTGCACTTTATGTGCACCAACAAACTCCCCCTTGGCCGGTGCAATCAATTCTTCAAAATCCGATATTAGTTATAGAAAGTCTAAACAAATAGCCTCCCCCGTAACTAAAGATATCGGTTCTTCTTATGTTGAAACTCGATCTTCTGAAACTGCACTCTGATCTTCAACCTGTAAACTCTCTGTATCTTCATGACAACCAACTAACCCAACACCTCTCATTGTAGTTCTCCCCCTCAACAGTAACCACCTCCGAATTAAACATAAGCAATCATCCACTCGGATCTATTTGCATGTCGTGCTTAACCGGCATATAATAGAGAAGTAGAATTTCCAATAATCAGCATCAAATCAATCAGCTCCCATAAAAATAAGAAACTCTGCAAACTGAATCACAAAATGTAGTCGCATAAATCCTGTCTCAACTAGCAGTGTCTGACTCTGTCTTGTATCTTCACAAATCCCAATCACTCGAATCGTTCTTATCAGATCTCCTCTTCAGTTGTATACGCCGCCATAATATAAAGATCTTTATCTATGCAACTCCTCCGCAAGAATCACCTGATAATTCATCTCTACATCTTGAATATGGATAAGATTCGATCTTCAAATACTGAACAACAAATAACCAGCTTCAATGATCCAATACTTCAACAAAGTTTCCACGACCACTATATATGAAAATCATCCGTTGACATAAATCAATTTGAACATATAGTTCGATGATCTTCAAAACCTCGAGCATTAGAATACAATAATCACCAACAGAATAACCTTTGATCGTTATGTAACTCGAGTATGTAGAAAAGTTTTGCTCAAAAATCAGAAATTTTTATCCCCCCTCATTTTTCTGCAAAACTTTGAAAATCAGCCCATCTGATTGTCTTCGGTTTCAAAAATCTCCCTTTCATGTGGTATATAGTGTTTCCTCTGATCAACTGCATGTATTCTTCAGACTGAAACATATAGAACCTCCATAGTAGCTTGAGAACATCTTCGTAGTCTGAACATCAACATATACGAACTTGTTCTTCTTCTTACGAACTTATTCTTATTACGAACTAGTTAAGTTCGTAACAACAATATCTTCGTAAAGGTTGATCACTAAGTTCGTAAGACAAAAGGCTTATTATTACGAACTTAATCTTCAGAAGGTGAATAATCTTCTTACGAACTTAGTAAGTTCGTAAGACCATTATATCAGCAAAGCTACTAACTTCGTAAGGCTATTAAATTCGTAAGGTGAAAGTTCACAACGAAGATAGCTAAATTCGTTAGTTGAAATCTGAAAACGAAAAAGGCTATCTTCGTTTTCTATCTTCGTTTTCTATCTTCATAAGGTGAGGTTCTGAACGAAGATAGCTTAAGTTCGTAAGCTATATTCGTTTGATGAAGATTCAAAACGAAAATTAGATAAATTTGTTTTCTATCTTCGTTTTGCTAAAGGAAAACGAACTTAGCCTTCTGTTCGAATTTTCATCAATAAAACCTAATTACCAGATCTCGTTTGAGGAAAAATCATCCTCCAAGGCTCTGATACCATGTAGAAACACATGAATGACGTGTTCCCAGATCGTTTAACACGAGATCTACGATCATAGACAGGCGGAATCCGTCTATAATCGTCGTTAGGGTTTATATGATGAACACGAAGATAACAACAACAAAATAGCTATGAATTTACTGATGAATAGGAGATAAAAACAAAGAATTCATTTATCATTAGTCAAATGATTACAAGAATAAATCCGTTTAAAATACATCTCAATGATTCCGGATTACAATCAATCGAGACAACTCTTGGTAATGAATTACATGGTGGCGGAATGGCGGGGCATAGATCTCTACCCCGATCCCTATGGACGACCTCTGTTGCAACTAAAATCTTCTCTCAAATCTGAAACCTAAGTCCTATATTTATAGGTACAAAATGGGCTGGGCTGTCAAATTCGTACAAAATGGGCTGGGCTGTACGAACTTATTAGTTCTTACGAACTTAAAGTTCGTAAGGCATATATGTACGAACTTATTAGTTCTTACGAACTTAAAGTTCGTAAGGCATATATGTACAGTTCTTACGAACTTAAAGTTCGTAAGGCATATATGTACGAATTTCTCAGCCTTTTAGAATTATTGCATCGGACAACAATTTGTGCACTTTATGTGCACCAACACCCATGCTTTCTCAAACCTATTCTTTTGTGCCTTCGCATCCAGCACATTCACCATCTCCACCCATTCGCTGAACCCATATTGCATAGCACCAGGATTGTCAGTTTTAACCAGTGGCCCCCTGGTATAACTAACTTCAACTTGAAAAACTTTGGTGCCTGGCTTGATTGTCACATTTTGACACCATTATAGTACCACTATGTCTTCTGGTTGACATGATCTGGGAGTAGTAGTTTCTTGCTTCAGATTCATTTGTAATTCTAATACTCCCAGCACCAGCAGCCAGTACAGCGGACTTGATGTCTTCATTGGATACTTCGCTAGTTGGTTCAACGAATGTGCTAAGGTCAGCATCTCTTGACAGTGGTCTTCTTGGTTGTGGAATCCTTCTTGGTGGATTCAAAACCTTCTTCACAACCTTCTTAACATTTGCAATACGTTTAAGAATCCCACTGGCCCTAATCTCTTTAGCCTTCTCCACTGAAATGTTTAAGCTTCTGGCATCGAATTCAGCTTCATCCTCTTGATAGTGTCTGTCCAGTTCAACATCCAGCATTTCATTCAACTGGTCAACTATCCTAGGATCATTCTTAATCCTAACATACTCCTCCTTAGTGATACCCAACAGATTGGCATCACTCATATCAAGTAACTTGATTTGTGCAAGATGTGCCCTGGCTTCAGCTTGGTTTCTTTGTTTCATTTTCTTTCTTTCTTTATTATCATCACCAAGTCTGGCCAGTCATCTGCTGTCACTATCTAAAACTGGAGGAAGTATATCAGCATTGCCAGTTTCAAGCATTACATTAGTGGCCGGCTGGGCAGATGCATCACCAGCTAAACCTTTTCCCTTATCCAAAACAACATTCCCCCTATCACCATCATCACCAGATCCACCAACTCTTTGCTCACCAGCTTCAGTACTGGTAGCCACAATCAATTCTCTTCCAGATGGAGTCCTTCCAGGTGCAACTGGTGTAAGGACTGCACTTCTTTCCCCCTTGGCAGCATCTAGACCTGCCCTAATTGCTTCCCATTCAGAGGGGTGAGATGGCAACCGGTCAAGAGGCTGCCATGACTGCATGTCCTTACACTCTTTGAAGATTCCACACATCATCCTGAAGGACCTCTAAAGGTGGTTGGTTTCTTTAGACTGGGTCAAAACATTTGCAAGAACTTGTTCTTGACCAGTTTTCAAACCATTTAAAAGCTTAGAGTCTTCATCTAGACCAGAAACCACCTTTTCCTTTACCTCTTCATCCTTCTTCTTCAGATTCTCTACTTCAGTTGTCAGTTTTTCTAAAGATTGAGTATGTAGAGATACCTGGGTGTTCAAACTTTCAATGCTGCCTCTCAACTAGTTGATCTCACTGGTGAGTGGGGCCAGATCAACCTGAGGAGTGGCCAGCTTGGTGATCTCAGACATCACCCTTTCTATCAATTGTGCTTCCCTAGCACCCAGCGTATCCTCTATTTTCTGACCAACTGAAGTCATCAACTGCTCTCCAAGGCCAGTTACATCTAGGCCAGGTTTTTCAATCAATTCCTTAACCTGCCTTTCAATCTCTTTCAAATCAACTTCTGAAGTTCTAACAGTGTTTCCCAGCAAGTTGGAGATTGAGGTTGTAACCTTGGAGTGAGTTAGGTCAAAGGCTTCCTTTAAAGTACCAGCCAGATTGTTGCAGCTAGTGACCAACTCATTAAGCTTTTTAAACACCAAGTCTTCATTAGATGAAAACTTGTTTATCCCCAGATCAACCACTTTGATGTTTGTCAGGTGATCCTTGTGGTATCTGGAGAATGACTTGGTGTTCTTGTCAAGTGTCTTCTGAATCTCCTCCACCCTGGTTAGAAGGTTTTGGAGATCGGCTTGAAGTGAGACAACTTGACTGTCCAGTGACAAAGGAGAAGGTGTCACTGGACCAGCAGCAGTTACTACTGGAGCAACTGGAGGAGGCAAACTTAAGGAAGTCTCCCCAGTTGTCAAACCAGCAGTTGAAGATATAATAGGAGTGGTGGATGAAGAAAGGACTGGAAAATCAAAGTGTTGTTCATGCTGAGAATGCTCAGGTGTGAACAACGGCGACGGTGGTGGGGGCATTTCTCGAGCAAGTGAGAATTGCCCAGTTGGTGAAGGAGCGGTATATGTTGGGAAAGATATATCAGTAGGCACATTTTCTTGGGAGGGTGAAAGTAAAATTAATGCGTCTGGAAGGGAGACTGGAGATGAAGGGTCTTGAGCTTGTACAGAAGCATCAAGAATCTCCATGTCTGTTTCAGTACCTTCAGAATCCGAAGATTCTATATGGATTTCCTCGTCATTAACATTCATGTCCAGATCCATGAATGTAACTGAGGGCTGACCAGTTTCCTGGTCAGTCTCCAGATGACCTTCCCCAGTTTCCTGGATGGGTACATCTGTTGGAGGGTCAGATACTGAAGTATCTTCACCAGGGATAGATGTGATTGGGGTTGCTTCAGTTATGGTTGCTCTATCCTCAACCATAACATTAGACGAACTGGAGGGTCCCTCATTATTTTGAGGCCCACCCAGTTGCCTTTCTGACTCACCTTCAATAGGTGCATCAGTTGAAGCGAATGCCAGTTGCATTCGTTCTGGAATTTCGACCTCTCCAGCTTCAGATACTAGAGAGTCTAAATTCCTTAACATATCTGGAGCAGTGTACGGTGAATTTGTACTATTATAAACTTCTCTGCCCAGAATATGCTTAAAACAGAGAGAGAGGAACCTTGAAAAGGGGATACACACACCCCTGGTGCCCTTCAGCTTTTGGACCAGGCTTCTATACAAGATATCTCCAAAGTCCACTCTCAATCCATTCCACAAGCAGTAAGCCATTTCTGCTTGTGAGGAGTTAATCTGGTCAAGTCCACCAGAACTCCCACCCATGCTCTCCACCAGGTGGATGAAAAAATACCTCCATGAAGGTGTAAGGCCCTTCATGGTCATCGCACCTTTTGTCTTCAACACCCCATTCTCCAAACACTCCTTGTGTCCCATTTCAAGAAGGACTTGGCGAAAATTTATGTTTGGGGGTAAGACGACTGGAGATTCACCCTCTCTTCAGTAATTGAGGCGTAAGGCATCCCTCAATACATCAGCGGACAAGGTACACTGGATTGTTCCATCCTTTAAAGTGAAACTGATGGAGGAACAATTAGAAGAAAGACTGGCAGTGTACCAGAACTCACATAAGTAGTTGTGAAACAACTTGCGTGGGTTAAGAGAGAATGAGGGTCCTATTGGATAATCCTTTAAAAACTTTTGGATTCTTCCAATAAGGGTATCGGACCCTTGAGATCCTCGTAAGCTTGCCATCGGATTGTTTGGATTTAATTTGATGACCGAAGCATTACTAGGAGCACCAGATGCCGGTTTGACATCTGGTGAAGGAGCATATGGAACAGTCAAGAGATTTACATCTCTTGAACGAGATGATCTAGGTGCCATTGAAAATGAAATTGAAAATTTGGGAATTAGGATTCTTGATTTTTGAAGCAGTGAGAGAAATGAAGCAATTTTGATGATTGGGAAGTAAATGAAGGAATGTAAGAGAAAGAAGTAAATGAGTTCGGAGTAAATAAGGGTATTTATAAAGGGATTCAAGATCCCAATGAAACACCAAATTTATATTTTAATAACCAAAATCCCTTTTGTAGATATTTTCACAAAGTTGGTTTGAATTTTGAAATAAAATAATAATTTGCATGTCAACATTAAATGCTACCATGTCAGCATTAAATGCTACGACGGCTTATCTTACCCACGCGCCCACTCACTTTTTATTTTCCCAATACAAACAGTTGTCAAGTACTAAAATGGCATGGAACACGTCAGATCACGATATCAAGTGGTTTAAAACACTCGAGTATCATCACGTGTCACACATATTGACCAAGTATTTCTAACGTTACAAAAATAAGACAAGACTGAACCTGGTCACTGGAGGATCAGTCCAGTGCCAGTTTCCAACTGGAGAGTTCTCCAGTTGCATTTTCAAACAAAAAAAACGAATTTTAGTCAGAAAATTATTTTGAGTCTTTCCCCCTAAAATGATGATCCAGAAATCAATTAGTGCCAAGATAGTATCACTAAGGCGTTCGATAGCCTGGAGAGCAAAGATTATCTGGACCTCCTCAACTGGAGAACTTCATCAGTATCACTAACGCGTTCAATAACAAAGAAAGCTCCAGTTTTAAGGATTTAACATTCCCAGTTCGCTGATGAGATGTTTAAAGGTTTTCTCATTGAGAGGTTTTGTAAAAACATCAGCTAACTCTTTGTCAGTGGGGATGAAATGAATTTCAACGTCTCCTTTTATAACGTGATCACGAATGAAATGATACCTGATGTCAATATGCTTTGTTTTGGAGTGCATCACTGGGTTGTGAGATATAGCAATAGCACTGGTGTTGTCACAAAAGATTGGGGTCCTTGTATACTTTTGACCATAATCTAGTAACTGGTTCTTGATCCAGAGAATCTGGGCACAGCAACTGGCCGCAGAAATGTACTCTGCCTCAGCAGTGGACATAGAGACTGAAGTTTGCTTCTTGCTGGTCCAACTTACCAGTTTTCCTCCAAGGAAATGACAACCACCAGTTGTTGATTTTCTATCTATCTTACAACCTGCATGATCTGAATCTGAATAACCCATTAGATCTAATCCTGAGCCTTTGGGGTACCAAAGACCAAGATTAGGATACCCTTTCAGGTATCTAAAGATACGCTTTACAGCGTGCAAATGTGATTCTTTAGGGTTAGCCTGAAACCTGGCACATAAACATGTTGCAAACATTATATCTGGTCGACTGGCAGTTAAGTACATCAGTGAACCAACCATACCTCTATAGTCAGTTATGTTAACTGGTTTTCCAGTTGGGTCAGAGTCCAAATTCAATGGTGCTGCAATAGGTGTGTTTTTCGATGGGATTGAATCATATTTGTATTTTCTTAACAAATCTCTGACATATTTTCCTTGGTTTACGAAAATTCCATTTTCAGTTTGTTTAATCTGAAGACCTAAGAAAAATGTTAATTCACCCATTAAACTCATCTCATACTCAGATGACATGATTTTAGAAAACTTTTTACACATTGCATCATCAATTGAACCAAATATAATGTCATCAACATAAATTTGTACCAATAAGATATTACCTCTTTCTTTCAAGATAAACAAGGTATTATCTATTGCACCTCTTTGAAAGCCATTTTTCAGAAGATGTTTAGTTAGAGTATCATACCAGGCTCTTGGGGCTTGTCTTAGACCATACAATGCTTTGTTCAGTCTATAAACCCAATGAGGATGCTTCTCATCAATGAAGCCTGGAGTCTGCTTAACATAAACTTCTTCTTCCAATGTTCCATTAAGGAACGCACTTTTGACATCCATCTGGAAGACCTTGAACTGCAGATGGGCTGCATAAGCCAAAAATATTCTTATGGCTTCAAGTCTTGCAACTGGAGCAAAAGTTTCATCAAAGTCAACGCCCTCTGCTTGACAATAACCCTGGGCAACTAGTCTGGCCTTGTTTCTTACAACATAGCCATCTTCATCCATTTTGTTTCGGTAGACCCATCTGGTACCAATAGGTTCTTTCTTTAACCCTGGTGGACAAGGAACAAGCTCCCAAACATTGTACCTTTCAAACTGGAGGAGCTCCTCTTGCATAGCTTCCACCCAGCTTGGGTCTGCCATAGCCTCGTCAATCTTCTTTGGTTCAATTAAAGATAAGAAGGTGACGTTTAAGCATTGCTCACTGGTGGCTCTTCTAGTCTGAACCCCACTATTTGGATCTTCCACAATCTGTTCAATTGGATGTGCTCGAGTCCATCTAGTGTATGACTAGGCTGGTGAACTACAATATCAGTGCAAGTCACCTGGCGATCTTCTTCAGTTGCAACAGCTTCTGGAGAAGGATCAGTCCAAACAACTTCTACATCCTCATCAGAGTCAATGAGGTCTCGATTAGCATCATGAAATTCCTCATTAGAAGGCATTTCATGAAGAACTGGAGAAGTAGGTGTTTGAACTGGTGTTGATATTGGAGTGGCACGTACATCAGATCCAATCACCAATTCTTGTGGTAAGTTAAAATTGATAGAGGGATAGAATGATGTGTCACTGGTGGTGTTCTTCTTCTTAACTGGTTCCAATTTGTTGTAACTGGAAACATCTTCTGGTGAAACAACTGACCGATGAACTTGGTCAGTTTCACCGAAATTGATTGGAATGACTGGAGTAATATCAAGGCTTGGTCTCTTGTTGATTGCTTCAGTTGATTCATCGAATGTGACATGAATTGTCTCATGAACCTTTTGGAGTCTATAATTATAAACTCTAAAGGCCTTTTAAATATCTGAATAACCTAAAAATACCCCTTCATCAGCTTTTGCATCAAACTTTCCAAGCTGACTGGAATCGTTTAAGATATAAACTGGACAACCAAAAACATGGAAGTATCCAATATTTGGTTTACGATTCCTGAGTACTTCATAGGCAGTCTTCTTATGTCTCTTGATGTAGACTGACCGGTTTTGGGTGTGACAAGCAGTTGCAACTGCCTCAGCCCAAAAACTGGTGGGAAGACCAAATTCAGATAGCATACTTCTGGCGGCTTCTATCAGTGTGCGATTCTTTCTTTCCACAACTCCATTTTGCTCTGGAGAGTGAACTGATGAGAAGTTTTGAGAGATGCCAGTGTCATTGCAAAATGTTTCAAGTACCTTATTTTGGAATTCAGTACCATTATCACTTCGCAACTGACAAACTTTTCGAGTATACTTGAGCTCAATTCTTTTAATGAGAGAGATGATTTCAGCAGGTGCATCACTTTGGATCTGATGAATACCACCCAGCAGTATCTGGTGAATTCATCAACCACAACTAGAGTGTACTTCTTTCCAGCTCTAGTTTGAACATTCACTGGACCAAAAAGATCCATATGTAGCATGTGAAGAGGTTCAGTGATGCTAAAATTTTGCCTAGTTTTGAAACTGGCCCTTTTCTGCTTGCCCATCTCACACCCTGGACATGGCTTTTCTTTATTGAAAGAAATTTGAGGTATCCCATCAACCAGTTGTTTGCGAGACAACTTGTTGATATTCTTAAAATTAAGATGGGATAATCTTTTATGCCATAGCCAGTTGGTGTCTTCATCAGCCTTGGTATAGAAACATTGCTCTTTTGGAGCTGGTTCCATATCCATGATGTACACATTTCCTTTTCTTGATGCAATCATCACCACTTTCCAATCCTTGTTAAATATGGTGCCTTGTGCAATATCGAACAAAACTCTGAAGCCATCATCACAAAGTTGGCTGACACTGATCAGGTTGTATTTCAAACCATTCACAAATGCAACTCTTTTGAATTTGACTTGTCCATTATTGAGCACACCATATCCTTCAGTCTTTCCAGATTGATCGTTACCAAACGTCACTGTCGGTCCATCTTGGACAGTGAACTCTTCCAGTAGAGGCTTACATCCGGTCATAGTCCGGCCAGCAGCGCTGTCCAGATACCAGATATTTTTCTTTTGATCGCCCTATACACACACAAAAATCATTAGTTCTTTTTGTGAACCCATCTTTTCTTGATGGGTTCACTGGACTTCTCTATAGAAGTCACAGTTGATTGTTGAGGTGTTGAACTGGAGGCTACATCTGGAGCTTTTTCACCAGCTCCAGGTGCAGGAGTAAAAACGATTGGTACTTGATACTTACTCCCTTTATTTTTACCAGATTTAGTTCCAGATGGAACATTCTTTAGTTTAGGTATTGAGGGGAGTGGTTTAATATTTTGTTTGAAAACTGGAGGTAATGAACCTCCTTCCAGATTGTTAATCCGGGCAGTACAACTCTGAACCTTGGACCTTGGTTCAACTGGAGCTTTAGTCTGTCGGGTCTTGGGAACCTTAGACTTTTGAGGTAAAGGCTTGTTACCATTGGCCTTTTTGACTGGAGCTTTAGCCTGTTTGGCTCCAGTTTTAACCTCAATGGGGGTGGTCTCAAAGGTTTCAGTTTCAACAGCTTCAGGTTGATCATAAGGTGTTTCAACCTTGAGAGCTGGAGGCAATGCATGAAGATCTGGTATGAGAGGTGCCATCTCCAGATCTCCAGATTTCCATGCATTCTTCTGGGCATCGATAGTTCTTGAAAATGCATCATAGTTTTTACCAGATGCTTTACCCATGACTTGATAATCTTTTGTTCTTTTTCAAGATCAGAAAATAGGTTTTGATTATCAAGTTCTAAAGCCTCAATCTTTAAAACTGACTCCTTGAGAGCCAATTGGACACTTTGTAAATCATTCAGTTGTGGTTTAACAATGTTCAGTTCAATTAAGATAGTGTCAAGATATCTTTCACTATCAGCTCTAACAGTTTCCACAAAAGCTAAATCACCACCTAATGATTCAGCCAGGTCCAGTTTTAGTTCAGGGTCAATCTGGTGATCATAATCACATACCTTTTTCAAGATGATGTCCACCCATCTTCCAGTGATGACATCTTCTTTTGCCACGTGCTGCTGCTGTTGATCTTCCAAGGCCATTAAACACATGTCCCTTTCCTCTTCTTCATCAACTGATAAGTCATCAGAGTACTCCCATTTTCCCTCAGTTTGTGCCATTAAGCACTTATCCTTTTCCTTTTCCATGGACAGGAGGGCAATCTGGGCCTTAAGCTTCTTGTATTTAGCTTTGTAGCTATCATCAGGCCGATTGAAATTAGGGACAGGGGGGCCAGTTTGGTTGTTCAACTGACTAGATCTGCATTCCTTCATAAAGTGACCCTTCTTGCCACACTTATAGCATGTAAGATTGGTCTTATCCAGAGAGCTGGAGCTGGAAGCATAGTTGGGGCCATTAAATCTTTTAGATTTATGCTTAAACCTGTTAAGGTTTTAGCAATCATGGCGACCAGATCATCATCGTCAGTTTCATTACAACCATCACTGTTTTCAGTGGTCAGGCCAGAGTTCAAGAAACTGTTTAACATCTCCTTCATCGAGTGTGCCTGGACACTCTCTGCAGACATTAAGGCAGCACAAGGTCGCTCAGGTACACTAGCAACCTTGGAACTCTGAGCATGGTTCATGGCATCTTGCTCAGCCACCAGTCTTGCAGCATTATTATCTTCAGTGAATCTGAAGGCTCCATAGAGCGATGCAAGAGTATGGCTGTGCAAGGTTTTACCTTGTCTCAAGACAAGAACCATGTTTTCCCATTTGGAAGGAAGAATATCACAAAACTTCTCAAGAAGAATATCCTTATCCTTCTCTACACCCAAGCCTCTCAGCTGATTAATGAGGCTAGAAAATCTGGTGTATGTACCAGTTAGACTTTCATTGGGCAAGGCAAAGAAGGATTCATACTTCTTGTTCAAGGCAACTTTATTGGTGACAATAGTGTCATCACCTCCTTCAAACTGAATAACTAATTCGTCCCACATTGATTTTGCACTGGGGAACAGCACAAGTGTTGGAATTAGATCTTCAGGAACAGCCCCAAGGATCATGTTCTTGAGTCTGGTGTCCAGATCAACAAGTCTACGATCCTCATCAGACCAATGGTCTTCGGGCTTTTCTCTAGAACCTCTTCTTCCAGTTGGATCAAGAAGAGGACTTACCCCAAGAGACATGGGTATATATGGTCCATCCTTAAGGATTTTCAACATATACCTCTCAATACCACCAAAATGCAAAAGCATTCTAGCCTTCCATGTACCAAAAGTTTCAATGTTTCCATCGAATTTGGGAACAGGAGTGTTAGAATAGTGTACATGGACGTGGTTAGGGGTAGAAGGAGGAGGAGGGTTAGTATTCATATTTTGAAAAGGTTGGGCATTATTATTTAAAGGGATTTCACCTTGACCAGAACCATCTCCACCTTCAGTAGTAGACATCTAAGCAGATCTAGGCAAGTTTATTAGCCTTCTGCTCTGATACCACTTGTAAGTCCCAACTCAATAGATGGCACTACCTGAAGACACCTCTATGTCGATGGTGGAGTTACTTTGCAATATATGCACTGAACTGGAGACGACCAGTTGCAGTGTGTATATACCAAGTTCTAGATAGATTACTTATATAAGTGACAATAAGTAAAGAACAATGCAATAATACAAATAACTAGTAAACTAACTTGATGAGACAATATGTAATTTTCAATGTGTAATTTATTTATTGATGTTAAATAAATTACAAGATTGTTGCGGAACCAAGATAATACAAGAATGTAAATATCCTAACAATCTATGAAATACAATTGATCTACACTCGGAATTTCTCAAGACAATCGAAATACTTAAAGTTATGAAGTGTTCCTTTTAGCGATTGAGAGAATATTGCACAAGTTCACCAAGAATATTGCAGGTTTGCAAAGTGTGAAGTGTTTGTATGTTTTCACTTGTTATTCTTGTTGTGCAATGACTTGTATTTATAGGCAAAGTTAACATTGGGATGTTAACTTTAGCCGTACAAATGTGGTTGAGAGCATTTAAGGAATAGCATTTAATTCCTTAAAAGGCAGTGTAAAGTCGCATGATAAAGCAACTTTAATCAACCACCTTTATGTACCTTTTATTACTTAAATAATAAGATAAGGCTTATTATTCGGGTAAAGGTACATAAAGCATATAAGTCAATTCCTCGTAATCAGTGTAAAGCTTTGTAAAGGCTTTCCACTGATGGTCTCCAGTTTGTAACTGACTAGAATGCCAACTGGGATTCGCTACCATTGCCATTCTCTATCTTCCATTTGTTGTCTTCGACTTCAACTGGAATGATTCTTCAACTGGTCAGTTCTCAACTGGAGGAAGTCTTCAGTTGCGTTGACTGTACGGTGCAACTGGACTTCAATATATTTCTCGACAAATCATCTTGGTCTCCAGATGCAACTGGAGACTGGACAGTTCACTGGACAGTTTCACTGGGTCTCCAGATGCAACTGGAGACTGGCCAGTTTACCAGGTGAACTGGTCCTAACATTATTAAAAAAGACATATATAATAAAACATAAAATTACAGTAGTTTATACTATGTATAATATATCTATGAATTTCTGTAACATCCGTGAGTTTTGACCCGTTGACTTTATGTGTAATTTGGCTAACAATTTGATTTAATGAAATGTTAGGGTCGTTTTGTGACTAAATGACAATGTGGTATGTTAGTCGGGTCGATAGTGTGTTTAATCGGTGTTTAAATGTATAACGACTTGTATTTTGGCTTGAGAAGGAAACGGGTCAGCCCGTGGGTCATCCACGACCCACCAGCCCCTTTATGACCCATTTCCCTCCCCTTATCTTTCCCTTTCACCACATATTTCAATCTCTTTCTCTTTTCTCTCTTTCTCTTTTCTCTCTTTCTCTTTTCTCTCTTTCTCTTTTCTCTCTAAGTAAAAGCAAGACCTTCCATCCCTAGTTCTTCTCTCCTCTTGCATCATTTTGATGTTTTGGAACTGGTTAACACAAGAATTATAGTCGTTTATATCTCATCTTCATCATATCGAAGGATCAAAAGTCATAGTTCAAGGTTTTTACCCATTTTGCCATAATTTGGGTTCTAGCTCGGGAAGGAAGTTTTGGTAAGTCAAATTCATCCCATTTGCATCTATTTATGTTTGTTTATGCATTTCAAGTCATTTCGAGGATTTGCAGGTCCTAAAGCGACTCAAAATGAAGTTTGGGTCAAATTAGGGTTAACTAGGGTTTTGTTTGATTTGGAAGATTTGATGATGTTATGGAATGAAATATGGGTTTGGGTAAGTGTATTTAGGTGTTAGAAGGTCAAATGTAACTTCAAAACGGGTCCTATAGCATTGTAGATCGATTTAGGGTTTTGGTGCAAGTGAAAAAGGGTTTTGGGTTGAGTTTTTCTGCATAAATGGCTGTTGTTCGTGGGCTGCCCAGTAGGGGGCGTAACCTACGCTCCATATGGGCGTAGGCTACGCTGGGCAAGTTTTGTATGGCGTAAGTTACGGCCCATAGGGGCGTAGCTTACGCCAGTTGTCCAGTTTCTGATTTCTTGTTTGACCTAATTCGACTCCAGAACCCTAGTAACGCATCGAGCTTCGATCTAACTCACTTCTTAACTTATTTAACAATGACTAAGAGTCCTAGAAGTCACCAAACGTCGAGAACCACTTTGGAAACCTAATTAGGGTTTTGCCGAGTATTTGATAACTTCGTTTATGTATATCTATGTATGTTAATGTGCATGTATATGATCGAATTATAGGTGGTGAACGTGAAGTGAACATCGAACGACTATAACGCGACTTTATATCAAACTTAACTTCTTTGCCGATCAGGTGAGTTTCGTAGCTCCCTACTCAATAGAGATTCGGGCTGAAAAGTGTACACATACGTGTTTGTTTGATTGTTTGGTTGGTTTGATTGACTGTTTACGTATTTTCTGATTGATTGTTGATTGATGGATAGTGTTGATTGATTGGGTAATGGTTTACGTATGTGTTTGTGATATTGTAGTTTATTAGGATAGAAGTATGTACATGGAAGTCGGTGATTGATTGATTGGTTTAGTTGTTGGATTGATGAGACGGTTTATTACGTTTGATTGACTTAGTTACGTTGTGAAGTATATTATTATCATTATTAGGATAGACGTGCATACATGGAAGTCGGTTTTACTTTCAAAGAGTTTTAGATGTGGTGGGAAGGCTGCGGGTGACCCTATACATAAGCATCTAGGACTCGAAGAAAGTAGAATCCTCCTAAGTGAGTGTGCGTATAGTATAGTTTGGTTATGATTGATGAATAGTGATTGATGGCTTATGATTGATGAATAGTGATTGATGGCTTAAGATGGATGAGTTGAGATTGATGATTGTTTAATTGTGATTGATGCATATACGCGATTTATACGCAAGCATACTATATATATATATAACGGTGTGCACGCATTGACACCCTTCCGTGAGTAGTGAGACTCATACGTCTATGGAGCATGACGCTTGCATAGACCCCCGCCTGTGCGAGACGTCCACAGATATCGAGTATATAGACGTATATACATCGACAATTTTGAGATACAGCCTTGTTCATTGCGATGACAGGTGGGTATCGTTGCATAGGTGACTTGAGTTCACGCATAAGATAGGCATGTTGGCTATTTATGCATTTGGCACTTGTATTGATTTTTACAGCATTTGTGCATATTTATTACACATCTACTTACCTTTGTGTAATCTTGTTGTGGATGTTATTGTGTTACATAGGGGCTCAAAGTAAGTTGTATTACGCCTCTATCCTTGTATCGTGATTATTGACGATGGTTCCTTGTGGACCATTACTACGAACTCACCAACCTTGTGTTGACTATGCTTAGTACACTTTTCAGGTAATCAGGTTAATCCAGGACGTGGAGTTTGATTGTTTGCTTGCTGTTGAACCCGGACTTGGACTTATATGGATCAAGGATCCATTTGCCTTCTTTTGAATTGTACTTAGGACCGTTAGCCATCTTTTGATGTTCTGTTGTAAACTTCATTTGTTACTTGCTCTTTATGTATTTTGGTACTTGTTTATCTTATTGTATGGATTCACTGAATCCTTTATTTGCATTTAGTTCATGTTCTACATTAATCCCACCTTGTGCTATATGATTTCCGTGATATTCTGAGCCTTGGCTTGGGGTGTTACAATTTCAACATAGACAGAAAATAGCAACACCACGAGATTCCGACAGTGCTTTATCCAATTCAAATCTAATTGAAGATCCTACAGATAAACTTCTTTCTGTCATAAACTTCCTCCAGTCACGTTTAATTACCAAATGCGAAAGGTAATGTGGTCTTCTTCTGTCCTTCCTAAATTCCAATTGTGCTGTGTACTCCAATTTTCCATATATTAAGAATGCGAGCTTATACTCTAAATTCAACTTATATTTTCGTACAAAAGGTGCTGGCACAGTCTACAAATAAATAAGTCATAATGTCATATTATATTAATATAATAAAGATTAGTTATTTTGTTTATGATATTTTTTAAGGTATAATGTTTTTATTGGAAAACTTACAATATATTTGCTTTTCAAACTGTGAGACTTAAACTTCATTTTGAATGCTGGGTTGCAGGACTTGTGAATATGTGGCTCGACTCTGCATGTATGTACAATTCGAGTATCACCCAATGTTTCATCATCAGAATTAACATCATCTTCTACAAACTCTGATTCATAACCTATATCAATTTATTAAAAAATAAATCAAAAAAAAACAAATTGGAACAAATGTATATATTATTAAGAATTGATTAAATAAAAATAAAACAATTAATTAAAATTATGTATTTTAGTAAGATAAATATACATACCCAGACCAACTTCTTTTTGATTAAAGGCTTCGACCTTGAATGCACCATTCCACAATTTGCAAATCATCATTGTATATGCATCTTTTATGTTATTTTCTACAAAATTTTTATATATATATATATATATACTATATTATATATATACACAAAATATACACTATAATATATATATACACTATATATATATATATATATATATATATATATATATATATATATATATATATATATATATATATATATATATATATATATATATATATATATATATATATATATATATATATATATATATATATATATATATATATATATATATATATATATATATATATATATATATATATATATATATATATATATATATATATATATATATATATATATATATATATATATATATATATATATATATATATATATATATATATATATATATATATATATATATATATATATATATATATATATATATATATATATATATATATATATATATATATATATATATATATATATATATATATATATATATATATATATATATATATATATATATATATATATATATATATATATATATATATATATATATATATATATATATATATATATATATATATATATATATATATATATATATATTAATATATGTTATATACTAAATATATATATAATATATATATATATATATATATATATATATATTAAAATATATTTAGGAAAAAGGAATAATCAATTAAATTAATATAACCTGTTTTGCAAGTGTTTCCTCCTTGATTTTAATCAAACATTTGTTAATGATTGACTTGCCATTGGAATCCTTGGTCGTTTCCATACCAATATTATCAAAACATATCACTTCAAACTCAGTAACACCTATCTGCTTGAAATATAGTTTATTGATAGCCTTATTACAAATTATGTTGTCAGAAACAAAGACATCCCAACAACCGTCTGAAAACTGTATTTTATCACAACGAGCATCCAAAACACAAGTACGATAACGACGACCTATTGAATCAATTACATCAATTGAATCACAATCGGCAGGGAGTTTCTTTTTAAATATTCTTGGCATAACCAGTGGATTTAAAAACTTCTCATCATTTTGAATTATCATAAGTAATTGGAAAGGAACCTATATACGATAATCAAATATTAAAATTAGATGATCAATCTCAAACAAAATATTAAAATAGTGAATGTATAATTATGAAATTAAAAAAAATATAGTTTGTATACAAATTATGATACCAAACAACATATTAATATATTCATAATCAAACTATACTAGGAAACAATAAATTATAAATAATATAAGAAACATAAATTATTGTATAAAAAAAGATAAAAAATAATATTAAAAATCAAATGTTCTCAAATAGAATACTAGAAAATTATCAAATAAGAAGTAATATAGATTTACACAACAAATATATAGAATATATCTTACCTGATTCGTCATTTTAATAAAAGGATAAAAGTGGATAAGAACTGAATACGTAAAGGTATAAATGAATAAGTTTTTAGTAAAACTTAATTTATTTAGTACTATATTTATTAACTACTTTTTTACTCGTGTCACTTACACGTGTCGAATGACCCTTACTGTTAAAGACCACATATTTCTTCACTTTATTCATAAAACAAATACATTTGAATTATATTTAATTAAATGTAATTTTAATATTAAAAATTTTGAATTATATTTAATTAAATGTAATTTTAATATTAAAAAATTAATTTTTATTTATTTTTAATGTTATACAATTCATTAATTAACTATATATATGAAGTATATTACGCAGTTTAATTAGGTAGTTGCTGAATATTAAAAATTTTAATTATATTTAATTAAATGTAAATTTCAAGTAAATGAAATTACTTCCTATAATTATCTAAATATATATGTAGAAACTGACTTAATTAATCAGCTTCAAATATCCTAATAGGTAAAAGGCTTACATTTTCATTATATTGAAGTAAATAATAATATTGATAACGAGTCAGTCTAATTACAAAAACCAAAATAATATATATAGTATTTCTTAAATTTTATTGTAATCAGTTTATTCATTAATAAAGTTTATTGACTTCTTAATAGACAGCTAGAGAAATGAAATTATGAAAGACGGAGTAGTATTTTATTGCTTTTTTTTAATAAATATAAATATCTACTTATAGAGTCCTAGACTTTGTAATCATAGGTTATAATTAAAGCAGGTGACACAGTACATATGGAGGCTTTCTGACAATTTTTTTATGATTACTTACTGTCATCTATTAAAAATTAAAATTTCAAACATTTTTAAACAATTTAGTATATTTTATAAAAGTTACTTTTTTTTACAGGTTATAAAAATTACTTGAATGGGTTTACTTTTCATTTATCAAGGAAAAATAAAATAATAACAATCAGATTTCATACTATTTTAATTGACAAGTAATCGAAAATACAACAATACATGTTTATTAGAACAAATATTCGAGGCCCGTTACTATCGAATTCATAGGCCCACAATGAAATGTCCAACACTCAAGTTGAATCTTATCTTATATATACTGTAGGTATATTGTAATTGACGATTTACTTTATCAATTTTACCTAAAACACTTCAGAATCCAGATTTATATAATAAGAAGAAGAAGAAGAAGAAGAAGAAGAAGAAGAAGAAGAAGAAGAAGAAGAAGAAGAAGAAGAAGAAGAAGAAGAAGAAGAAGAAGAAGAAGAAGAAGAAGAAGAAGAAGAAGAAGAAGAAGAAGAAGAAGAAGAAGAAGAAGAAGAAGAAGAAGAAGAAGAAGAAGAAGAAGAAGAAGAAGAAGAAGAAGAAGAAGAAGAAGAAGAAGAAGAAGAAGAAGAAGAAGAAGAAGAAGAAGAAGAAGAAGAAGAAGAAGAAGAAGAAGAAGAAGAAGAAGAAGAAGAAGAAGAAGAAGAAGAAGAAGAAGAAGAAGAAGAAGAAGAAGAAGAAGAAGAAGAAGAAGAAGAAGAAGAAGAAGAAGAAGAAGAAGAAGAAGAAGAAGAAGAAGAAGAAGAAGAAGAAGAAGAAGAAGAAGAAGAAGAAGAAGAAGAAGAAGAAGAAGAAGAAGAAGAAGAAGAAGAAGAAGAAGAAGAAGAAGAAGAAGAAGAAGAAGAAGAAGAAGAAGAAGAAGAAGAAGAAGAAGAAGAAGAAGAAGAAGAAGAAGAAGAAGAAGAAGAAGAAGAAGAAGAAGAAGAAGAAGAAGAAGAAGAAGAAGAAGAAGAAGAAGAAGAAGAAGAAGAAGAAGAAGAAGAAGAAGAAGAAGAAGAAGAAGAAGAAGAAGAAGAAGAAGAAGAAGAAGAAGAAGAAGAAGAAGAAGAAGAAGAAGAAGAAGAAGAAGAAGAAGAAGAAGAAGAAGAAGAAGAAGAAGAAGAAGAAGAAGAAGAAGAAGAAGAAGAAGAAGAAGAAGAAGAAGAAGAAGAAGAAGAAGAAGAAGAAGAAGAAGAAGAAGAAGAAGAAGAAGAAGAAGAAGAAGAAGAAGAAGAAGAAGAAGAAGAAGAAGAAGAAGAAGAAGAAGAAGAAGAAGAAGAAGAAGAAGAAGAAGAAGAAGAAGAAGAAGAAGAAGAAGAAGAAGAAGAAGAAGAAGAAGAAGAAGAAGAAGAAGAAGAAGAAGAAGAAGAAGAAGAAGAAGAAGAAGAAGAAGAAGAAGAAGAAGAAGAAGAAGAAGAAGAAGAAGAAGAAGAAGAAGAAGAAGAAGAAGAAGAAGAAGAAGAAGAAGAAGAAGAAGAAGAAGAAGAAGAAGAAGAAGAAGAAGAAGAAGAAGAAGAAGAAGAAGAAGAAGAAGAAGAAGAAGAAGAAGAAGAAGAAGAAGAAGAAGAAGAAGAAGAAGAAGAAGAAGAAGAAGAAGAAGAAGAAGAAGAAGAAGAAGAAGAAGAAGAAGAAGAAGAAGAAGAAGAAGAAGAAGAAGAAGAAGAAGAAGAAGAAGAAGAAGAAGAAGAAGAAGAAGAAGAAGAAGAAGAAGAAGAAGAAGAAGAAGAAGAAGAAGAAGAAGAAGAAGAAGAAGAAGAAGAAGAAGAAGAAGAAGAAGAAGAAGAAGAAGAAGAAGAAGAAGAAGAAGAAGAAGAAGAAGAAGAAGAAGAAGAAGAAGAAGAAGAAGAAGAAGAAGAAGAAGAAGAAGAAGAAGAAGAAGAAGAAGAAGAAGAAGAAGAAGAAGAAGAAGAAGAAGAAGAAGAAGAAGAAGAAGAAGAAGAAGAAGAAGAAGAAGAAGAAGAAGAAGAAGAAGAAGAAGAAGAAGAAGAAGAAGAAGAAGAAGAAGAAGAAGAAGAAGAAGAAGAAGAAGAAGAAGAAGAAGAAGAAGAAGAAGAAGAAGAAGAAGAAGAAGAAGAAGAAGAAGAAGAAGAAGAAGAAGAAGAAGAAGAAGAAGAAGAAGAAGAAGAAGAAGAAGAAGAAGAAGAAGAAGAAGAAGAAGAAGAAGAAGAAGAAGAAGAAGAAGAAGAAGAAGAAGAAGAAGAAGAAGAAGAAGAAGAAGAAGAAGAAGAAGAAGAAGAAGAAGAAGAAGAAGAAGAAGAAGAAGAAGAAGAAGAAGAAGAAGAAGAAGAAGAAGAAGAAGAAGAAGAAGAAGAAGAAGAAGAAGAAGAAGAAGAAGAAGAAGAAGAAGAAGAAGAAGAAGAAGAAGAAGAAGAAGAAGAAGAAGAAGAAGAAGAAGAAGAAGAAGAAGAAGAAGAAGAAGAAGAAGAAGAAGAAGAAGAAGAAGAAGAAGAAGAAGAAGAAGAAGAAGAAGAAGAAGAAGAAGAAGAAGAAGAAGAAGAAGAAGAAGAAGAAGAAGAAGAAGAAGAAGAAGAAGAAGAAGAAGAAGAAGAAGAAGAAGAAGAAGAAGAAGAAGAAGAAGAAGAAGAAGAAGAAGAAGAAGAAGAAGAAGAAGAAGAAGAAGAAGAAGAAGAAGAAGAAGAAGAAGAAGAAGAAGAAGAAGAAGAAGAAGAAGAAGAAGAAGAAGAAGAAGAAGAAGAAGAAGAAGAAGAAGAAGAAGAAGAAGAAGAAGAAGAAGAAGAAGAAGAAGAAGAAGAAGAAGAAGAAGAAGAAGAAGAAGAAGAAGAAGAAGAAGAAGAAGAAGAAGAAGAAGAAGAAGAAGAAGAAGAAGAAGAAGAAGAAGAAGAAGAAGAAGAAGAAGAAGAAGAAGAAGAAGAAGAAGAAGAAGAAGAAGAAGAAGAAGAAGAAGAAGAAGAAGAAGAAGAAGAAGAAGAAGAAGAAGAAGAAGAAGAAGAAGAAGAAGAAGAAGAAGAAGAAGAAGAAGAAGAAGAAGAAGAAGAAGAAGAAGAAGAAGAAGAAGAAGAAGAAGAAGAAGAAGAAGAAGAAGAAGAAGAAGAAGAAGAAGAAGAAGAAGAAGAAGAAGAAGAAGAAGAAGAAGAAGAAGAAGAAGAAGAAGAAGAAGAAGAAGAAGAAGAAGAAGAAGAAGAAGAAGAAGAAGAAGAAGAAGAAGAAGAAGAAGAAGAAGAAGAAGAAGAAGAAGAAGAAGAAGAAGAAGAAGAAGAAGAAGAAGAAGAAGAAGAAGAAGAAGAAGAAGAAGAAGAAGAAGAAGAAGAAGAAGAAGAAGAAGAAGAAGAAGAAGAAGAAGAAGAAGAAGAAGAAGAAGAAGAAGAAGAAGAAGAAGAAGAAGAAGAAGAAGAAGAAGAAGAAGAAGAAGAAGAAGAAGAAGAAGAAGAAGAAGAAGAAGAAGAAGAAGAAGAAGAAGAAGAAGAAGAAGAAGAAGAATAAGAAGAAGATGATGATGATGATGAGATGATGAATGAAGAAGAAGAAGAAGATGAAGATAAGTGAAGAAGAAGAAGAAGATATAATGAACGATATTTTCATTAGTTTACAACATGTTCCCAACATTCTCATTGGATATCATTGTCGTAAGGTAAGATTTCCTTAAAGGTTATATGTAATAATTCAATCCGTTCTCTGATGTTTCTAATTTTTATTTTTTTTTTTTAAATTAAAGGTATTCAGACGTCGTCATGTTCGAGATTGGAATTCTTCATCAAACATAAGTTTTTCAGATTCACAACCATTTACATGGATGAAAAATCTTTTTTATGATTATGAACTATCATCAAGTTCTGACGAATCTGAAAATATGGACGATGAAACTGATACAAGTGACAAGAATTACAATCAACTTTAAAAAACCAGGTAAAATACAACAAATTATATTCTTATTCTTCATCATTCAAATACAGTTTAGTAATAATCATATATGATACAACAAATTTTTTTTTGTTTTATTTTTGGTTTGACAGGAAACTGTCGTCGTTTCATTATGAATGGCCACTTTTTTGAGGTAGAACTAAGTGTTATCCTTGGAATGAAGACTAAGTGTTGTATAATTTAAAACATACTAACCACTTTCTTGTACATTTACTAATCTCGAATATCTTTTATTTTTTTTACGAAACAAAATTTACTTGCATCTTATTTGATAATTTACAAAAGTAACAACATTAAATCATTTTACTTATAAAGAAGAGGAATGTTATAAATTTCCTAAAGTTTTTTAGACGAATACAATTTGTTACATAGAAATATCTTTAGGATGTCTTTCGTTATATAGATAATATATTTTATTTATTGCAATATTACTTTCTGATCAATAATTACTTTTAGTTACTGACTTCGTGTAGATTTTATTTGTTGCAGAATGGATTTCTTTTGCTTAGTGACTTTTTTCCAGAGTTTGGATTATATATGGTTAGTCCAGTTTGAGCATGATTTGGCAGTCAGGGTTGAGGATTTGAAGGAAGCAGAGGAGCGAGAGGGAGATGGAGGATATGCATCGGAGGAAATGACTGAGGAGAGCTATGGGGTTATGACTGGTAATATGGTTTGGATGTTTTTACCTTCCCATTTCGATGATCGACATTGTATATGAATCGATATGTAATTATTTATTTGTAAATAAATATGTTGCAACTTTGATTGTTGAATGCGCGTTTGAAAATAATATTAAGGCTCTCAGGTCGGGTAATTCTAGATATGTTAACATATACATTTCAAAGACTGAATTTAGGCTCAGGTAAATATAATCCAACATGATTGAGTGATTGGCCCTGGATTTTGTTGATTTGTATGGTTTAACATGGTTTGACAGGAAACTGTCGCCGTTTCATTATGAATGGCCACTTTTTTGAGGTAGAATTAAGTGTTATCCTTGGAATGAAGACTAAGTGTTGTATAATTTAAAACATACTAACCACTTTCTTGTACATTTACTAATCTCGAATATCTTTTATTTTTTTTACTGAAGTATTTGTGATATAATTGCAGCATTATAATAGTTCTCACGGGCGTGTAGATTTAGATGCAAACAAGGTAATTTATTTGACAGAAGCATAAATCTTTAACTAAGTCTGTAAAAAAGATCATTGATCTTGAACTTTTATTAAAGAGCACATTGATGGGGTTATAAAATCCAAAGTTGGCAACAAGGTATGGTTGATCTTGAACTTTCATTTTAATTAATGCAGCTGTTAGAGTAAATGTTTGCTTGCTTAGCGATCGGTGATGTTGCTAAGAACGTTAGGTATGATCCTGGTTGTGTAATGAATAATCAAATTTGTTGGATTACTTGTGTCTTATAGGTTTTTAGCTTTACTTATTAACCAGTTTTATATAGACTATAACAAGAAAAATAAAATTAGTGCTTATACTAATTTTTCATGGACAGGCCCCTTGCACTTTGTGTTAGAATAACACCAATACTTGGTGATCATTTAATATACAAATCCTTTTTGGCTTCAAGTGTGTTCTATAATAATCAAGTTTTTGAAAGTAATGGTTAGTATGTTTATTGTTTTTGTTTTGGTCATGTAATATACATATTTTTTGCAAAATTTCTTAAGTGTTTGGATGTGACTTATTTTTTTTAAGTTGATAAAATTATAATCCTATATAGACTATAACAAGGAAAATAAAATTAGTGCTTATACTAATTTTTCATGGACAGGCCCCTTGCACTTTGTGTTAGAATAACACCAATACTTGGTGATCATTTAATATACAAATCCTTTTTGGCTTCAAGTGTGTTCTATAATAATCAAGTTTTTGAAAGTAATGGTTAGTATGTTTATTGTTTTTGTTTTGGTCATGTAATATACATATTTTTTGCAAAATTTCTTAAGTGTTTGGATGTGACTTATTTTTTTTAAGTTGATAAAATTATAATCCTAGCAGCAAAGAGTACACACATGCTGTAGTCATACAATTTTTACATGTTTCAAGCTGATCCTTTATTAAAGTTGTTGGGCCTCGAAACTGACTCATCTTTTCTTGAATTACAAGTTAGTTTAAAACTGAAGTCCAAGAGCGTAAATACTTCATCTACTGCTTCTTAGGGAACAAGGATGATTAAATGCATTAACTATAATTATCTATTTTGTATCAAGTGCAACGATATGGCGAACTATCAAAAGGGTGTTACCATATCTATTGCAGCATTGCACGTATAGTTTTCACATCATAGAGATTCTGGTCAAATGGACAGGATAGGTCAAAGTCATCTGAAATGTAGTTGAATGCTCCAAACCTTCAAAATCAGTTTACCAAAACAAATGAGTATTGCTGTAACAATACAAGTATATATTATCATAATACAAATCACAAGTAATTTTGTAAGAAGTTTGGATTAAAAATGGTTGTGGGTCGGCATAACCAGATTGACCCGTTTTGACCGGCAGTTTGAAGACATGTTTTGACTCGAACCTATTTTGATATGTTCTAAACCGCCCAATCACATCATGGTATTAACTATTACTCCATAGTCCATAAGATATATGCAATGTGAAATCTTACTAAGACAGTTTCTATAGCATGCATTGAAATAGTTTAAAATTTTAATAAAACAACTTTACAACAACCTACTTTTATCTATATAGTATTAATTATAAAACTAATGATTATAGTATTAGAAATTCATGTAACTTTATACTTAATTGAGAAAGATAATGTTAAAAATTAATATAGACGAAACATAAACAAAACTAAAAAGACTAATTAATATAGGTCAATTTAGTTTTTTTATGTTTTGATAATAAACTATAATTTTAAATGGAAGATACAGATTATATATTAAAAAAAATTAAAAGAACATAAAATTAATAAATTATTAAAAAAACACATAACATAAAATGTACAATCAGTTAAAATATAAACTTTAATTGTTTAGATAACGATATATACAAAATACTAAATTCAGCCCGTCCATCGGACGGGTCTATTCCTAGTAGTCATTAAAGCTCATCACATCATCAAAATGTGAGGTGTCCAGTATGCTCTGTTCCAAAAAAGATTGTACCAAACCGTCGTTAAACTCATTCTTCTCGAACATACCACATAAATACCCGAACTCCGGAATCGTGCAGTGGCACTGCTTGCCACCTAGTCTAAAATGGATCACTCGATCCTCACTGATATCCTCAATGGGTAGAAGTTCCACTCTGAAAATTGAGTATAATTCTTGGCACCATTCCTTTTTAACCAATTTGTTCAACTCAAAAACTCTTTTCCACATATTGATAACCGCCATCCAACCTGACTCATCATCAACATACTCTGTCCTAAACCTAGCCTCAAAGTACTCGGTAAGGAGCGCGTCGGAAATTAATTGCCAGTCCATGGTGCAAGGGGAAGTCAATTCGTAATCCTGAATCTCCACCAACCGGTTCAAGAACACTTGGCGTTCCGCCTTTGGAACGTCCTTGAATTGAAGCCAAGGATGTGTTGGTGGTTTGAGTTCCCTGATTTTCTTACTGGCTGGGGCAGTTGGTGGTCTGTAACTCTCTTGGACGTAGTCAAACTGATAGTTGTCTGGCCAAACCCAGCCCTCGTACTTTTGTCCCACCTGTTGCTTCTGCAAAACATTCAAATGATATCCCAATAAGTAAGAGGAAAGCACATGGAAGCAATCACAAAAGGCAGAAGCAAAGAAACGACAAAAATGGGCGACAGACTCGAAAATCATGCCGCGATTCAGTGTAATTTTTCAGATTTTTTTTTTTTGGGATTTTATGGGTGGGATTTATAACTAATTAACAATGCAATAACTAATTTAAATCAAATTAAACAAGGATTACTAAATCTTAGAAACCCCCAAATTAAAATGGATGAACCCTAATTAAGTTTTTCTAAGATTATTGCAAAATTAATCAATCCTAAGCACAATAAACAACAATACTAACTTATCTAAGTAATTAACAAACATTAATTGAAAGAAAATTAAAGAAAATAAATAAACCCTAATTTAATTGAAACAAAATTATAAAGAAAAGAGTTGAGAATCACATACCCCTCTTGACATGATGATGAATGGAGAAGAAGAAGATGCAGATCTTGAAGAGAGGTAGAAGATGAGAAAATACTAGTGTGTGTGTGTGTTTGAACCGTGGGGTGTGTGTGTGTGTGTTGGAGAAGAGAAAGTAAGAAAAGAAAAAGAAAAGAGAATGAGAAAGAGATAGATAGATCGGCCCTGTAGTTTAATTTAAGTTCCCCATTTTTATTTTCGATTTTAATATTAAAAGAAAAGGAAAAACTTACCTGGCCGCCCACTATCGCGCCGCGAGTGGGTCTCTCGCGCCGTGATCCAGTTGTATTAGTCTCCTCGCGCCGCGATTTACTTGCCTCGCGCCATGAAAAAAATCTCTGCCCATTTTTGATCAAAAATACCCAAAACTCGCGCCGCGATTGGCCTGATCGCGCCGCGACTGGCTGCATTTTCTCAGTTTTGTGACTTTTTAACACACTTTTTCACTTGATGGTTCAACCAACACGACATTCCACCTGTAAATCTCAACGAAACATGCAAAAATAAACGGAAAATACTGAAAACAACTAAAAATGATAAAAACACAAGGGTTGCCACCTGAGAAGCGCTTTATTTATTTACGAGTCATTAGCTTGACTCGATCGAACCTCGTTTTTCAAACGAAAAGTGGGAGCTCCTCGATCAAGGCTCCCTCCCCAACTTCTTCTTCATGATACAACTTCAAACGGTGTCCATTCACAATAAACGAACTTCCATTTTCCCGATACAATTCGACATATCCCGAGGGATATACATGCTTGACAACAAACGGTCCATTCCACCTAGACGTGAGCTTGGGTTGGTGGATTTTGAACTTTGAGAGAAATAGCAATACCTTGTCTCCCGCCTTGAAATCCTTCCTTTTGAGCTTCTTGTCGTGCCACACCTTTGTTCTTTCCTTGTACAACAATGAGTTGTCATATGCACCATGTCTAAGCTCATCAAGCTCATTAAGTTGCAACATTCTCATTTCATCGGCTTCCACCAAATCCATGTTGCAATGCTTTAAGGCCCAACATGCCTTATGTTCAATCTCTATCGGCAAATGGCAAGTCTTGCCATACAGAAGTCAGTATGGTGTGGTGCCGATAGGAGTCTTGAAAGTGGTTCAAAACGCCTATAGGGCATCATCTAACTTCTTTGACCATGACTTTGGATTTCCATCAACGGTCTTCTCTAGTATTCTCTTCAACGCTCGGTTGGTGTTCTCAACTTGCCCACTAGTTTGTGGGTGATAGGAAGTTGAGAAATGATGAGTGACCCCATATCTCTTTAAAACTTTCTCCAATTGATGGTTGGCAAAATTAGTGCCCCGGTCACTAATCAAAGCTCATTAAGTTGCAACATTCTCATTTCATCGGCTTCCACCAAATCCATGTTGCAATGCTTTAAGGCCCAACATGCCTTATGTTCAATCTCTATCGGCAAATGGCAAGTCTTGCCATACAGAAGTCAGTATGGTGTGGTGCCGATAGGAGTCTTGAAAGTGGTTCAAAACGCCTATAGGGCATCATCTAACTTCTTTGACCATGACTTTGGATTTCCATCAACGGTCTTCTCTAGTATTCTCTTCAACGCTCGGTTGGTGTTCTCAACTTGCCCACTAGTTTGTGGGTGATAGGAAGTTGAGAAATGATGAGTGACCCCATATCTCTTTAAAACTTTCTCCAATTGATGGTTGGCAAAATGAGTGCCCCGGTCACTAATCAAAGCTCATTAAGTTGCAACATTCTCATTTCATCGGCTTCCACCAAATCCATGTTGCAATGCTTTAAGGCCCAACATGCCTTATGTTCAATCTCTATCGGCAAATGGCAAGTCTTGCCATACAGAAGTCAGTATGGTGTGGTGCCGATAGGAGTCTTGAAAGTGGTTCAAAACGCCTATAGGGCATCATCTAACTTCTTTGACCATGACTTTGGATTTCCATCAACGGTCTTCTCTAGTATTCTCTTCAACGCTCGGTTGGTGTTCTCAACTTGCCCACTAGTTTGTGGGTGATAGGAAGTTGAGAAATGATGAGTGACCCCATATCTCTTTAAAACTTTCTCCAATTGATGGTTGGCAAAATGAGTACCCCGGTCACTAATCAAAGCTCTTAAGTTGCAACATTCTCATTTCATCGGCTTCCACCAAATCCATGTTGCAATGCTTTAAGGCCCAACATGCCTTATGTTCAATCTCTATCGGCAAATGGCAAGTCTTGCCATACAGAAGTCAGTATGGTGTGGTGCCGATAGGAGTCTTGAAAGTGGTTCAAAACGCCTATAGGGCATCATCTAACTTCTTTGACCATGACTTTGGATTTCCATCAACGGTCTTCTCTAGTATTCTCTTCAACGCTCGGTTGGTGTTCTCAACTTGCCCACTAGTTTGTGGGTGATAGGAAGTTGAGAAATGATGAGTGACCCCATATCTCTTTAAAACTTTCTCCAATTGATGGTTGGCAAAATGAGTACCCCGGTCACTAATCAAAGCTCATTAAGTTGCAACATTCTCATTTCATCGGCTTCCACCAAATCCATGTTGCAATGCTTTAAGGCCCAACATGCCTTATGTTCAATCTCTATCGGCAAATGGCAAGTCTTGCCATACAGAAGTCAGTATGGTGTGGTGCCGATAGGAGTCTTGAAAGTGGTTCAAAACGCCTATAGGGCATCATCTAACTTCTTTGACCATGACTTTGGATTTCCATCAACGGTCTTCTCTAGTATTCTCTTCAACGCTCGGTTGGTGTTCTCAACTTGCCCACTAGTTTGTGGGTGATAGGAAGTTGAGAAATGATGAGTGACCCCATATCTCTTTAAAACTTTCTCCAATTGATGGTTGGCAAAATTAGTGCCCCGGTCACTAATCAAAGCTCTTGGCATACCAAATCGGCTAAACAAAGCCTTCAAGAAATCAATCACCACCTTGCCATGCATCATTGCTTGGCAAAGTTTTTGCTTCGGCCCGCTTGGAGACATAATCAACTGCAACCAAAATATAAAGACACTTGTTGGACGGTGGAAATGGACCCATGAAGTCAATACCCCATACATCAAAGACTTCACAAACTTGAATTGCTTGTTGGGGCATTTCATCTCTTTTGGTGATAGTTCCTTGCCGTTGACATGCATCACATGTCTCAACTAGTGTCCTTTGTTATACAAGATAATGAGCTTAATTGAAGGTTTAATTGAGGATTTAGGTTAGTGTGTGTAAAGTGTGTTTGTGTGTGAAAGGGAGGTTGAAGATGAAGTTAGAGAGAGAAAATATATCTTAGTGAGATGTAAGTATGGATTAATGTTAAAGGCTTATTTACAAGTGAAGTGGTTAGGGGTTTATATACAAATCATCCTATTTATACTAAAACCCCTTCCACAATAACTAATTTACAATTTAACACCATTTTATATTTCTAACAATCTCCCCTTGGTGTTGAATTGTAAATGTTGCATCGTCTTCGGTCTTTAAATAACATGATGAGCCCATTTGTTGAAAATCTTCAATGTTGATTGGACTTTAAAGCTTTCTCATTGTCTTCAACGTCTTGTATCAACCTTGACTTTGAATCTTCTCAACAAACAAATATATTTGACGATGACTTATTAAATCTTGATCTTCTCTTGCAACTTTGAATACTTTGGAAGCATCTTTGAAAAGTGCCCGGTGCATTACATTAACCAAAAGGCATGCGACTATAAGCATAAGTTCCAAAAGGGCAAGTAAAAGTTGTTTTCTCTTGGTCATTAGGATCAATGGGTATTTGGAAGTACCCGGAAAAACCATCTAGAAAACAAAAGAATTCATTACCAGCCAATCTTTCAAGCATTTGGTCCATGAAGGGTAAAGGAAAATGGTCCTTTTTGGTGGCCTCGTTCAACTTACGGTAGTCGATACAAACTCTCCAACTAGTGACCATTTGTTATACAAGATAATGAGCTTAATTGAAGGTTTAATTGAGGATTTAGGTTAGTGTGTGTAAAGTGTGTTTGTGTGTGAAAGGGAGGTTGAAGATGAAGTTAGAGAGAGAAAATATATCTTAGTGAGATGTAAGTATGGATTAATGTTAAAGGCTTATTTACAAGTGAAGTGGTTAGGGGTTTATATACAAATCATCCTATTTATACTAAAACCCCTTCCACAATAACTAATTTACAATTTAACACCATTTTATATTTCTAACAATCTCCCCTTGGTGTTGAATTGTAAATGTTGCATCGTCTTCGGTCTTTAAATAACATGATGAGCCCATTTGTTGAAAATCTTCAATGTTGATTGGACTTTAAAGCTTTCTCATTGTCTTCAACGTCTTGTATCAACCTTGACTTTGAATCTTCTCAACAAACAAATATATTTGACGATGACTTATTAAATCTTGATCTTCTCTTGCAACTTTGAATACTTTGGAAGCATCTTTGAAATCTTTGTAGCTTTTGAGCTTTCAAAACTTGAACTTTTGAATGTTGATTTCAACTTGATGTTGCTTGGAGAAGTAACTTGAACTTTGAGTAGCATGCAGAAGCTTGGTTTTGACTTTGAATTCTTTGAATTCTTTTGGATGCGGAAGCTTGGTTTTACTTTGAATTCTTTGAATTCTTTGCTTTGAATTCTTTGGATGCGGAAGCTTGGTTTTGACTTTGAATTCTTTTGGATGCGGAAGCTTGGTTTTACTTTGAATTCTTTGAATTCTTTGGAAGCTTTGACTTTGAATCTTTGAATCTTTGGTTTTGACTTTGAATTCTTTGAATTCTTTTGCATGCGGAAGCTTGGTTTTGACTTTGAATTCTTTGAATTCTTTTGGATGCGGAAGCTTGGTTATGACTTTGAATTCTTTGATTCTTTGGAAACTTTTTGACTTTGAATTCTTTGAATTCTCTTGGCATTGCGGAAGCTTGGTTTTGGAATGCGGAAATTTGATTTGACTTTAAAACTTCAATTCTTGGTCTAACTTGTCTCTGAATCAATAATCATCTTGGAGCACTAGATTCTTTGATCAATTAACATTTGCTCTCCCTCAATCAAACAACTATCTCGGAGCAAATTATTCAATAACAAATCTTTAATCTCTTGCTCCCCCTCAAGTGAACAATCTTTGGATCTTAACAATCCAAGTATCTATCAAAAGAACAATCTTCATTCAATCTCAAACTTTTCTAATCATCAAACAAATGGTCAATTATTCAATAAATCTTTTCAAATATCGACCATGTACATCATCTTGAATATACTCGATCTCTAATCAATCCTTTAACTTTCTCGAAACAATCTCTCAACTTTCAACATATCACGATAATTATTCACTCTCTTCACCTAAACTAACGATCCTTTGAACATCCAAACACAACAATCATCCTCGAACAAATTCTATCAATCAAATTCTACCTATATCCTTGAATTCTATCTATCAATCATTTAATCATTTCTCCCCCTTATGATGAATATGTGGAACGTGTTCATCATACAATAATGATTGATAGCATACACGGTAGATGAACACAAACAACAACCACGCAAATTAACCCAACCCAATTCCCAATTCCCAATGAACCTATTGGTGAACTAGAATGTGAGGTTGCGTTGTTGGAAAAAGATTTTATAATGGTGTTTGGGTTCTTTGTGTTTGTGTGAAGAGAAATGAAAACCGGATAATAATGATCCGTTGACACAACCAAAAATCGAAAGGATTAATGGTGTGGCCTAAAAATACGAAAACTATTTTTAGGACTTCCCATTATCATTGAGAAATGCACAAAGCTTATCTCTAAATGGTTCGGTCTATGGCTTTTCAACCGATAGATTGCTTTAAAGAATGTAATCCATGGTCAGTGTCACAAAGGCGTTCAATAACCATGTCTTACTATCCTCAAAGACTTTTGGGAAATAAATCCGAGGTCACATAGACTTCTCGTTTACTCAACAAATTCATAAAATGAAAATGTGAGACCTACGTTCAACATTGGAAAAGATGTTAGAATTGGTAGGATTTCCATTCGATCATCGTGGAATATCAAAAATATGATATCACTACGAATGTTCCGGCAATATCACAAAGATATGCAATGTTACAAAGACATATAAAGACTCTATGTGTCCTAGTCAAATGAAAGAATATATCAAGTACGCTCTAGACTCAATAGTGATCAAATGAAGTCGGAACCGGAGCAGAGTGTCTCCCTTTTTCAATATCAACATCTTCCAAATGAAGAGTCGATAGAAATGTGAAAATCTCCGTGAGAATAAAACAAGTATTTGTTAAGAAATACTTGAGTGGTTAGGTAAAGATGTGCATTGCTTCACTGGGTCCATGAAGTCTTCTTCAATATCGAGAAATCAACAAATGAAATCCGATAGAAACGTGTTGACCCAGCTTTTTGAGAATTTTGGGGAGGGCGATCATTTCTTTTAGCCCTTTCTCTCATCATCTTTTTCACCTTAACCTCTCACTTTTCGACTACTCCCTCATGTCCTAGTTGCACAAACATCATCACACTCATAAACCCTCACAATCTAAAATTGAGAATATAACTCCGGGGTTAGATCTCATCGGCGATGACAAGAGCATGGAGTTTTTATGAGTGGCCTAAACTCTCATGTGCAAATCTAACACCGAACTTCTTTGAATTTGATCGAAAATGGTTTGAAAATCTTCCAAAGTGTTTTAAGATGGAAAATGAGTTTAAACACTTGGAAGTTTTGGTTTTATAAACAAACTCCCCCTAAATATATGCATGATATAAACAAAGTTTTTGTATATCAAAGGTGAGTTAAAAAGGTTTGAAAGTTGCTCACAAACATTAAAAATGAGACAACAAAGGCAGTACACAAAGGCGTTCGATGCCTTGCATCTCATCCTAATACATTGTGAGTAACTAAAAGACAAAGTAAATAAAAATTGATGAAAAGAGAAAATCTTTTTGGATTTTTCAAAAATAGAAAAATGAAAATCTTTTTGGATTTTTCTAAAAAGAATGAAATTATAAACACGGTTTTGGAACGGGTTATACACTGAAGTGTGCATAAGCCACTATTCATCAAATCACTTGGAAATCACTTTTGGAACCCATTTGAGATTGGGTCCAATTGTTTTTGAATTCTTGAAAGTCCAAATGTAAGTCTCATCGATTTGATGAATCGAAGTTGCATTCCACGGAGAACTAAAACCCGGTGGTTTAGTTGAAAAGAGTTTTCGTGGAAGCAACGGTGAAAAATCATTTGATTTGTTTGAAAAACTTCCAATCTTGGGAGATTGATTTGGAAAATGATTTTTCGAAGCAAAATCATTCACTTTTTGCACAACTGCTTTCACAGGTTTTGGTGCAAGATCAAAAAGTTCCGAAAAAGAATATGTGAATGATTTTGACTCAACTGACTTATCTTTTGAAATCGGTTTCCATTTAGATTTAGTCAATTGAGATTTTGCTTGAGAAATATGTTCAGAATTATCCTCGAAGGATAGAAAAGAGACAAAAGTAGTTGTTCCATCAAAAATAGGTTTCTTAGAGTACTTCTTACCCTTTTGCAAGGAGTAATTAGTAAACTGAGACACCTTTCTTTCAAAAGGTTTTGAAGATTTACCCGTGTAAACCCTCTTTGGAACATCAACTATTGGTTTTGATGAATTTGATTTTGGAAAACATTTTGACACCTCGGTCTTTGGAATCGTTGAATTACTCGATTGTTTCATGGGTTTTTCAAGCTTTGTGTCCAACGATTTTGATTTAAAAGATGCAATTCGGTTTTCCATCTTTTCAAGTTGTTTTGTAACCGAAGCATTTAAATCAGAGAAAGAAATTGTTGACACATCAGATTTTAATTTCGAAACAAGAGTATCTTTCTCAAAAAGTTTGGATTCCAAAGATGAAATGCAATCTTGTTGCTCTTTGATTATTTTCAAAAATCTTAGTTCTTTGCTCACAAAAATGGAGGACTTATTTCGCAACTCATGGTTAAGTTCAGAAAAATTTTGTTGCGAAACAAGTTCTTTTGATTGATGGTCCAAAACAATTTTATTGAGCTCTTTGGAAGAATTGTCCAACTCAATTGTTAATTTGAAAATCTTTGATTATTTTCAAAATCTTAGTTCTTTGCTCACAAAAATGAGGACTTATTTCGCAACTCATGGTTAAGTTCAGAAAAATTTTGTTGCGAAACAAGTTCTTTTGATTGATGGTCCAAAACAATTTTATTGAGCTCTTTGGAAGAATTGTCCAACTCAATTGTTAATTTGAAAATCTTTGATTGCAAATGATCATTTTCTTTTTGAAGACTTTCCAGTGTAACTCTTTGGAACATAAATTGGTTTTGAATTTTTGAAAGTCCAAATGTAAGTCTCATCGATTTGATGAATCGAAGTTGCATTCCACGGAGAACTAAAACCCGGTGGTTTAGTTGAAAAGAGTTTTCGTGGAAGCAACGGTGAAAAATCATTTGATTTGTTTGAAAAACTTCCAATCTTGGGAGATTGATTTGGAAAATGATTTTTCGAAGCAAAATCATTCACTTTTTGCACAACTGCTTTCACAGGTTTTGGTGCAAGATCAAAAAGTTCCGAAAAAGAATATGTGAATGATTTTGACTCAAAAATTTGATGACAGACTAATGAAACGAACAACTCAAGAAAATTTGTAAGCTCAATTAAAAAAAAATTAAAATTTTCTGAATTGTGAAGGATGCCGAGCTTAGATCTCGGCAGATGAAGAAAAAATTTTGAAAATTTCAAAACTTTGCACCAGGAAAGAATGTTGATCAAAAATGATTTTGAACAAACTTTCACAAAATATGATTGATTTGCCGAGCTTAGATCTCGGCAAATGGCACTTTCACTTAGTCGCAAATACGAGAATCCTGAACCAAACTTCAATTCCTACTAGATGCCGAGCTTAGATCTCGACAAATAGCACAAATTCCAAATTGATCTCCAACACTTAGACGAATTAAGCTGAACACCGTGTTTGCCGAGATAATATCTCTGCAAACGATATAAACCAGATCAACAACCAAAATTCTCAAAACCACGTATTTGCCGAGCTTAGATCTCTGCAAATGAACCAAATCAATATGACTTAGTCACACCAGAGTTGAACTTAGTGTTTGCCGAGCTTAGATCTCTGCAAATGGAACAAATCGTCCAACACTTAGAAAAATTTTCTTGAAATAATGATTTGCCGAGCTTATATCTCTGCAAATGGAACAAATCGTCCAACACTTAGAAAAATTTTCTTGAAATAATGATTTGCCGAGCTTATATCTCTGCAAATCTCACTATTCGTCCAACACTTAGCCAACGACCTCTGCAAACACGAGAATACACTAAATGACAAAATAGTCGGTTTCCAGTTGTCTTCTTCGTTCAGCCAAACACTCAAACGCCGAGCTCACACAAAATCTTCAAATTCTCACTCATTTTTGCGAATTAAAACTTGAAAATTGTATCAAAATGTTCAGAAATTGATCGCGAACAAATCCTTGAACAAAATTATAACAAATTTCCACTCAAATCAAATCCCAACAAAACCTCTGTTTGCCGAGCTCGCACAAAACATGATCAAAAGTTGAAATTGAAGTCTGAAATTGATACTGAATGATGATTTACTATCAACGAATCGATCGGTGAACAAAATTCTAACCAAAACACACTCAAATTGCAGAAATAACTTCGAACAGTTATCTCGGCAAAAGACAGTTTCAGAAAAACTCAAAAAATACCAAAATTAAGCACAAAAACAACTTGATTCAAGCTTGTAGATCGTTCAGATACGCTGATTGTGCTCTGATACCAATTGTTATACAAGATAATGAGCTTAATTGAAGGTTTAATTGAGGATTTAGGTTAGTGTGTGTAAAGTGTGTTTGTGTGTGAAAGGGAGGTTGAAGATGAAGTTAGAGAGAGAAAATATATCTTAGTGAGATGTAAGTATGGATTAATGTTAAAGGCTTATTTACAAGTGAAGTGGTTAGGGGTTTATATACAAATCATCCTATTTATACTAAAACCCCTTCCACAATAACTAATTTACAATTTAACACCATTTTATATTTCTAACACCGTTCTAGTTGGAATACAGTTGTCAAGTGTGAAGTGGGTCTAAAACGTGTTCTTGTGGTCAAAAGTGAGACACGAGTGTCTTGAAAATTGAGTTTTTTTTTATAAAAAAAAAATCATAAAGAGTGAAAGCGTGATCTGATTGAGCTGTCAATAAAGTGTGTTGCATTTGTTGATTTCTCGATATTGAAGAAGACTTCATGGACCCAGTGAAGCAATGCACATCTATACCTAACCACTCAAGTATTTCTTAACAAATGCTTGTTTTATTCTCACGGAGATTTTCACATTTCTATCGACTCTTCATTTGGAAGACGTTGATATTGAAAAAGGGAGACACTCTGCTCCGGTCCCCGACTTCATTTGATCACTATTGAGTCTAGAGCGTACTTGATATATCTTTTCATTTGACTAGGACACAATGAGTCTTTATATGTCTTTGTGACATCGCATATCTTTGTGATATTGCCGGAACATTCGTAGTGATATCATATTATTGATATTCCACGATGATCGAATGAAATCCTACCAATGCTAACATCTTTTCCAACGTTGAACGTAGGTCTCACATTTTCATTTTATGAATTTGCTGAGTTAACAAGAAGTCTATGTGACCTCGGATTTATTTCCCAAAAGTCTTTGAGGATAGTAAGACATGGTTATTGAACGCCTTTGTGACACTGACCATGAATTACATTCTTTAAAGCAATCTATCGGTTGAAAAGCCATAGACCGAACCATTTAGAGATAATCTTTGTGCATTTCTCGATGATAATGGGAAGTCCTAAAAATAGTAATCGTATTTTTAGGCCACACCATTAATCCTTTTGATTTTTGGTTGTGTCAACGGATCATTATTATCCAGTTTTCATTTCTCTTCACACAAACACAAAGAACACAAACACCATATAAAAATTGTTTTTTTCCAACAACGCAACCTTACATTCTAGTTCACCAATAGGTTCATTGGAATTGGGAATTGGGTTGGGTTAATTTGGTTGAATATTGTTTGTTGTGATCTACCGTTTATGCTATCAATCATTATTGTATGATGAAACCGTTTCACATATTCATCATAAGGGGGAGAAATGATTAAATGATTGATAGATAGAGTTCAAGGTTTAGGTAGAATTTGATTGATGATATTCATTGTGTTTGGTTGTTCAAAGGATCGTTAGTTTAGGTGAAGAGAGTGAATAATTATCGTGATAAGTTGAGAGATTGTTTCGAGAAAGTTAAAAGATTGATTCGAGATCAAGTATATTCAAGATGATGTACATGGTCGATAATTGAAAGATTTATTGATAAAAATGACCATTGTTTGATGATTAGAAGAGTTTAAGATTGAATGGAGATTGTTCGTTTGTTGATACTTGTGATAGCTAAGTTTGTTTAATGTCTTGAGAAGATTCATAGTTTGAAGAGATTGTTAATTTGAGGGGGAGCAAGAGTAAACTCATGATTTGTTAAATATGCTCCGAAATGATTGTTTGTTCAAGGGGGAGCAAGAGATTAAAGATTTGTTATTGAATAATTTGCTCCGAGATAGTTGTTTGATTGAGGGGGAGCAAATGTTAACTGATCAAAGAATCAAGTGCTCCAAGATGTTTATTGATTCAGAGACAAGTTAGACCAAGAATTGAAGTTTTAAAGTCAAATCAAATTTTCCGCATTCAAAAACCAAGCTTCCGCAAAGCCAAAAGAATTCAAAGTTAAATCAAGCTTCCGCAATGCCAAAGAATTTAAAGAAAACCAAGCTTCCGCATCCAAAAGAATTCAAGAATTCAAAGTCAAATCCAAGCTTCCGCATGCTACTCAAAAGTTCAAGTTACTTCTCCAAGCAACATCAAGTTGAAATCAACATTCAAAAGTTTAAGTTGTGAAAGCTCAAAAGCTACAAAGATTTCAAAAATGCTTCCAAAGTATTCAAAGTTGCAAGAGAAGATCAAGATTTAATAAGTCATCGTCAAATATATTTGTTTGTTGAGAAGATTCAAAGTCAAGGTTGATACAAGACATTGAAGACAATGAGAAAGCTTCAAAGTCCATTCAACATTGAAGATTTTCAACAAATGGGCTCATCATGTTATTTAAAGACCGAAGACGATGCAACATTTACAATTCAACACCAAGGGGGAGATTGTTAGAAATATAAATGGTGTTAAATTGTAATATTTCTAGTTATATAAGGGGTATTAGTGTTAATTAGATGATAGGTATAAATACCCCTTCCTTAATCATTTTGTAAGTAGCCTTAATCATAATTCCATACTTACACACACTTAAGATATTTTCTCTCTCCTCCCTATCATCTTCAACCTCCATTTCACACACAAACACACTTTACACACACTAACCTAAATCCTCCATTAAACCTTCAATTAAGCTCAATTCTATATCTAACACTGAGACACCTTTCTTTCAAAAGATTTTGAAGATTTACCCGTGTAAACCCTCTTTGGAACATCAACTTTAGGTTTTGATGAAATAGATTTTGAAAAACTTTTGGACATCTCAGTCTTGTCACAAACACACTCAACATCAGTCTGAGTTGAGGTCTCAACGGTCTTAACAACATCACATTCACTTGATATAGAAGAATCCACAACTTCACATACAGGACAATCAGGTTCAGTGCAACCTTCAACAACTTCTTTAGGTAGGTCAAGAGAGACAGAACAATGATTTTGACGCTGAAAAGATTTTGTTTGTGTTTGCAATTCAATCTCAAGGTCGGAAATTTTCTTTGTCAAAGATGTTTCGTTTGACTGAAGTTGCAAACACTTGTCTTCAAGACACTTGATTTGAGCACAAAACTTTGTTCTTTCTTCTTCAACTTTGCTCTCAAAAATGGTGGACTTATTTTGCAACTCATGGTTAAGCTTAGAAATCTGTTGTTGCAAAACAAGTTCTTTTGACTGATTGGATGAGTATGCATCAGTAAATTGTGTGTAAGCTTTTCTCAATTGAGCACACAACTTACTAATCTTTGACTTTAAAAGATCATTTTCTTATTGAAGACTTTCCACGTTGGACAAAACGAGATCATTAGCAGATTTGAACTCTTTATTTTTGGACATGAGTTGGTTAATTTCAAGTTGAAGGCTTTTGTTTTGTTCTATGAGTTTTTGACTCGTCTCATACATGAATCGTTTTTCTTGAAAACGAATGACAGCACATGGAACATGTTTGTTGTTGAAAGTCTTGGATGTAAATTACATGTACAACGACCATTTTTATGATCCCAAATTTCATCCCCTGTGGGTTCTTGAATGAACATAGTCGTCAGTTTATCTGGCACATTGAACTTTATTGACTCAAAATTTTCTGAAGTCTGGTACGAAGAAATAATCAATTTCAAGTCTTTAATGTCAGACACAAAACAAACACGTTCCTCACAAAGAGCTTTGAATCTCTTGGACACATCCTCAAACTCTTGATACACTCGAACAACACAAGCATGATTATTTCCTTGAAAACATGAACACTTTTGACTATTATGAAAACCATATGAACCCATGTTTGGTTCAAATTTGATCGGTATGGTTGACATTTTGACTCACACGTTGACGACAACCCAATAAACGAACAACTCAAGACAAGAACACAAAAATTTAACCCAACAATTAAAAAAAATGTAAGCCCAACTAACAATAGCCCAAAAAAATTTTTTCAAACAACACAACTTGATGATACCCAAAGAAAGATTATCATAACAGAATGATTTACAAGCCAAGCGACCCAAGTTACCACAACAAACAACCAAGATTCAAGTCGAGTAGACCAAAAGAGCTATTTGCCGAGCTGGGAGCTCGGTAAATGAGGGTTTAAAAAAATCTTCAAGCTTCACTCAAATGTTGGGAAAATGAAGAAAACTGATTTTGAAAATTATTTGAACAAATTGGTCTATTTGCCGAGTTGGGAGCTCGGCAAATGGGGTGTTTGATTGGAAATGGGTTAAGTGATGGAGAAGTGGGTGATTTGAATGGTTTGCCGAGATAAATGGTCGGCAAATGGTGGTTTTTGAAAGAAATCGACTAAGTATTTGAGTTGTATGATTTGCCGAGCAGTGAGCTAGGCAATTGGTTGATTTGGCAAAAGAGTTGGTCGGTCAAGTCGGCAAACACGAGAACACAACTTCTGGTCGAGACTTTGGTTGGCAAACACGAGTATAGGTAAGCTGGTCATGAAGATAACTCGGCAAATGCAAGATTTAGGTCAGTTAACTCGGCAAATGCGAGTTTGGGTGAACGAGTCGTGAATCCAGAAGTTGAACTTAGTGTTTGCCGAGCTTCGATCTCTGCAAATGGAACAAATCATCCAACACTTAGAAAAATTTTCTTAAAACGATGATTTGCCGAGCTTATATCTCTACAAATCGCACTATTCGTCCAACACTTAGCCAACGACCTCTGCAAACACGAGAATACACTAAATGACAAAATAGTCGGTTTCCAGTCGTCTTCTTCGTTCAGCCAAACACTCAAACGCCGAGCTCACACAAAAACTTCAAATTCTCACTCATTTTTTCGAATTAAAACTTGAAAATTGTATCAAAATGTTCAGAAATTGATCGCGAACAAATCCTCGAACAAAATTTCAACAAATTTTCACTCAAATCAAATCCCACTCAAACCTCTGTTTGCCGAGCTCATTCAAAACATGATCAAAAGTTGAAATTGAAGTTTGAAATTGATACCGAATGATGATTTACTATCAATGAATCGATCGGTGAACAGAATTCTTATCAAAACACACTCAAATTGCAGAAATAACTTGAACAGTTATCTCGGCAATGAACATTTTCAGAAAAACTCAAAAATACCAGAATTAAGCACATAAACAGCTTGATTGTTGCTTGTGGATCGTTCAGATATGCTGATTGTGCTCTGATACCAATTGTTATAAATGAACTTGAGCTTAATTCAAGGTTTAATGGAGGATTTAGGTTAGTGTGTGTAAAGTGTGTTTGTGTGTGAAAGGGAGGTTGAAGATAGAGTTTAGAGAGAGAAAATAAGGTTAGAGAGAAGTAAGTATGGAATTATGTGTCAAAGGCTTAGTTACAAATGACTTAGGAAGGAGTATTTATACACTTCACTAACTTAACACTAATACTCCTTCCACTATTGAATATTTACAATTAAACACCATATTTATATTTCTAACAAGGTCCTTTGTACTTGTCATCCCCATTCCTCCATGATCCTTGGCCTTGGTTCGGGTTTTGTTGAGTGTTGCTTGGAAGAGTACCCGGTTGCCTTTGTTGATTTCCCATCCTATCAATTCTCTTTTCCAAGTTAGAGATCAAAGCTTGGTTGTTGCGATTGATAATGTCTATCTTGTCATGCAATCCTCCAATCTTGTCATTCAAAAGCTTGGAATAGTTCTCCATTGAAGCATTTCGCTTCTCTTGAGCTTCCTCTCTCTTGTCTTGTTTCTCAAGGAACTTGGACATCATGGCCATGAGAGGTGATCCTTCCTCCCCATTGTCATCTGTAAAGTCCCTCACACGATGGTTTAACCCACGAGTGTAAAATAACAAGTCAAGTATGAACTAGATTGGACTAGTATTACTTTAAATACAAATGCAAGAATATAAATAAAGTAATAATGACTTAAAGCAATATTTAAACAAGTAAATAAATGGTGGAACACAAATGTAGTTTTCAAGTGTATTTTATTTATTGATGATAAACAAAATACAAGATTGTTGCGGAACCTAGATATTACAAGTATGTAACTATCTAAACAATCTTTGAATTACAAGTGATCTATACTTGCTAAATAATCTCCTTGGATCGATATACTTAAAGTTGTGAAGTATAACTATTTTGATCGAGAGTATTTTAGCAAGTTCACCAAATTGCAAAAAGTAATTTGTACGAGGTATGTGACTTTGTATTTATAGGCAAATAAATTCAACAGTGAATTTATTATGCCGTACAAATATGGTTGCATGCATTTAAGGCAACTACTTAAATTCCTTAAATGCATTGGTTAAAGTACAAGGATAAAGTCATGTTGATGTGACTTGTCATCCTTTTAACCAACCACCTTTACACACGTATTGTACTTTTATCAATAGACAAATGAGTTGTCCGTGTAAAAGTGTAAAGGCATAAAGTCAATTCCTCGTAATCAGTGTTCAGACTTGTAAGGTCTAGAACACTGATAAAGTCACCAGTCAGGAGATCTGGTAAGACTGTCAGTGGGCTCCACTGCTTGTCAGTCTTCTTTCTTCATACTTCAGTCTTTAACTTCAGTAAGAATGTCTTCAGTAGAAACGATCTTGACTGGAGTGAAGTCCAGTGAGCTAATCTGGAGGATTCCAGATTTACTGTACAAGTAAATAGCTCACTAGTCTTCTATTATTTCTGGACAAATCTTCAGTGACGCTCCAGTCTTCAAGTCTGGAGCGAGTCCAGTAAATCTGGACCTAACAAATTCCCCCTATTTGTTCAGAAATAATGCAAGGTTTTTCAAGCTTCTATCTATACAATTGTATGCTTGAAGAACACTTGATTTTTGACTAAGTCTAAAAATTTAAGTTACTGGAAAACACCTTATAGATCATCAGTGTTCCAGTTTTCATTTTTTTTAGTTCTAAATTAGACTTAATCTGATCACTTACTTGTGAATCAAAATATGTAACTATATTTACAGCCATCAACAGAAAATAAGTTACAATTTTGGGAAATAAATACAATTTTAATACAAGTAAATGATGAAGAGTCAGGCCCTTCTCTTTGAAGTCTGTCCAGGAGCATCTTCAGTGGCCTTTCTCTTTGGAGATGGTGAGGATGGTACAGAAACTGGTGGTCGCATACCCAGAGCAGCTTCCATCTGTTGTATTCTTTTCCAGACCTTCTCAATCCTCTTCATAAATGCTTTGACATCAAAAGTTAAATCAGTTTTCCCCCTGAAAGTCAAGCCTATCTCCTTCAGTTCTGTCCATCCAAATGACTGGACTGAAGCATTCTTCCTTTCATCCACGAAGTTACCTTCTCTGGTCAACTTCACTTGAAACCTGGTCATTTGTTCATGATTTTCAGCAAACTTAATCTCAGCACTTATGATCCTTCTGGCATCAGCCCTGAACGTCATCAGTTCATTATACTTATCTTTCAATTTGGCAGCCTGAATCAATGCTTCAGTTTCCCTGGATACCTTTTCTTGTTCAAAGGCAGACTGGATTTTTTCATGATTTATTCTTAATGAAGTATCCAAGGGAATGAAGGTACTGAGGTCTGCATCTCTGGCTGCCTTGAGCTGTTTGGCAGTAAGTTTGGGTAAACCCTTTATTTTCTTTCGATATTCAATCTCCAGAGCTGCAGCATTTTGTCTGACCTTCTTCTGGAGGTTCACCAGTTCCTCTGTTCTTTGTCTGATCAGTTCAATTATGCTGACACCATAAGTCACTGCATCATATGTTTGTTCTTCTAAAGAGTACCTGGAGCAAACATAGACATCATCCATTGCATCCAAACATTGATGAACTCTGGGGTCTTCCTTCATTCTTTTATATACATCAACATGTATGCCCAACCTGCCAGCATTATAAGAATCAAGAGTCCCCATTTTTGCCATTTCCATTTGTGAGCCTGCAGTTCATCCTTTTGCCTTTTCTTAAAAATTTCAATCATTATGCACTCCTACTCCAGTCTCTTTGAAGTGTCATCATCAGCAGTAGGAAATTCTGATGAACTCCCAGTGGTTTCAATCTCTCCTCCAGATACCACATGTTGCTTTCTTTTTACTGACTTCAGAGAAGTTGTGATATCTGGGAATGCTTCAAACTGGGGCTCACTGGCATCAGTACCAGCAGCCTCTTTTTCCTGCACAATGGCTTCAGTGCCAAGTGCTTCTTGTGCACTGGCATCAGTACCAGTCACTTTTTCTTGTTGCACGATGGCTTCAGTGCCAAAGGCCTTTTCAATTGCACTAGCCATCACTTCTTTCTTTTTCATCACCAACACTTCTGGAACGGACTCAGTGGCAGCAGACTTTTCCCCCTTGGAATGTCCACCAGTTTGAGACTTGTGGGCATTCCATAACTGTTCAAGCATGTGTCTGTCTGAAGCACCAAATGTTCTTCCTGCCACTGGAGTTGTGATATTCACAGTCTTCCTTAGCTCAGTCATGTAAGTGCACGTTCTGGTGCACATTTTGTGTCCGATGCATCTCAATTAATGGGCTGTTTTGCTAGATGTGTTGACCACGAGTTTAGGTCAAACACGTGTTGATTGACCACGAGTTTAGACCAAAATCGTGTGGAGGCCACGAGTTTAGACCAAACTCGTGTGAACAGTAACACGAGTTTGACTAAACACGTGTTACTGTAGCACGCGTTTGGAAGCCCACGGGTTTGAAGCCCAGCCCATTTCTAGCCTATAAATAGAGATCTTAGGTTTCGGTTTTTGGTTGATGATTTTAGTTGCAACAGATTTCATTCACTAGGTTCTCGAGGTAGAGATCTATACCTCGAGATGCCGCCCATATTATTCGATTATCAAGAGTCGTCTCGTTGATTGTAATCCGTAATCATCGTAGATGTATTGTAAACGGATTTATTCATGTAATCATTCGACTAATGATAAAGGAATCAGATTTATATCTCCTGTTCATATTGATTTCGTGTTCTTATATATGTGATTCATTCAATTGCCTCAATAACGATTATGTTTGGATTCCGCACTTACATAGTCGTAGGAATCGCGAATCGATCGATCACAGGAACTTTCAAGTCACTTCCTTCTTGATAATTTGAATTTCTGAAGACAAGTGCTTTGGCATTTCATTTTCAATCATATGTACCACCTGAGGCAACAACCCATCTTGAATGGTTCTAAGAACTGACCCAGAAATTTCCGAAGTAATTTCTTTCAACATATCACCTCTAAATTTGCGTACAACTTCATCACTGAGGGTGCTTACAACAGAATTCTGGTCAAGGGTTGGCCTGCTTTCCAGATTACTAATCCTGGTGGTCAACTTCTGAACCTCATCTGTCAGACCTGCCAGTGGTTGAACAACTTCAGCTTTCACTGCAGTCTGAACAGAATTCACCAGCTTTGCCTCTAATCCTTGAACTGCCACTTTAATATTTTCAGAATTTTTGTTTGTGGCCAGAACCAGTTCATTCATTTTCTCAAACACCAGCTTCTCATTTCCAGCAAAGAGGTTCATTTCTGATGCAAGATTATTTGATAAAAGAGATTTAAAATCAGAAACAACCTGAGAAGATGACTGGAATGATCTCTCCAGGTCCGCCACCTTAGTCAAAAGGCCTTGGACCTCGGCTGAAGAAGAGGTGGAGAGACCACCAGGAGGAGTAAGTGCAGATTCCCTTCTGAGCACTAATGGAACTTGTGTCTGGACTGCTTCAGTAGATGTTTCAGTTGTTGTAACAGTCGAGTCCAGCACACGAGAGAGGTTCAGTGGTGCTTCAAGTGGTGGGGGTTGATTTTGTGAAATTTGAAGTGAGGGTGGATTGAAATAAGGAGTGTTTCGCGGTATTGAAAGTGGTGTGGTGGTGGTGGTGGTGCAATAATGGATTCTGGTGGTGGTGGCATTTCTGTAGAGACAAGTGGTGGGGTGACTGAAGCAATAACAGAAGTAACAGCATTTTCTACTTCATCACCCAGAAAATTCATATTTACGTCAAACATATTACCTTCAGACATTGGGGAATCTACCTCATCCCAATCTGGAGCCGTCCCAACTGTCTGATCATCCACTTCTCTATTTAAATCCAACTGAGCATCTTGCTCACCAATCACCTGTTCATCATCCTGTACAACATTTTCCTCCTGCTCAACAATAAGAGACCCATCTTCATTCATGATATCACCAGCAGAAGAATGAGAGACTGGAATTACTAGAGGTGAGGCTCCAGTAACGCCAGTTTGTTCAAGAGAGACTACTTGTAAGTTTTCTCTTAAGACATCTCCAGACTCCTGTTGGGAGGAATCTGGATGGCTCGATTCAGCTCTATTAGGATTGACCTGAACTCCATCCTTCCTAAGACGTCTGGAAGTTCTTGGTCGAGTGGGGAGTTCTTGAGGTACAACAATTTCAGCCTGTTGAAAGTAAGAAGCCACCTGGGTTACTGGTTGCACTATTTCAGCATTTAGGACTCCAGATGGTCCTTCACCAATCTGGTTCCCACCTGGAGCCTCTTCTTGCTCATCCGATGATGATGCATCGAGTGCATCATTTCTAAAATGGTTTAGCATATTTACAGGAATTTCAACCTCACCAGCTCTTGATTTTAATGAAGTCAACTCCCTCAGAAAGTCACACACAGAAAAATGGTTTGTATTGTAATCATACTGATCACCTAGAGCTCTTTGAAAAACAAGTGATAGAAAACGAATATATGGAATATGAGGTTTTCTACCTTTCACTTTTAGACGCTCAACAAGGTCATCGAAGAAAATCTGAGCAAAGTCTACCCTGTATCCAAACCATAGGCAGTAAGCAATCTGGAGTTGCATTTGATTTATCTGGTCCAACCCTCCAGAGCTGCCACCCAAACACTCAACAAGATGAGTGAAGAAGTATCTCCATGAGTCTATAAGCTTGCTCATGTAGATGGTGCCTTTTCTTGATAACTGGCCATGCTCATCCAGTATATCAGTATGTCCCATCAGTCTACACACATCCCTGTAATTTAGACCAGTAGGGAGAGTAATGGCCATCTCATATTCAGCCAAATAATTCAACTGAACAATATCTCTAAGAGAGTCAACAGTGAGAGTTAAGGCCCTGGTGCCTTGTTGCAATGTGTAGTTGATGGATTGAGTGTTTTCAACATACACAAGCAGTGTACCAAAACTCACATAAGTAATCGTGATACATTTTTCCGGGATTGAGAGTAAGAGCACCGTAGAGTGGACAACTGAGGAAAAAGGTATTCAGTCGTCCAATGAGAGAAGTAGGAGCATGAGTGGTGCTAGTGAGTCTAGCCATCCAATTATTCATATTAATTCTGATCGCCTTTACCTCTAAAGTAATATGAGGTGCCTTTACTATGTTGGCAACGGGAAGCATATTCAGCAGCGAGAAGATTTTTGACAGAAGTTGCTTGTCGAGGGGCCATTTTATTTGGTAGATTGATGATATGAAACTGAAAATTTAGGGTTTATGAAGATTTTATGAAGTAAATATGAGAGAGATTGATGATTGGAAATTGAATGAAAAATGGAGTAAATGAAGGAATTTGAAGAATTGGGAGTAAATGATTTTCGAAGTAAATGAAAATAAAAGTGAATGTGGGTATTTATATAGGAGAGAGAGTGTGAAACTCAAACGGTTATTTTTGAAATTATCAAATGTAATTTTGATCGGATTTTGAAATCCGCATTAAATACATCACATCACACATTAATGTGTGATGGTTTACATCCCACAAACATTACCCACTAGTTCCTTTTGTCTTCCCAAGGTAAAAAGTTCCATCATTAGGTTTGAAAAATTACATGCCACGTAGGATAATAAGATAAATATCTTTTCAAAGAGTTTGCATACGTGGCACGCACAAAGACCAAGTATTAAAATATTATGACTGACATACCATGACTCATTTCAGTGCACCTGGAGGTTGACTGGACACTCCAGTATCACTGGTGGATTAGGCCAGTGATGCATGCACTGATGGTACACTGGAGGGACACTCCAGTAAAGTACCAACGATAACCATTTGAAAGAGACTGGTAACCTCAAACATGCACATCAACTAATACAGACAAGTGAGAGGGACACATTTACAAGGAGACAGAAGTTACCTCAAACATGCACATCAACTAATACAGACAAGTGAGAGGGACACATTTACAAGGTACCAGTGATATTTTCCAGAAAATTTTGTCCAGTGAGAAAATAAATTAATAAATTCCCCCTGAAATTAAAACATTTTAAGGACAAGAAAATATATGGCCTGAGTCTTCCCCCTGGAATGTTGATCCATAAATCTATTAATGCAAAGATAGTACACAAAGGCGTTCGATATCTAAGCAGTCATAGATGTATAAATCTTTAAATCAAGGATCCCTGATAGTACACAAAGGCGTTCAATACCAGGGTTCCAGATTTATGGGTTTAACATTCCAAACTCACCAACAAGATATTCAAATGTTTTTACATCCAGTGGTTTAGTAAAAATGTCAGCGAGTTGTTTGTCAGTGGGAATAAAATGGAGTTCAATGTTACCTTTCACAATATTGTCACGAATGAAGTGATACCTGAGATCGATGTGCTTTGTCTTTGAGTGCATGACTGGATTGTTTGAGATAGCAATGGCACTGGTATTATCACAAAATATAGGAGTTTTCGAATATTTAATACCATAATCAAGCAACTGGTTCTTCATCCAGAGTATCTGAGCACAACAACTGGCTGTAGACACGTATTCAGCTTCAGCAGTGGACAATGAAACTAAAGTTTGCTTCTTACTGGTCCAGCTGACCAGTTTGCCACCAAGGAAATGACATCCACCAGTAGTGGATTTCCTGTCTATCTTACAACCTGCATGATCTGAATCTGAATAACCCATTAGATCCATGCCTGAGCCTTTGGGATACCAAAGACCCAAACTGGGGACACCCTTAAGGTATTTCAGTATGTGCTTTACAGCAAGCATATGAGATTCTTTTGGATTAGACTGATATCTGGCACATAAACATGTTGAAAACATTATGTCTGGTCTACTGGCAGTTAAATACATCAGTGAACCAATCATGCCACTATAGACAGTGATGTTCACTGGTTTTCCATCAGGATCTGAGTCCAGTGTCAGTGGTGCAGAAATTGGAGTGGGTTTTGATGGTGAAGAGTTCATATCATATTTCTTTAAAAGATCTCTAACATATTTTTCCTGATTAATAAAAATACCATCTTTGGTTTGTTTAATCTGGAGTCTTAGAAAATATGTTAATTCACCCATTAAACTCATTTCATATTCAGATGACATGATTTTAGAAAATTTCTTGCACATGTTTTCATCAGTAGACCCAAAAATAATATCATCAACATAATTTGTACCAGCAGAATATTACCTTTTTCACGAAGAATAAATAAGGTATTGTCAATTGCACCTCTTTTAAAACCATTTTTCAATAAGTGTCTAGTCAGAGTATCATATCAGGCACGTGGAGCTTGTCTGAGACCATAAAGTGCTTTGTCCAGACGATATACCCAGTGTGGACGCTTTTCATCAACGAAACCTAGTGGTTGTTTGACATACACTTCTTCTTCTAATTTTCCATTCAAAAAGGCACTCTTTACATCCATCTGGTAGACCTTGAATTGATGATGAGCAGCGAATGCTAAGAATATTCTGATCGCTTCAAGTCTAGCCACTGGATCAAATGATTCATCAAAATCAACATCTGACTGGCAGTACCCTGTGCTACCAGTCTGGCCTTATTTCTGATTACGTGGCCATCTTCATCTACCTTGTTCCTGAATACCCATCTTGTTCCAATTGGTTCTTTCTTGCCAACTGGGAAAGGGACCAGGTACCAAACCTTGTTCCTTTCAAACTGATGAAGCTCTTCTTGCATAGCAGTCACCCAGCTTGGATCTTCCATAGCCTCGTCAATCTTCTTTGGTTCAATCAGTGATAAGAAACTGACATATAAGCATTGATCACTGGAGGCTCTTCTGGTCAGAACCCCTCTACTGGAGTCACCTATGATCTGATCGATAGGATGAGCTTTTGTCCATCTGGAGTATTGACCAGGATTGTTACTGACAACAATATCAGTGTAAGAGTTCAATTGAGTTTCAGGATGAGGATCCTGCCAGACTATTTCAACATCTTCATCTGAATCAGTAAGATCACGATTTGCATAATGAAATTCTTCATTTGAAGGAATTTTTGGTATAATATCAACTGAAGCTGATACTGGGGGAGTAGTACGACCATCTGATCCAATAACAAGTTCAGAGGGTAGTTTGAAACTTATTTAAGGATAAAAAGGTGTACTACTAGGGGTTTTCTTCTTTTGAGCTGGTTCCAAGTCAGAGTGACTGGAAACTTCTTCAGGTGAATCTTTACAGTTGATGGGATCAGATTCACAGAAGATAATTGGATTTTCTGGGGGAGAATCAAGGGCTGGCTTTTTATTGAATTGCATTATTTGATTCATCAAATGTGACATGTATTGACTCTTGTACCTTCTCCAGAGTCTTGTTGTAGACTCTGAAGGCTTTGCGAATGGCTGAATATCCTAAGAAATATCCTTCATCAGCTTTGGCATCAAATTTTCCTAACTGACTGGAGTCGTTTAGGATGTAAACTGGACATCCAAAAACGTGAAAATAACCAATATTTGGTTTTCTATTTCTTAATATTTCATAGGATGTCTTCTTGTGTCACTTCACATACACTGATCGATTCTGGGTGTGGCAAGCAGTTGTAATTGCTTCAGCCCAGAAACTGGTAGGAAGACCAGATTCAGCAAGCATACTTCTGGCAGCTTCTATCAGCGTTCGATTTTTCCTTTCTACCACTCCATTCTGCTCTGGAGTGTGTGCTGAAGAGAAGTTCTGAGAGATGCCAGTGTCAGTACAGAATGACTCCAGAGTTGCATTCTGGAATTCTGTTCCATTGTCACTTCTTAACTGACACACCTTTCGCTTATGCTTGAGTTCAATCTGCTTGATAAGAGTGATGATTTCAGCAGCAGCTTCACCTTTAGACCTGAGAAAGATCACCCAACAATATTTGGAGAATTCATCTACGATCACCAGGGTGTATCTTTTACCAGCACGAGTCTGAACATTCACTGGACCAAAGAGATCCATATGAAGCATGTGAAGTGGTTCAGTTATGCTAAAGTTCTGTCTGGTCTTGAAACTGGCACGTTTCTGCTTCCCCATCTCACATCCTGGACATGGCCTTTCCTTTTTGAAGGAAACCGAAGGTATCCCATCTGCCAGTTGTTTTCTAGACAACTTATTAATATTTTTAAAATTTAAATGGGATAACCTTTTATGCCATAACCAGTTTGTGTCTTCATCATCTTGAGTATAGAAACACTGCTCTGAAGGAGAGCTTTCCATATCCATCACATACACATTCCCTCTTCTGGGAGCAATCAATACCACCTTCCAGTCTTTGTTGAATACGATGCCATGAACAATATTGAACAGAACTTGATAGCCATCATCACACAGTTGACTGACACTGATCAGGTTATATTTCAAACCATTCACATATGCAACTAGTCTGAATTTGACTTGTCCATTGTTCAGAACACCATACCCCTCAGTTTTTCCACAACCATCATTTCCAAAAGTAATGGAGGGTCCATCAGAAATTACGAACTCCTCCAGCAGGGTCTTACATCCGGTCATTGTCCTGCCAGCTGCACCGTCAAGATACCAGATAAACTTCTTTCGATCGCCCTGCACATCCACCAGATATATCAGTTAGATTTGGGAACCCATCGACTGATGGGTTCACTGGATCCTCCCTTATGGATCCCTGGGGTATCTGGTTGAGTTCACTTTCTTCAACAGTAGTTTTTGTAGAAAACACTACTGGAGTTGATAGTTTAGAAACCTTTTTCTTTTTCTCAATTAAAGGAATATTTTTATCTTTCTTAGAAAAAGGTTTGGGATTTTGTTTAGGGCCAGATGAAGTTGCCTCAAAATTGTTTAATCTTGCATTACAACTTTGAATTTGACGAGCCATTAGTTGAAACTGGCTCTCCATCCTTAACAAAATAGATTCTTCAGATGACACCTGAGCCTTTCCAGTTGACTGGACTTTAGGCTTAGGAAGGGAACTGGTCTTTTTCTTTTGAACCTGGGGTTCTTTAGAAGCAGTCTGAGGCAAAGGTTTATTTCGATTGACCTTTTTAACTGGAGCAGTCATTTGGAATGCTCCAGTCTTAACCTCTGGAAGTTGAGCTGGTATAATACAAGTTTTTGGGGTGGAAGGTTCATCGTAAATGGTACTTGGTCTAACCTCCTCTGGTAACCGGTCAATAACTGGTATTAATGCTGCAATATGAGTATTTCCATCCAGATAAGCACGTTTTTGGGATGGAAATTGGTTTATTCCAGCATGATATGGCTTTCTTGTTTCTAGCCATGATTTAATAACCTGTTTTTCTTTTTGCAAAATCATTTCCAGGTCATGTTTTTTCTTGAACCAGTTGTTCAGTTACCAAAACTTGTGCTTGAAATGTCAGTTCAATATCTTGAAGTTCTTTTAATTTTGATTTTAAAGCAGCGATTTTAGAGGAATCTGTTTCTAAGCTATTAAGACTGTCAAATCTAACAGTTTCCACAAAAATTAAATCAGAATTTAGAGCTTCAGCAATGTCCAATTTTAATTCAGGATCGGTTTCATTATCGTACTCACTAACCTTTTTAATTACAATGTCCACCCATCGACCAGATGTGACATCATCCTTCACCAGATGCTCTTGGTCTGCCAGAGCCATAAAACAACAGTCTCTTTCCTCTTCTTCATCAACTGATGAATCATCAAAGGGAACCCATGCTTCTTCATTGGTTGCAATCATGCATTTATTATTTTCTATCTGTTGAGACATGAGAGCAATTTGAGCCTTAAGCTTTTTGTACTTGGACTTGTAGCTATCATCAGGCTTGTTATAAGAAACAGATGGACCAGACTGAGAGACAAACTGACTGACTTGCACTCCTTCATGAAATGACCTTTTCTGCCACACTTAAAGCATGTCAGATTGGTCTTGTCAGTAGAGGAACTAGGTGCATGTTGTCCAGTGGGCCTATTTGCTCTTGCTTTAAAACGATTAAATGTTTTAGCAATCATTGCAACCAGGTCATCACTGTCAGTTTCATCACAGTCTGGAGAGATATCATTAGTGACTCCATAATCCATTAGTTCAGACATCATCTTCTTCATAGAAAATACATTCTCGGAAGATATTAATGCAGCACAAGGTGGTGCAGTATTACTGACCAATGTGGAACTACTGGAAGCATGATTTAAAGCATCCTTTTCAGCCTCAATCCTCTGGGCTTGATTCTCTTCAGTGAATCTGAAGGCTCCATACAATGTTGACAGAGTATGGGTGTGCAAGGTTTTACCTTGTCTCAAGACCAGAATCATGTGAGACCATTTAGTGAGAAGAATATCACAAAATTTCTCCAAAAGTATATCCTTGTCTTTCTCAACCCCCAGTCCTCTTAACTGGTTTATAATGCTCATAAATCTGGTGTAAGTACCAGTTAGAGACTCATTGGGGAGAGCAAAAAATGACTCATACTTTTTGTTTAGGGAGACCTTTCTGGTAACAACAGTATCATCACCTCCCTCATGCTGGTTCACCAGTTCATCCCACATGGTTTTAGCACTGGGATAGAGAACTAGTGTGGGAATTAGGGTTTCTGGAACTGCCCCGAGGATCATGTTTTTAAGGATGGTATTAAGATTTACCAATCTCCTCTCCTCTTCGGACCAGTGTTCCTCCCTCTTTTCCCTTCCACTTCTTGATCCAGTTGGGTCAAGGAGTGCATTGATAGGAAGTCTAGACACATAGGGTCCTTCATTTAAAATTTTCATCATATTTCTTTCAATACCAGTAACATGTAATATCATCCTAGCTTTCCACGTACCAAATTCATCACTGTTCCCATTGAATTTAGGAACAGGATTATTCGAGTAGTGCACATGTACATGTGGAGAAGCAGGAGGAGGAGGAGGTGGAGGATTATTATTTTGAACGGGTGGAGGTTCATTAAAATTAGGTTCGGGATTACCTTGTGTATTTTCTGGGTTGGCCATCGTGAAACAGATCTAGGCAAGTATATTAGCCTTCTGCTCTGATACCAATTGTAAAGTCCCTCACACGATGGTTTAACCCACGAGTGTAAAATAACAAGTCAAGTATGAACTAGATTGGACTAGTATTACTTTAAATACAAATGCAAGAATATAAATAAAGTAATAATGACTTAAAGCAATATTTAAACAAGTAAATAAATGGTGGAACACAAATGTAGTTTTCAAGTGTATTTTATTTATTGATGATAAACAAAATACAAGATTGTTGCGGAACCTAGATATTACAAGTATGTAACTATCTAAACAATCTTTGAATTACAAGTGATCTATACTTGCTAAATAATCTCCTTGGATCGATATACTTAAAGTTGTGAAGTATAACTATTTTGATCGAGAGTATTTTAGCAAGTTCACCAAATTGCAAAAAGGTAATTTGTACGAGGTATGTGACTTTGTATTTATAGGCAAATAAATTCAACAGTGAATTTATTATGCCGTACAAATATGGTTGCATGCACTTAAGGCAACTACTTTAATTCCTTAAATGCATTGGTTAAAGTACAGGGATAAAGTCATGTTGATGTGACTTGTCATCCTTTTAACCAACCACCTTTACACGAGTATTGTACTTTTATCAATAGACAAATGACTTGTCCGTGTAAAAGTGTAAAGGCATAAAGTCAATTCCTCGTAATCAGTGTTCAGACTTGTAAGGTCTAGAACACTGATAAAGTCTCCAGTCGGGAGATCTGGTAAGACTGTCAGTGGGCTCCACTGCTTGTCAGTCTTCTTTCTTCATACTTTAGTCTTTGACTTTAGTAAGAATGTCTTCAGTAGAAACGATCTTGACTGGAGTGAAGTCCATTGAGCTAATCTGGAGGATTCCAGATTTCCTGTACAAGTAAATAGCTCACTGGTCTTCTATTATTTCTGGACAAATATTCAGTGACGCTCCAGTCTTCAAGTTTGGAGCGAGTCCAGTAAATCTGGACCTAACATCATCTTTCTTGGAGGTGATGGTGGTTGTTGTTGTTGAGGCGCGCCATGATGATCATCCTTTTGCCACCTATATTGAAAATTTCCACCACGATTGTTAGAATAAGAATTAGATGAGTTAGAAGAGTTACCTTGGTGTCGGCCTTGATAATTGCCACCACGTTGGAAAAGAGGTTGATATTGACCCGGCCGTTGATTTTGAACAAAATTCACATCTTCTTTAACTACCGAATCACACTCATCGGGATGGTGTGGTCCACCACAATGACTACATCCCCCGGCCATAATCTTCACATCACGCTCTAGTCCACCAAAGTTGTTCTCCACCATAGAGAACCTTTCATCCATTCGGTTTGAAAGTGCCCTAATTTCAGAAATTACCTCGGAACTTTCACCCTCATCAACTCTAGCTACTACCCTACGTGACCTCCTATCTCTACTAGGAGACCTAGAGACTTGAGCCTTCGCCATATCCTCAAACATTTTCCAAAGCTCACTTGAGGTCTTGTAACTAGTACTACCCCCACAAGTCATCACCATCTTCTCATAACTTTCCCTATTCATCCCATCTAAGAATATACCCACAATTTCGGTGTCACTCACCCCATGCCCGGGACATTCCCACAAAATATCTTTCATTCTTAACCATGCTTCAACTATAGTTTCATCCTCATCTTGCCTAAAAGAACGAATGACAAGTCTAAGTTCTCTTTCCCGATTAGCCGGAAAGAATCTCTCAATCAAAGCTTCTCCAACCGCACCCCAAGTAACCAAACTATCCGGTGGTAAACCCTTCAACCATTTATGAGCCTCTCCCGTGAGAGACATAGGAAAAAGCTTCATCTTGACATTGTCACCTTGATTTTCCCCATAGTTGAATAAGTTACAAATCATCTCAAACTTGTCAAGATGCTCATGAGGATCCCTTTTATGTCTTCCGTCAAAGCACAAGTCCTTAACCATTTGCAAATGGTTACCTTTCACCGTGAAAGTATCAATTTCGGGAGCACGGATGGCCGGGGGGGGGGGGGGGGGGGGGGGGGGGGGGGGGGGGGGGGGGGGGGGGGGGGGGGGGGGGGGGGGGGGGGGGGGGGGGGGGGGGGGGGGGGGGGGGGGGGGGGGGGGGGGGGGGGGGGGGGGGGGGGGGGGGGGGGGGGGGGGGGGGGGGGGGGGGGGGGGGGGGGGGGGGGGGGGGGGGGGGGGGGGGGGGGGGGGGGGGGGGGGGGGGGGGGGGGGGGGGGGGGGGGGGGGGGGGGGGGGGGGGGGGGGGGGGGGGGGGGGGGGGGGGGGGGGGGGGGGGGGGGGGGGGGGGGGGGGGGGGGGGGGGGGGGGGGGGGGGGGGGGGGGGGGGGGGGGGGGGGGGGGGGGGGGGGGGGGGGGGGGGGGGGGGGGGGGGGGGGGGGGGGGGGGGGGGGGGGGGGGGGGGGGGGGGGGGGGGGGGGGGGGGGGGGGGGGGGGGGGGGGGGGGGGGGGGGGGGGGGGGGGGGGGGGGGGGGGGGGGGGGGGGGGGGGGGGGGGGGGGGGGGGGGGGGGGGGGGGGGGGGGGGGGGGGGGGGGGGGGGGGGGGGGGGGGGGGGGGGGGGGGGGGGGGGGGGGGGGGGGGGGGGGGGGGGGGGGGGGGGGGGGGGGGGGGGGGGGGGGGGGGGGGGGGGGGGGGGGGGGGGGGGGGGGGGGGGGGGGGGGGGGGGGGGGGGGGGGGGGGGGGGGGGGGGGGGGGGGGGGGGGGGGGGGGGGGGGGGGGGGGGGGGGGGGGGGGGGGGGGGGGGGGGGGGGGGGGGGGGGGGGGGGGGGGGGGGGGGGGGGGGGGGGGGGGGGGGGGGGGGGGGGGGGGGGGGGGGGGGGGGGGGGGGGGGGGGGGGGGGGGGGGGGGGGGGGGGGGGGGGGGGGGGGGGGGGGGGGGGGGGGGGGGGGGGGGGGGGGGGGGGGGGGGGGGGGGGGGGGGGGGGGGGGGGGGGGGGGGGGGGGGGGGGGGGGGGGGGGGGGGGGGGGGGGGGGGGGGGGGGGGGGGGGGGGGGGGGGGGGGGGGGGGGGGGGGGGGGGGGGGGGGGGGGGGGGGGGGGGGGGGGGGGGGGGGGGGGGGGGGGGGGGGGGGGGGGGGGGGGGGGGGGGGGGGGGGGGGGGGGGGGGGGGGGGGGGGGGGGGGGGGGGGGGGGGGGGGGGGGGGGGGGGGGGGGGGGGGGGGGGGGGGGGGGGGGGGGGGGGGGGGGGGGGGGGGGGGGGGGGGGGGGGGGGGGGGGGGGGGGGGGGGGGGGGGGGGGGGGGGGGGGGGGGGGGGGGGGGGGGGGGGGGGGGGGGGGGGGGGGGGGGGGGGGGGGGGGGGGGGGGGGGGGGGGGGGGGGGGGGGGGGGGGGGGGGGGGGGGGGGGGGGGGGGGGGGGGGGGGGGGGGGGGGGGGGGGGGGGGGGGGGGGGGGGGGGGGGGGGGGGGGGGGGTTTTTTTTTTTTTTTTTTTTTTTTTTTTTTTTTTTTTTTTTTTTTTTTTTTTTTTTTTTTTGTTTTTTTTTTGTTTTTTTTTTTTTAATAGCACCTGAGGTACAACTAAAGCAAAATAAAAATAAAACAAGTAACTTCTCCGTGCAAAGCACGAGAAAAGGATCGATTCACAGAATCTCAACCAAAAGTACTTAAAATCAATCCCCGGCAGCAGCGCCAAAAACTTGATGTGTGAAATCTAGTTTAAAAATTTATAACAAGATCTACCGCTAACTGACTACAACACACTTACGGGCAGTGTACGCGTTCGTACGTAATATAGCTAACTGGCAAGACCAGGATTGAACACCAGGACAGAATGTTGCACTAAAGGTTGTAAAAATGTGAAACAAGTAAAAGGTTTGGTGTGACCGAATTGTCACTTTGCGTTTCTGAAAGCTAAGTAATTAACGAGTAAAATAAAGTACTCAACCGGATTAACGAGAGCACGAGAAAATAGTTTGAGTTGTAAACAATAGTTAACAAGCCATCTATGTCGAATCCATTCCACAAAAAGTCTAGGTTGCATATAGGTTAAGCTCAAAATTCATTAATGTCGGTAATAATAATCGTGACAAGACAAAACACAAACGGGTACCACCTACGTTTGTAAAATCGACTAAATCACCTAATCAACTCAATTTCTTGCAACAAGTGGTACCACCAACCTTATTACAATTCCTTGAACTAACTAGTTTGTTTGATTATTTAAATAACAATTTTATCTTTGTGAAAGAAACGTGGTACACCAACCGTTAAATCCACTTAACAAAGTAACTTCTATTGAACTTGTATTCTTTACTATCATACCATGACCTAGCAAGAGTTATTCATAGACAAACAACTAAAATAATACTTGTATTCAACTAGTACCACTAACAAAGAACACAAATATCACCAAGAACACAAGATTAAGTAAAAGAAATCACTTCATTAAGATCTTGACAAAATGTTAAGTAAAACCAACTTGAATTCAAAATATTATGCAACCATAACTAATTGTTTCACTTCATCTTCATAGGTGTATAGAGATTTAGCTACTCATAATGAAAAGAGCTAAAGATTCAATTAAAAAGGAGAACATGATGTACCAAAATAGAGTAATAATCCAAATCGAGCTAACAATCAAGCTACAATCACCAAACACGAGCCAAAATTAATCTTCAAGTCTTCAAACTAGTTGGAGTAGTGAAAAACCCTTGAAAACCCTTGAAAAACGGCTGGAGTATATGTGTGTAAGCTCAGGTGTCCAAGATTAGGTTTAGGGTTTAGTGGTGGTTGGTATTTATACCCCAGGAGAGAGAAAATCGACATGTCAACTCAATCTCGCGCCGCGAGAGGCTTTGGTCGCGCCGCGAGAAGTACCAAAAAGCGACCAGATGATTGCAGGGAAAAAAGTCGTGCCGCGAAATTGCCTGGTCGCGACGCGAGTGGTGTTTTGTGAAGGCTCGCGCCGCGAGGAGTCCTGGTCGCGCCGCGAGTTCAGCCAGATTTCGCCATTTCAGCTTCGTTCTTCATTATGACTCATCCGTAAGTGCATATAGACCATTCCTAAGCCATTTTCTACCATTTGTGAGTGATAAACCTGTTGTAGACCTGAAACCACTAGCAAACACCATAACGCACCACAAAACAAGTAGGAATGGCAATGGGGCGGGTTCGGGGCGGGTACTATGATACCTGAAGCCGAAGCCGATAAGAAACATAGTACCCGATACCCGTCGGAGATGTTATCGGGGCACCCTATTGGGTCAAATGGTTCCCCCAAACCCGACCCGATACCCTATACCCGTTAATATACCCGAAACCCGACCCGAATTCCTTTGAAAAAAATAAAAAATATATGTACAGTCCATGATGAGTATGTAACTTTTGGCATTTCAAACCACTACTTTGATTATAAAAATACAACTCAAGGTACATTCCATGATGATTTATGTACATTCCATGAATGTGCGTCCATGATGAGTATGTAACTTTTGGCATTTCAAACCACTACTTTGATTATAAAAATACAACTCAAGGTACATTCCATGATGCTTTAAGTATGGTCCATGAATGTGGAACTTCTGTCATTTCAAAGTACTGCATTTGATTACGAGATTGTAAAACAACTTACACCCATGATGCTTTATGTAATACACTACTGACTACTTCTATATATAATATTTATATATATATATATATATAATTTACTGTCGGGTTCGGGTCGGGTCGGGGTAGACATGCCCCAGTCCCTGCCCCGAAACCCGACCCGTTCCCCGTTAAGCTCGCCCCGACCCGATCCGAAATTTTCGGGTATCGGGTTTCTCCATCGGGTTCGGATTTTATTGCCATCCCTAAAAACAAGTATAAACGGCTATAAAACGAGTATAAATCGTCCAAATAGGATGTGGGAAATATGTATAAATTAAGACACATCAGTTATGCTTTTTGTTCATCTGGGTTAAAAAAAAAATTACGTTTTCGGGTCGAGTCCTTTCAGTCAGGCATAGAGTCTTTGCAGTGAGCACCAGGTATATCTAGTCTGACTTCATGATCACTATCCAACTTCATTTCCATGAACAAAATTCTTTCCTATCTTTGGATTCTTCTTAGAATTTTTGTAGAATATTGATGATTGAGGGTTTTTTATGAAAGTAGAATATGCATGTTTTATTGCTTGAAATCTTGCATTACACAATCCGGTTTTTATAAGGCTTCAAAGCTTCTTTATGACGTCCTTCTTCCTGCGTATACAATTATTTAATTACCCTGTCTCTCTCATTCTTCCCCCATTTCTCCCTCTTTCACTCTCATTCAGTTAACTCAGCCCACTCAAAAACTCTTTTTCTGGATCAATGTTTGAATTTGAACCCAGGACCTCTACAAACCTTCCAACTCCTCCTTGGACCACTAAATCAAAGGCGTCTTTTATATATATATATATCTATATATATACGTAGGTATATATATATATATATATTAAATGATGATCAAACTTATATATATATGTGTGTGTGTGTGTGTGTGTGTGTGTGTGTGTGTGTGTGTGTGATGATTAAAGAATCCAAATACGATTAAGTATAGAAAAAAAAATAACATAATAATGCTAGTCACGAGAAACTGTAAATAGTTGATGAGATGAAACAAAATGAAGTATGCTAGCGACTCCTCATCGATCACAATCATCTTCATGTTAAACATAAGTTCCATGACTCACCGCATAGTTTGCAACAATGTTTTGAAAACCGGACCGAATACTGGATACTGAACCGGTCTCACAATATTTTACCGATCGGACCGGTCGGATCGGTTGGACCGGATTTTTTATTACATATATATTTATCAAATTAATACAACAATTTTATTAACTTAAACATAATATTAGTTCAATAATATTAATTCTAATATCAATTATCCAAAATAAAACCAAATTCAAACACAAAAAAACCATAAACAACATATTTTGACACCAATAATTTAAAATTTGAACACATTAGAATATTATCAAATGCAAATTATTATTATTTTCCTTTGAATCATCTTTTTTCTTATAATACCAAATAAAAAGAAAATCCAAAAACAATATTCTAGTACTATATAGTTATACTAATCTTACAGATTATGTCCATGTACTCAATAAAAAGATAAATAAAAAATTAAAATTAAAATGTGTAACAACCCTCAATTTCCGACTAGGACAACTCACTTATATTTATCTAGGTATCTATCCCTAGAGGTTTATTAAGAGAATTGACCTTCTAGACCTTTAGGGCATGGGAATATTTGCCCTCTAGTTCAATGAATTACCATAGGTGACTGGTTGCCTTAGAAATGCCATAAACAATGACTATAATTATCCAAGATAATCTCCAAGTGAACACATAATGACAATTCTATAAGAATGTGATTTAAACCACCAAGCATCTGAGAAAACCAAACAGGTCAACAACTCAAATAATAGCAATATAGAACAGAAATTTTAATTCGAGAAGTTAAGTTATAAAAATAATTGTACAAGACTCACAAGTTGAGATAACAATCAAGAATTCTTATAAATATCCAACAATTTAATCACCAAGCCAATTTGAGTAAATATGACATGAAAATAAAAAGGACTATCCTAGAAATATATTTATAAACCAAAATGTTCATCAAAAAGTGCTTGAATAATAATAATAAGCATATATGTGTCTAATATAAATGCAATTTTATAAATAATGGCTTAAGTAACAAATTAAGAACACAAAATTATGTATACATATACATACATACACACGACACATATACATACACATTTAGACCCAACTAGTTAACTTACATAAATAAGTAAATAGATAATACACTTATAAAACAATTACCACTTAAAATACATACACACACAAGTTACTTACACAATTTTTATACAAAAAAAAAAAAGAGAAACCCCTTCATTTTCCCCCCTTTTGGCCGGCCCCTTTACACACTCACACTCTCCATTCTCAAGATTTTTACATTCACTCTTTTCTTGTAACTCTCACTCTTCACACACACTTCACACACACATCTATTACTCTCTCAAAAACCCTTCCTTCTCCCTCTTTCTCTTCTCCATTCACGGCACAAACAAAGCAAGAAAACACAAGCAAAAATCAATCTAAACTAATTCTAATAATAAAGGGTTGAAGCTAGATCATGCTAGGGTGTGTTGAAGCAAGTTATGGAGCTCATCTTGGTGCATCATGGTCGAAATATTCTGCCCCAAAACAGCCGTGAATCACAGCCCCTTCCCACCATTTTCGTGACCCAAAAAGGTTGTTAACAACATCTCTTCACTTAATAAATCTTTAGTTAATCTTGTTCTTTCAAAACCCAAATGTTTTCTTATCTTTTAGAATTAACATCTTTAAGACTTTAACAACAAAAATGATATTAACTATTATTATCTTTTTCATCAGCAGCTATCATCAGTTTTTTATAATAAACAAGCATCTTTCTCACTTGATCCTAATTTATCATCAGATCCATATATAAGTCATAATCAAAATAAATAATTTATATATTAAAAATCAACCTATACGTAATTCAACCATCTATATTTATATCTATATTAAAAATCAATCTATACCTTTCTTACTTGATCTATATCTAATCTATTACTAGTATTTGATATATATCTATAAGCAAGCTTCTTTTTCTCATCCATTCCAACCTTTCTCTTTGTCGTCTTTTTTTCTTTCTAACTAAATCACACTAAAAAGACAAAAATGTAAATAACTCAAATATATATGTAAAAAAAAAGATCTGCAACTGCTATAGATCTCGATTTCAGATCTCGTGAAATCTCTGCCCCAACAAAATCAATATGCTTAGTTAAAAAAGAAGCTTTTTTTAATATATATCAGATCTTCTTTATTATTATATATATATAACTAGAAGAAGAAGAAGAGGAGAGAAGTTCTTGGTGTCATGGATGGTGCATGTTGGTAGGTTGGTGGATGAAATGTTGATTAATGGAGCGGTAGATTAAGTGGTGATTAATGGTGAACGAAATGGTTGCTGGTGGTCGGAATGGGGTGATGGCCGGAATGGGAAAGAGAGAGGTAGAAGAGATCTGAGTTCAAGTTGCTTTATATATATCCACTCTTTTATCTTTGTAATTTATCAGTCTATGTGTGTGTGTTTTCTTATGATGATGATGGCATCTGGGTTTTTATGAACATGGGGTAGTTTGTTGGGGAATGGGGATAAAGGGAAAGGTAAATAGAGAAAAGAGTTAATTACACTTTTGGTCCATGTGACACGAAATGACCATTCTAGCCTCGGCGTGCAGGTCATGTGACCACCAATTTAACGGACGTTTGGGTCGTGGACCAAATTTGTTAACAGAATTCCATACTCAGGGATGAAACGCGTAATTTCGTGGTCTCAAGGACGGTCTGTGAAAATTGGTACAAACCACAGGGACGAAAAATGTAATTAACTCTATTTTGTATAATCAAACAATTTTATACGAAATGTTATAATGTTTATAAAACTTTAATCATGTACATTGTATGTAATGAACTTACAAATTATGTATATTGTATGTATCTGACCAATAAAAACCTTACAAGTGGCATCTTATACGGTTGTCACATATACGCGAGTATATACAATGCACATAATTTGAAAGTTCATTATATGCAATGCACATGATTGAAGTTTGATACATACTATGAAAATTCGTATAAAATTGCTTACATTATAATGTACTAATCCCTATTTCGTATATTTAGATGTCATAGTGATAAACGTTATCAATTTATGATGTTTATAGGTATTCAGACATTTAAAAAAATCAAATTGTCTTTTTTTTTAAACGGCATTCTATCCTACTCCTACTCCTAAATTACACGTATGCCTGGAAACCAGGATCTCGAAAAACCTCTATTAATCCACTCTCACAAATGTAGGAAGTGAGACTCGAACCCAGGTGGATTCTCCCAAGGTCAAAAACCTTACCAATGGGCCACCGACCCCATTGGCTAAAAAAAATCAAATTGTAATCATTCAAATATTTAAACACTCCTAACATTCAGAAGTAGTATTCAGATTGAGATATAAATTTCTAAAAACAAACTAGGCCGTAAACTTTATTATTAAATACTACCGCGGTGTTCCCCAAAAAAGTTGCTTTTACTATGAAAATTTTAGACCTTGTTAGCATGTTGGCATCATTAGGATGAAGGTAATCTGGCAAAAACAAAATTTTGTTAACTTTTGACAAGAGAATTTAACCAATGAATATGTGACATGGCATTTGTGTCAAATATTACCAAATAGTTTGGTGTAGTTGCCAAATTGTGCTAAAAATTGCCGAAACCTTTGACCGAAAAATATGAACATATAGCCGGAAAACTTTTTTACCTTATGGCCGAAAAACATGAACTTATGGCCACAAAACATAAACTTACGGTCGGAAAACTTTTTATTTAAATAAAATTGGGCTCAAAAATTGGTTATCAGCAATTCGAAAGTCGATGACGTCATGGTAGTCAAACCAAGGTTTACCCTAACAAGATACGCCACTGATCATCTGAGTCTCATTTTACGAAACTGTTTATCATCATCCCCTTTTAGACGTAAACCGGCAACTTAACTTGTTCAACAATATCATCACCGATAACCTATTTAGTTTTCCGACCATATATTGCATGGAACAAACACGGCAACACTACAACGGAATAAAGATTTCGACAACCTTACCGCATAATTAAACACTACCAAGTTAATAACAAAGTAATTAACGACAATATTAAGTAACAAATATACATAAACAGTACGCATATAAGCAAAGTAAGCATATAGCAGGAGTAACCAACAACCCCAAAAAAGAGTCACCGGAAAACATGAACAACATGGGCGGCGATGAAAAGAAATTCCTACACAAATAGGATACATGAAAACACCCATAAAAGAGTTTACATATAAACTCTCAAACGTGATGGCCTTGAAAACCCCCAAAACGGAGAAAACAAGACTCTCCGGAAAAAATCAAGGCATTTTAGATCTGTCATGAATAAGGGTGAACGTTGAGAGCATCAATACGTTCACATTCCAGCTTCGATTCCGGCAATAAAATCTTATAAAAACACAATATTAGGCTTGAAATCGAAAACTCCCAATCAATATAGTTAGGTTTTCGGCGATAATAAACAATAGACCACGGCAAAAAAAATAAGGTCACACAGCACGATACCACGTAAACAATTATCGGTACCATGGAGCCGAATCGATGCTAGTTGCCCTTTTTTACCGATAAGAACGGGGAAAGTAAACCAGAGTGTCATTTTATGCTAATGAACAAATCGAAGAAAGAGAACCGATTACACCTTTCACCCTTATAAAGGTATTAGTGAGGCCATGTAACCAAGAACATGAAAACCAACTCAAAACAATGAAATTGGGCCTTTTTATTTTGGGATTAGTATTTGTGAATGTAATTAACTATGGACGAATGTCTATAGTGTGAAAAAAACTAAAAGTGGGTTCGTTGTATGTAATAACTTTCAAATCTTGTCTATTGTATGTATCCGACCAATCAAAAACTTACAAGTGGCAATTTATATGGTTGTCACATATACCCGAATACATACAATAGACAAGATTTGAAAGTTATTACATACAATGAACACAACTTTAGTTTTTCACACTATAAACATTCGTCCATAGTTAATTAAATTCACAGATATTAATCCCTTTTTTTTATCCATAATCATTTTATATATAACTAGATTTTAAACCCGTGTCATATACACGGGTTTTACAACATTATTAATATAGGAATTAGTATATGAAAAAAAAATAAAATAATACGTTAAATGTAAAAATATACTTAAAAAGGAATTGAGATATTTAAATGTAAATACTGAATGATAAATTATATCAAGGTTGGATGGTGTAGCAGAGTTTCTTTTATACAAATCTTCCAGATAAGCAATATCTTAACTTTGATTACATAATTGATCGAGTTCTCATTGATGTCTTGCAAAAAAGTAATTTTATTTTCGTTAGCCATGATTGTTAAGAACAATAAAAATAGCTGCTAGTTCGTGGGGTTTTCAATAATTTTGTCTTTTATGATTTTATTTGTAGATTTCAGTTTATATAAGAAGCTGTATACTAAATATGATTTGATTTAATTACTAATAACAACAATGAGTATCCTAATTATAGTCTGATTACAATTACTAATAACAACAATATTACAATTAATTTGATTACAATTAATAATATAAAATAAAATATTGATATAAATATGTAACCTCCCTAACTTTTAGCTATATTTGTTATTAGATAGACATTATGCAATAAAGTATTATTATTTTTAAATTGGGTTAAAAGTGTAAATTGGTGATGGAAAATCAAAAAGTGTAAATTAATTTAGACATGTGTTGATTTAATTAATTTTGAGAAATTGAGAGCTGTGATTGGTCAATTGAGGTTAGGTCAGTTGCCTTTTAGTATATATTAAGATAATCAATGATTAAATGATAATCCATCTTTTGAAAAATAAGAATCCGACTAGAATATCCTAAAGTCAAAAATTAATGGATCACCTTCACAAATGATGTTAGGAGATTATTATAAATGAAAATACAATAATAACTTAGCACGAAAAATCATAAAAAAATATACAATATTCATCTTCTTTTTTTTTTCTTTAACTAATAATTACTTGGACGCTTCTTAAACTTTAGGTCCCTTGAACAGTCAAACATCTATCTGTACTATAACTAAAAGAGGAGGTTGGTGTACACTTGGTACCCCTTAAAGCTTTTTTTAGGCCCAAAACTCTCTTCTAATTACTCTAGATCTCTCTTTTTTTTTCTAGATTTTTTTTTTATTTTTTATTTGTTTATTAAATAGATAATTATATTTAAAACTCTACCTTGAACAGTCAAACATCTATCTGTACTATAACTAAAAGAGGAGGTTGGTGTACACTTGGTACCCCTTAAAGCTTTTTTTAGGCCCAAAACTCTCTTCTAATTACTCTAGATCTCTCTTTTTTTCTAGATTTTTTTTTATTTGCTTATTTGTTAGGTCGAAAATCGACCAAGTATAATTTGTTCAGAAATAGCTGAAGCTCAATGAAGAATACTTGTATAGAATTCTGAGGTCGCTCAGAATTTGTTCGCTGAAGCTTCACTTCAGTTCAGATCAACGTATCAGAAAACCGTTCAGAATGAAGTCAAAGACTGAAGTCTGAAGAATGAGAATCAGTTCAGATGTGGAGCTCGGAAACTGATTCTACCTGATCGAAGACTGAAGCATCTCAGTGTAAAAGTACTTACACACTTTTACACTGATTACGAGGAAGACTTTTTACTCTACATAACTTTACCCGGTTAATAGAATTAACTATTAATTAAAGTACAAGGTAAAGTAAAGGGTGGGAATAAGGCTTGTTAAGTCACATCAATTGACTTACACTTTTAAACCTTAAAAGTACCCTTGTAAGGAATTAGGTTTAATTCCTTAAATACTCCCAACCATATTTGTACGATCTGGTCCACGTCATCATGAACTTAGGTCTATAAATATAAGTCTTCTCACAACTTGCAAATTGCTTGAAACTTTGCATTGCAACTTGTGAGATATACTCTAAGTAATCCTTACGAGTATTTCCAAGTTATTAGATCACTTGTATTTCTAGGTTGTTTAGATATTTACACTTGGGTGTTTATCTTTGTTCCGCAACAACCTTTGTATTTGTTTATATATCAATAAATCAAATACCTTGAAAAATACATTGTGTCTCAATGCTACATACTTGATCTATACATATTATTTATATAGTTTCAGCCCTTATTGTTTCTTGCATTTACTTTCAGTATCTTTATCGTATTGTTCATCCATATCTGGATCGTATTCTGAACTGGTCATCTTCCAGTTAGAACTACTTGCCAGTCGGGTATTTAAGCCATCTATATTTGGGACTCACAATTGGTATCAGAGCAGCAAGGTTGAATTATATTAATTCATTAACCTTTGATCTGCAAAGATGGCTGACCAAATGTTCAATACAGGCCCTGAACCTAATGCTAATGCTAATACAACTCCACCCCCTATCATCAACAACAATATACCATCACATAATGTGCATGTACACTTTCCGAATAATCATGTTCCCAAATTTGATGGGAACAGTGAAAACTTTCAAACATGGAAAGCATGCATGCTCAAATATATTGCTGGTGTTGAAAGACATTTGACCGATATTCTTAAAGAAGGACCCTTTGTCCCCTTGAATGCCTCCACTGTTGTCAGAAATGCCGATGGGACTCCTAGGGTTTCACCCAAGGAGAAGGATCATTGGTCTGAAGAAGATCATAGGCTGGTAGACCTTGATACCAAGCTGCAAAACATGATCTTGTATGCTGTTCCTGAAACTCTTATGCCCACCCTTGTTTTACTTGAAAATTCAAAATTAATGTGGAGGAACTCATGACACAATTTGAAGGCACCAATGAGACAATTGTCACAAGAAAAGTAGCTTTGAACAAAAGATATGAGTCTTTTTTTGCTATCCCTGGTGAAACTTTAACACAAACATACATCAGATTCACTAATCTGGTAAATCAATTGAAAGCCCTGGGTGTAACTAAAGATAAAGAAATTTTGTTGGAAAAGTTTTGTGACATCTTACCCTCTAAATGGGAAAACTTGATCTTGGTTTTGAGACAAGGAAAAACCTTGCACAGTCACACTCTAGCCTCTCTATATGGAGCCTTCAGGTACACTGAAGAGAACAAGGCTGAGAGAGATGTGGCTGAGCAAGATGCCAAAAATCATGCTTCTACCAGTTCAGTCATGGTTCATAATTCTGAACCACATGGGACTGCTCTATTATCTTCTGAGAGTGATCATTCTGACTCGATGAAGAAGATGATCTCTGAAATGTTAAAAACTGGTATTTCTGATAATGTAACTCATAGTTGTGATGAGGATGACAATGATGATCTGGTTGCCATGCTGGCTAAAACGTTCAATCATTTTAAGGCCAAATCTAATCGATCTGGCAAACCATTTGCTTCCAGCGCTTCTATTGATAAGTCTAATCTTGAATGCTTTAAGTGTGGCAAGAAAGGACATTTCATGAAGGAATGCAGATCTAGTCAACCTTCATCATCACAATCTGCCCCGAATCATTCTATTTTTCAGAAACCTGATGACAGCTATAAGGCTAAGTACAAGAAGCTGAAAGCCCAAATAGCTCTCATGGCTCAAAACAACTCAAGCAATAATAGTTGTATGATTGCCAAGACTGAAAAATTGGAGGAATCTGATGATGAAGAAGAAGTAAGGGATATGTGTTTCATGGCACGTGAAGATCAAGGTCATCTGGTCAAACCTGATGTTGAATCTGGTCGTTGGGTGGATATTGTTATGAAAAAGGTTAGTGACTTTGGCTTTGAAAGCAATGAGGAACAAAAACTGGACCTTTTGGTTCTTTTAGAGGTAGACATTTCTTTTGTCGAAACTGTGCGTTCAGAAAGTCTAAAAATGTTTGAAAATAATACCTCTGAACTGAACGCCAGTCAGGTCAGACTAAAAGAACTGAAAGATGTTCATTTTGCTTTAAAAAGTTATCAGTCTATGGTTGCCACTTTAGAGTTGGAAAAAGAAGAATTAAAAACCATCCTTGAAAAAGAACAAGCAATAATTAAATCTTGGATGAAAGCACCAAGGCCAGATGCTGCAATTAAAAATACTTTTGCAACTCAAAGAACAGCATATGAATCTGGTGATCTTTATTTGGCATCTATAATCACTGATTTAGATGCTCTTCCAAAGGAAATAAAACCTGAAATCATTTTTCCTAAAGTTGGCAAGCAGAAAACTGTGACTGATAAGGCCCAGGAACAATCTGAGGGTAAATCTGAAACATCTCAGACAACTGGTTCAGAAAGGAAGGCTAAAACCAAAAAGCCATCCCCTCAGACTTCATCTAAGGTTTCTAAAGGCCAAAAGAAGAAGAAAAATATCTCCCCCACTGAGCCTTCTACCTCAGATTCAGGTAAGGCTCAGGTGTCTAATGGAGAATCTATTTTGTTGAGGTTAGAGAGTCAATTTCAGTTATTGACTAGACAAGTGCAGAGTTGTAATGCACGTTTAAAAAATGTTGAAACCACTTCTCTTCAACCTAAACAAAATGCAAAACCTTTTTCCAAACAAATCAAGCTAAAATCTGAGAAGAAAAAGGTTGAGCTCCCCATCAAACCAATCGTTTTTATGTCATCTGAAATTATGATTGAGATCCCCTTTGATCCTTCTGTTCCTTATAAAACAAAGAAATCTGAGACTACTAAGGGAGAGTCTAGCGAACCCATCATGTGAGTCCCTTAAGATTACGAGATGGTTAACCAGGAATGTGTAAAATACAACAAGTCTAATAATCACTAGATTTGGACTAGAATTACTTGTAAATAAATATGCAAGATATATAAACAAAGTAATACAAGGCTTAAAGCAATAAACAAGTAAAGTGGAACAATTAAATACAAGGTTGTTGCGGAATCAAGATAATACAATTAAGTATGTATCCTAACAACCTATGAGTTACAAATGATCTATATTTGTCAAATAACTCTTTAGGATCGAGATACTTAAAGTTGTGAAGTATCCCTGTTTAAGATCGAGAATATTTAGACAAATTCACTTTCATGCAAAGTGTATGCTTAAAAGTAATTTTCTCAAGGAAATGACTTTGTATTTATAGGCAACAAAATTCACTACAAATATGGTTGCATACATTTAATGATCCGACAAGAACATTAAATGTATTGGATAAGGAATAAGGATAAAGTCACATCAAGTGCAAGTGTATCCTTTTATCCAACCACCTTAACACACGTTTACTTTGTTAAAGAACAAGTGGATTGTTCTTTGGAAAGTGTGTTAAAGCAAAAGTCAATCCTCGATATTAGTGTTCAGACTTGTAAGGTCTAGAACACTAACAATCCTCCAGTGTACAGATCTGGTAAGACTTTCCAGTGGACTCCGCCATTTGTTAAGTCTTCTTCCTTCAGACTTCAGTCTTTGACTTCAGTCAGAATGTCTTCAGTAGAGTAGATCTGGACTGGGGTGAAGTCTTCAGTGAGCTAATCTGGAGAATACTCCAGATTTCCTATACAAGTATTTGCTCACTAGTCTTCAATTATTTCTGGACAAATCTTTTAGAGGGACTCCAGATTCCAAGTCTGGAGTAGGTCCAGTCGAACATGTTTTCTGGTCAGATCTTCAGTGAGGCTCCAGAAGTCGGGTCTGGAAGCGAGTCCAGCAAAACACGTTTCTTGACTTATCTTCAATAAGTTTCCAGTAGTCCAGTCTGGAGCCAGTCCAGTAAGTCTGGACTAAATCTGGACCTAACAAATTCCCCCTATTTGTTTAGAAATAATACAAGTATTTTCAGGCTTATAGATATACAAATTTGTATGCCTGGAAAACACTTGGTCGATTTAAGTCTAAAAAATCTAAGTTACTGGAAAACACTTTATAGATCATGAGTGTTTTCAGTTTCATCTTTTAAGTTTAACTTAGACTAAATCTGGTCATTTACTTATAGAAATAAAAAATTGCAACTATTTATTACATTCATCAACTGAAAAATAGTTACAACTTTCATAAAACAATAATTACAATAAGTACAATGATAAAAAGATTTAGGCCCTTCTTTTCGACGTCCTTTCTGGAGCATCTTCAGTAGCCTTCCTCTTTGAAGATGGAGATGATGGAACAGACACTGGTGGTCTCAGACCCAACACAGCTTCCATTTGTTGAATTCTCCTCCAGACCTTCTCAATCCTCTTCATAAAGGCCTTCACATCTGGAGAGAGATCAGTCTTACCTTTAAAAGTCATTCCAATCTCCTTCAGTTCAGTCCATCCAAAAGCTTGGACTGAAGTATCCTTCCTTTCATCTGTAAAGTTACCCTCTCTGGTCAACTTCACATTGAATCTGGTCATTCCTTGATGAATTTCAGCCAATTTGATTTCAGCATTAACAATTTTTCTAGCATTGGCCCTGAAATTCATCATTTGTTCATAAGATGCCTTCTGCTTTGCCAAGTGAACCATTTCTTCAGTATCCCTGGATACACCACTCTGTTGTCCTTCAGTGGACTGGTGTTCTTGTCGATTGATTCTCAGAGTAGTATCCAGAGGAATGAAGGTGCTAACATCACCATCTTTTATTGCCTTCATTTGTTTGGCAGTAAGCTTTGGCAGACCAGTCATCCTTTTCCTGTATTCCAACTCCAGAGCACCAGCATTTTTTCTAATCTTTTTCTGGAGGCTTACCAGCTCCTCCTTTCTCTGTCTGATCAACTCTGGAATGGTAACACCATAAATTAATGAGTCATATACCTGTTCTTCTTCAGCGTAGAACGAGCGTATATGGACATCATTCAATGCATCGAGACACTGATGAACTCTGGGGTCATCCTTCATCCTTTTAAAGACTTCAATATTAATGCCTAACCTTCCAGCATTGTAGGAATCCAGAGTGCCCATTATTGCCATCTCCCTTTGATGGGCCAGCAGTTCATTCTTTTGATTTGTCTTGAAAATTTCTATCATAATGCATTGTTGTTGCAACTTCCTTGATGTTTCATTGTCAACATCTTCAGTCTGCTCTTCCTCTTCACCAGACACAACCTTTTCTTTTCCTTTAACAGATTTCAATGTAGTAGGAATATCTGGGAAGGATTCAAACTGGGGCTCACTGGCATCAGTACCAGTAGCCTCTTCTTCAGTCTGCACAACGGCTTCAGTACCGAGTGCTCTCTGGGCTAATCGTGCACTGGCATCAGTACCAGTCACTTGTTTTCTTTGCACAACACTTTCAGTAGCAACAGCCCTTACAACTTCCTTCTTTCTTATTAACCCTTCTTGGACACCAGATGATGGAATAGTCGATTTTTCCCCTTTGGAATGATCTCTAGTCCTGGACTTCAGATCATTCCACAATTCTTCCATCATGTGCCTGTCCAGAGAACCAAAAGTTCTTCCTTGTTCTGGCATGGAAGCAGTCATACCTTTCTTGAGTGCCAGCACTTCTTTCTTCATATTTTCAATTTCTTCTGGCAAGTGCTTAGGCAACTCAACTTCTATCATCTGAACAACTTCAGGCAACAAGCTATCTTGAATGTTTCTTAGAACAGAAGCAGAGATATCATCAGTGATTGTCTTCAGCATATCACCCCTAAATTTTCTAACAATTTCATCACTAAGGTGGTGCTGGTGGTGGCATGTTTGGTTCTGGTGGTGGCATTTCTGGTGTAGTTGTGGTGGTGGAGGTGGTGGTGGTGGTGGTGGTGGTGGTGGTGGTGGTGGTGGTGGTGGTGGTGGTGGTGGTGGTGGTGGTGGTGGTGGTGGTGGTGGTGGTGGTGGTGGTGGTGGTGGTGGTGGTGGTGGTGGTGGTGGTGGTGGTGGTGGTGGTGGTGGTGGTGGTGGTGGTGGTGGTGGTGGTGGTGGTGGTGGTGGTGGTGGTGGTGGTGGTGGTGGTGGTGGTGGTGGTGGTGGTGGTGGTGGTGGTGGTGGTGGTGGTGGTGGTGGTGGTGGTGGTGGTGGTGGTGGTGGTGGTGGTGGTGGTGGTGGTGGTGGTGGTGGTGGTGGTGGTGGTGGTGGTGGTGGTGGTGGTGGTGGTGGTGGTGGTGGTGGTGGTGGTGGTGGTGGTGGTGGTGGTGGTGGTGGTGGTGGTGGTGGTGGTGGTGGTGGTGGTGGTGGTGGTGGTGGTGGTGGTGGTGGTGGTGGTGGTGGTGGTGGTGGTGGTGGTGGTGGTGGTGGTGGTGGTGGTGATAGTGGTGGCGGTAGGTGGTGACTGGTGGTGGTGGCGGCAGGTGTGGTTGTGATAGGCGTTGGTGGAAGGTGGTGGTGGTGGTGGCATGTTTGGTTCTGGTGGTGGCATTTCTGGTGTAGGTGTTGGCATTTCTGGTGGAGGTACTTCTTGTTCATCTTCACCAAGAAAATTTAAGTCTGTATCAAAACCTTCAGACATTGGGGAGTCAACATTATCCCATTCTGGAGCAATCCCAACTGTCTGCTCACCAGACTGTTCACCAGTCTCTATTTCTACCTGTTCACCAACCTCAACATTCAAGTCCAATGGAGCCTCTTGCTCACCAGAAGCATGTTCTTCAGTCTGAACAACGGCTTCAGTACCGAGTGCTCTCTGGGCTAATCGTGCACTGGCATCAGTACCAGTAGCCTCTTCTTCAGTCTGCACAACGGCTTCAGTACCGAGTGCTCTCTGGGCTAATCGTGCACTGGCATCAGTACCAGTAGCCTCTTCTTCAGTCTGCACAACGGCTTCAGTACCGAGTGCTCTCTGGGCTAATCGTGCACTGGCATCAGTACCAGTAGCCTCTTCTTCAGTCTGCACAACGGCTTCAGTACCGAGTGCTCTCTGGGCTAATCGTGCACTGGCATCAGTACCAGTAGCCTCTTCTTCAGTCTGCACAACGGCTTCAGTACCGAGTGCTCTCTGGGCTAATCGTGCACTGGCATCAGTACCAGTAGCCTCTTCTTCAGTCTGCACAACGGCTTCAGTACCGAGTGCTCTCTGGGCTAATCGTGCACTGGCATCAGTACCAGTAGCCTCTTCTTCAGTCTGCACAACGGCTTCAGTACCGAGTGCTCTCTGGGCTAATCGTGCACTGGCATCAGTACCAGTAGCCTCTTCTTCAGTCTGCACAACGGCTTCAGTACCGAGTGCTCTCTGGGCTAATCGTGCACTGGCATCAGTACCAGTAGCCTCTTCTTCAGTCTGCACAACGGCTTCAGTACCGAGTGCTCTCTGGGCTAATCGTGCACTGGCATCAGTACCAGTAGCCTCTTCTTCAGTCTGCACAACGGCTTCAGTACCGAGTGCTCTCTGGGCTAATCGTGCACTGGCATCAGTACCAGTAGCCTCTTCTTCAGTCTGCACAACGGCTTCAGTACCGAGTGCTCTCTGGGCTAATCGTGCACTGGCATCAGTACCAGTAGCCTCTTCTTCAGTCTGCACAACGGCTTCAGTACCGAGTGCTCTCTGGGCTAATCGTGCACTGGCATCAGTACCAGTAGCCTCTTCTTCAGTCTGCACAACGGCTTCAGTACCGAGTGCTCTCTGGGCTAATCGTGCACTGGCATCAGTACCAGTCACTTGTTTTCTTTGCACAACACTTTCAGTAGCAACAGCCCTTACAACTTCCTTCTTTCTTATTAACCCTTCTTGGACACCAGATGATGGAATAGTCGATTTTTCCCCTTTGGAATGATCTCTAGTCCTGGACTTCAGTATCCACTCTCTGTTCAAATTGTACAATAGATTCAATATTCTCCTCTTCAAAAATAGGAGATCCATCAACATTAATTGTATCACCAGGATGGGTTGATGGATTTACCTGGACTCCTCCTCTCATCAGACGCCTATGTGATCTGGGTCGTCTGGAAAGCTCAACAATGGGTTGCACACTTTCTTCTGGAGCCACTTGACTTATAGGTTGTACCATCTCTACAACCTGAACATCCTGTTCATCACCAGGGCTTTCAACATCTTGTACTCTGCCTGGTGCCACATTCTCTTCAACCCTTTGAAATGTCAACATGGTTGGAGGAATATCTACCTCACCATCTCTTGATTGTAGGTTGTTTAGATCCCTTAAAAACTCACTCATAGAAAAATGAGTAGTATCAACATCATATTGGTCTCCTAGACCATTTCTGAACATAAGGGAAAGAAAACGGATATATGGAATATGGGGTTTTCTCCCTTTTGCTTTCAATCGATCCACCAAATCATTAAACAGGATCTGAGCAAAATCAACTCTTATTCCGAACCATAGACAATAGGCAATCTGGAGCTGGGTTTGATTTATCTGATCAAGACCTCCAGAACTACCTCCTAGACATTCTACCAAATGAGTGAAGAAAAATCTCCACGAATCTGTCAGCCTACTCATATAAATTGTGCCTTTTCTCAACAACTGGCCATTGTCATCAACAATTTCTGTGTGCCCCATCAACCTGCACACTTCTCTGAAATTAATGCCTGATGGAAGTTCGATGGGCAGCTCATTCTGGTCAAGGTAATTTAACTGTAGAACAGACCTGAGCAAACTCACTGAGAAACTTAACGATCTGGTACCTCCTTAAGAGTGTAAGAAATTGATGAAGTTTCTTCATTATAAAAAGCGGAGTACCAGAATTCACATAAGTAGTCATGGTACATTTTCCCTGGATTTAGGGTTAATGCACCATACAGAGGGCATGAGAGAAAGAAAGTATTCAATCTCCCAATGATAGAACGAGCAGGATGAACACTGGAAAGTTTGGCCATCCAGTTATTCATATTAATGCGAATGGCTTTTGCCTCAAGAGAAATATGTCTCGGTTTAACAACATTATCAACCGGAGCATATTCGGCAGATAGAAGATTTTTGGGTGCCATTATTGATTTATAGATGAAAATGAAATTGAATGAATTTAGGGCTTATGAAGGAGAAATTAATGAATTTGCAGTTAATATGAGAGTTTGATGATTGGAAAATGAATGAAGAATTTAAGAATTGAATGAAGGAATTTTAAGATTTGGGAGTAAATGTTCGAAGTAAATGAAATTGAAATTGAAAGTGGGTATTTATAGGAGAAACAATGTGGAACTCAAACGATTAATTTGAATTTATCAAATAAAGTTTTTGATCGTGTTTTGAGATCCGCATTAATTACATCACATCATACATAAATGCATGACGGTTTACAGCCCACAATTAGTAACAACTTGTACTTTTTGTTTTCCCAAAGTAAAAAGACCATCATTACGTTGAAAAATATCCATGCCACATAGGATAAAAATATCTCCAAAAGGATCTTTAAAAGGTTTACTTATGTGGCACGCACAATGACCAAGTATTTGAAAATATTATGACAAATTTCAGTGCATCTGGAGGTTGACTAGACGCTCCAGTATCACTGGTGGATTAGTCCAGTGATCATGTACTGATGGTACACTGGAGGGACACTCCAGTAAAGTACCAGTGAATACCATTTTTGAAAGACTGGTAACCTCAAACGTGCACGTCAACTAATATAGACAAATGAGAGGGACACATTTACAAGAAGACATAAGTCAACTCAAACACGCACTTCAACTTATCCAGTTACCAGTGAGAGGGACACATTTACAAAGCACCAGTAATATTTTCTGAAGAATTTGTTCAGTGAGAAAATAAATTCCCTTTGAACTTAAAACACTTTTAATAGGAAAATATTTTTCAAGTCTTCCCTGGAATGTTGTTCCAGAAATCTAATAATTGCAAAGATAGTACACAATGGCGTTCAATATCTGAGCAAGCACCAGATTTAAGGATTTAACATTCCCAACTCACCAACAAGATATTCAAAAGTTTTGACATCCAGTGGTTTGGTAAAAATGTCAGCGAGTTGTTTGTCAGTGGGAATAAAATGGAGTTCAATATTATTTTCATAATATGATCACGAATGAAGTGATACCTTAGATCGATGTGCTTCGTTCTGGAGTGCATGACTGGATTGTTTGAGATAGCAATGGCACTGGTATTATCACAAAAGATGGGAGTCTTTGAATATTTAATACCATAATCAAGCAACTGGTTCTTCATCCAGAGTATCTGAGCACAACAACTGGCTGCAGACACGTATTCAGCTTCAGCAGTGGATAATGAAACTGAAGTTTGCTTCTTACTGGTCCAGCTGACCAGTTTGCCACCTAGGAAATGACATCCACCAGTTGTGGATTTCCTATCTATCTTACAACCTGCATGATCTGAATCTGAATAACCCATTAGATCCATGCCTGAGCCTTTGGGGTACCAAAGACCTAGACTGGGGACACCTATAAGGTACTTCAGTATGCGCTTTACAGCAAGCATATGAGAGTCTTTTGGATTAGACTGATATCTGGCACATAAACATGTTGAAAACATAATATCTGGTCTACTGGCAGTTAAATACATCAGTGAACCAACCATGCCTCTATAGACAGTGGTGTTCACTGGTTTGCCATCTGGATCCGAGTCCAGAGTCAGTGGTGCAGAAATTGGAGTTGGTTTAGATGGTGAAGAATTCATATCGAATTTCTTTAAAAGATCTCTAACATATTTTTCCTGATTAATAAAAAATCCATCTTTGTTTTGTTTAATCTGGAGTCCAAGAAAATATGTTAATTCACCCATCAAACTCATTTCATATTCAGTGGACATGATTTTTGAAAATTTCTTGCACATGTTTTCATCAGTAGACCCAAAAATAATATCATCAACATAAATTTGTACCATTAACAGATTACCTTTCTCATGAAGAATGAATAAGGTATTGTCAATTGCACCTCGTTTAAAGCCATTTTTCAACAAATGTTTAGTCAGAGTATCATACCAGAT
>CM067170.1:6780140-6807102 GCA_034093135.1 Erigeron breviscapus | reverse complement strand
GAGGAACATCGCTGCTGACTGCAATGACAAAGACTCCAGGAATCCTCCTGAAGTAGTCATTCAGCCAAATCTACCCTCAGCTTCCGCTACTCATTCCTCCTCTGAAATCTCTGAGCGAGCTCCCCCAGCTGAATCCAATATCAGCTTGGGTGATGATGTTGTTCTTACTAACGACAACATTGCTGAGTACATTGCCGCTCAGCGAATCTCTTTTCCTCAGGCTCATGAAATCATTACAAATGGTAATGATAGTGTGCTAGCTGAATATGGGGAAAATAATCAAATCAGCAACATGGTTGTCCTCAACACTAGAAGCTCTATCACTTTCACCTCTGAAGATCAGTTCTTCGCTAGTGAGGTGGCTCGTGACATGCTCCCTGCTCATCAGCTGGTTGATCCAAATGTTGATCCTAGAGCTTCTCTTCCTTTAGTTTCAAGTGATGATGACCTTGCTCATCTTCCTCTCACATCCTCTGCTGATGATACTATCAGAGAGGATGCCCATAACTCTTCCTAAATTCTTCTTATGTTATCCTGCAGGCCTCGCTAGGAAAAGAAGTGTGGTATTTGGACAGCGGCTGTTCAAAACACATGACTGGATCTAAAGACCTGCTGGATAACTTCGTGGAGACCGACGGTCCCACAGTTGTGTTTGGTGACAACTCTACTGGCCAAACTGAAGGATATGGGTCTCTCTCAAATGGGCTGATCAAATTCACTAAGGTTGCCTATGTGAATGGATTGAAACACAATCTGATTAGCATAAGTCAATTGTGCGATGCTGACTACAAGGTTATCCTTGATAAGCATCAAGGCACAGTGATTAATGTCAATAAAGAAGTGGTCTTGGTCGCTCCAAGAAAAAGAGATATCTACTTGGTAGATTTCACTCCTGTCAAAACTGACAGCGAGACCTGCTTCTTCTCAAAATCTGCCTCTCAAATCAACTGGTTATGGCACAAGCGTATGTCGCATGTGAATTTCAAAACCATCAACTCTTTGGCCAAGAAAAATCTAGTTCGAGGCCTTCTTCCTCTCACTTATGAGAAGGACCGGCTTTGTGGTGCTTGTGAAAAAGGTAAAAGCCACCGAGCCACCTTCAAAACCAAACAGGCCATCTATCAGTGGCTATTTTCATCTCCTTCACATGGACCTTTTTGGTCCAGTGAATGTCCAAAGTCTAAGGGGTAGCAGATACACCCTAGTTATTGTGGATGAATATTCACGATATACTTGGACAATCTTTCTTCATTCCAAGAGTGATGCTGCTGAGGAAATAATCAATTTCATTAAAAAGATGGAAAACCTCAACAGCATACGTGTTAAAGAACTCAGAAACGATCATGGCACTGAGTTCAGAAACCACACTCTTGAGACTTTTTGTGCTGATCAAGGGATTAGACAAAATTTCTCTTCTGTTCGTACTCCTGAGCAAAATAGGGTAGCTGAAAGGAGAAATATAACTCTCATTGAAGCTGCAAGAACCATGCTTAGTGAGTCCTCTCTTCCTAGTAAATTCTGGGCTCAAGCAATTAGCACTGCTTGCCATACTCAAAATAGGTGTCTTATTGTCAAGCGACATGATAAGACTGCCTATGAAATTCTCAAGGGCAAGAAACCTCAAATTGGATATTTCCACGTTTTTGGTTGCCCAGTTTTCATCCTAAATGACAAGGATCATTTAGGAAAGTTTGATCCCAAAGCTGATGATGGCTACTTTCTGGGATATTCTTCCATAAGCAAAGCTTTCAGAGTTTACAATACTCGCTCTCAAAAGGTAGATGAATCAATTCATGTTACTTTTGATGAAAGCTGTTCTGCTTTAGGTGATCTTTCAAATGAGTCATCCGCTGAAGTAATCCTCAGTGATCTATCTGACTTGTCTGAAGTATCAGCGACACATCATGATGTTGTTGAACAACCTATCTGTTAGAAATCCAAAAATAGTGATAAATTGTAATCTAGAATAGAAGAATTTCTTGTTGTTAAGTCATAGATAAATGATCACTAAGGTTGAGGGGCTAATTGTGACAATTAGCATAATTGTGTAATTAGACTATAAATAGCCCTCTCACACCTTAGAGATAATAACCTTTGATAATTTTTACACATAACTTTATCTTAATACCAGATCTACACACAGTCTCACGATTCTCTCTCAAAACACACACAAACACCAAGAACACACACTCACCAAATCCACCATTGATGAATTGAATTCAGTAGTTAAAATCGTGTTATAACAAGTGGTATCAGAGAGAAACATCAATCTGATGACGATCCATACCTGAATTCAATCACAAATTCATCAAAATCAAAGTTATTCACAAATTCTGTTCGAACTTTTCACCGTCTGGTTCTTCAAAATTCACACTTCAAATCACATAAAATCACAATTATTTGTTCATCAATAGATTTGTGGTAGTTGAAAACATAATCCTGTCAAGTTTCAAGTTTCAATTCAATCTAAATCTCGAGATTGAATTTTTGAGTTTTGGCGCGAATTTTTGGGATTTGATTCTGTTGTGTTTTGTGTTGAATTTTGTTCATAAACGTGTTGCGGACATGAATTCAAACAGTTTGCCAGTGATTTCATGATCTAACTCCCAGTAATTCAAAAGATATTGAAGTTTTAAAAGTTGTTAATGGAGTTTTTCTGGAAAACTGTTGAATTGAAGAAGACGACCAGAACGATCTTCACTAGGACGATCTTATCAAGATCGTTTCAATTTCTGTTTGATCAAGATCGTTTCAATTTCTGTTTGTATCAAGATCGTTTCAATTTCCTGTGTATCAAGATCGTTTCATTTCCTGTGTATCAAGATCGTTTCATTTCTGTTGTATCAAGATCGTTTCATTTCTGTTTGTATCAAGATCGTTTCATTTCTGTTGTATCAAGATCGTTTCAATTTCTGTTGTATCAAGATCGTTTCATTTCTGTGTATCAAGATCGTTTCATTTCCTGTTGTATCAAGATCGTTTCATTTCTGTTTGTATCAAGATCGTTTCATTTCTGTTGTATCAAGATCGTTTCATTTCCTGTTGTATCAAGATCGTTTCATTTCTGTTTGTATCAAGATCGTTTCATTTCTGTGTATCAAGATCGTTTCATTTCCTGTCTGTATCAAGATCGTTTCATTTCTGTTTGTATCAAGATCGTTTCATTTCTGTTGTATCAAGATCGTTTCATTTCCTGTCTGTATCAAGATCGTTTCATTTCTGTTTGTATCAAGATCGTTTCATTTCCTGTGTTTCAAGACCGTTTCATCTTCAAGATCGTTTCAATTCAAGATCGTTTCATTTTCAATACTTAACCAAATTTCATCAAGATTCCAAAACGATCTCACCTAGGACGATTTTGTTCAAAACGATCTAGCTCAAGACGATCTTACCTAGAGCTAATTGGTCAAGATCGTTTCACTTTCTGTTCTACTCAAGATCGTTTCAATTTCTGTTTGTATCAAGATCGTTTCATTTCCTGGTTAACTCAAGATCGTTTCAATTTCTGTTTGTATCAAGATCGTTTCATTTCTGGTTAACTCAAGATCGTTTCATTTCTGTTTGTATCAAGATCGTTTCATTTCCTGTTGTATCAAGATCGTTTCATTTCTGTTTGTATCAAGATCGTTTCATTTCTGTTGTATCAAGATCGTTTCATTTCCTGTCTGTATCAAGATCGTTTCATTTCTGTTTGTATCAAGATCGTTTCATTTCCTGTGTATCAAGATCGTTTCATTTCCTGTTGTATCAAGATCGTTTCATTTCTGTTTGTATCAAGATCGTTTCATTTCTGTTGTATCAAGATCGTTTCATTTCCTGTCTGTATCAAGATCGTTTCATTTCTGTTTGTATCAAGATCGTTTCATTTCTGTTGTATCAAGATCGTTTCATTTCTGTTGTATCAAGATCGTTTCATTTCTGTGTATCAAGATCGTTTCATTTCTGTGTATCAAGATCGTTTCATTTCCTGTTGTATCAAGATCGTTTCATTTCTGTGTATCAAGATCGTTTCATTTCCTGTTGTATCAAGATCGTTTCATTTCTGTTGTATCAAGATCGTTTCATTTCTGTTGTATCAAGATCGTTTCATTTCCTGTCTGTATCAAGATCGTTTCATTTCTGTTTGTATCAAGATCGTTTCATTTCTGTTGTATCAAGATCGTTTCATTTCCTGTTGTATCAAGATCGTTTCATTTCTGTTTGTATCAAGATCGTTTCATTTCTGTTGTATCAAGATCGTTTCATTTCCTGTTGTATCAAGATCGTTTCATTTCTGTTTGTATCAAGATCGTTTCATTTCCTGTGTATCAAGATCGTTTCATTTCTGTCTGTATCAAGATCGTTTCATTTCTGTTTGTATCAAGATCGTTTCATTTCTGTTGTATCAAGATCGTTTCATTTCTGTTGTATCAAGATCGTTTCATTTCTGTTGTATCAAGATCGTTTCACTTTCTGTTCAATCAAGATCGTTTCAATTTCTGTTTGTATCAAGATCGTTTCATTTCCTGGTTAACTCAAGATCGTTTCATTTCCTGGTTAACTCAAGATCGTTTCATTTCCTGATTGTATCAAGATCGTTTCATTTCTGTGTATCAAGATCGTTTCATTTCTGTTTGTATCAAGATCGTTTCATTTCTGTTTGTATCAAGATCGTTTCATTTCTGTGTATCAAGATCGTTTCATTTCCTGTCTGTATCAAGATCGTTTCATTTCTGTTTGTATCAAGATCGTTTCATTTCCTGTGTATCAAGATCGTTTCATTTCCTGTTGTATCAAGATCGTTTCATTTCTGTTTGTATCAAGATCGTTTCATTTCTGTTGTATCAAGATCGTTTCATTTCCTGGTTAAATCAAGATCGTTTCAATTTCTGTTTGTATCAAGATCGTTTCATTTCCTGGTTAACTCAAGATCGTTTCAATTTCTGTTTGTATCAAGATCGTTTCATTTCCTGGTTAACTCAAGATCGTTTCAATTTCTGTTTGTATCAAGATCGTTTCATTTCCTGGTTAACTCAAGATCGTTTCAATTTCTGTTTGTATCAAGATCGTTTCATTTCTGTTGTATCAAGATCGTTTCATTTCCTGTTGTATCAAGATCGTTTCACTTTCTGTTCAATCAAGATCGTTTCAATTTCTGTTTGTATCAAGATCGTTTCATTTCCTGGTTAACTCAAGATCGTTTCATTTCCTGGTTAACTCAAGATCGTTTCAATTTCTGTTTGTATCAAGATCGTTTCATTTCCTGGTTAACTCAAGATCGTTTCAATTTCTGTTTGTATCAAGATCGTTTCATTTCCTGGTTAAATCAAGATCGTTTCAATTTCTGTTTGTATCAAGATCGTTTCATTTCCTGGTTAACTCAAGATCGTTTCAATTTCTGTTTGTATCAAGATCGTTTCATTTCTGTTGTATCAAGATCGTTTCATTTCTGTTTGTATCAAGATCGTTTCATTTCTGTTTGTATCAAGATCGTTTCATTTCCTGGTTAAATCAAGATCGTTTCAATTTCTGTTTGTATCAAGATCGTTTCATTTCCTGGTTAACTCAAGATCGTTTCAATTTCTGTTTGTATCAAGATCGTTTCATTTCCTGGTTAACTCAAGATCGTTTCATTTCTGTTTGTATCAAGATCGTTTCATTTCCTGGTTAAATCAAGATCGTTTCAATTTCTGTTTGTATCAAGATCGTTTCATTTCCTGGTTAACTCAAGATCGTTTCAATTTCTGTTTGTATCAAGATCGTTTCATTTCCTGGTTAACTCAAGATCGTTTCAATTTCTGTTTGTATCAAGATCGTTTCATTTCCTGGTTAAATCAAGATCGTTTCAATTTCTGTTTGTATCAAGATCGTTTCATTTCCTGGTTAACTCAAGATCGTTTCAATTTCTGTTTGTATCAAGATCGTTTCATTTCCTGGTTAACTCAAGATCGTTTCATTTCCTGGTTAAATCAAGATCGTTTCAATTTCTGTTTGTATCAAGATCGTTTCATTTCCTGGTTAACTCAAGATCGTTTCAATTTCTGTTTGTATCAAGATCGTTTCATTTCCTGGTTAACTCAAGATCGTTTCAATTCTGTTGTATCAAGATCGTTTCATTTCTGGTAACAAGCATTTCAAGAGGAAATTTTACAAAGCGAGGCCAACAAACAACAATCTCCGCACTTCTTCTACAAGTGCATTTCCCAAGAAGGAACACTATCATCCAAGGAGCAATGAGCAAGGTGAAGCTAATGGATCAAGGTATGGTGAAAAGAAGGAAGCCTATGAGAAACCAACTGTTGAGAAGGGTAAGGCATCAGACAAAAAGTGCTACAATTGTGGTATTCCTGGACATTTTGCCGTTGACTGCAAACAACCTCGAAAGCGGGACTATGAGTACTACAAGCAGAAGATGCTGTTAGCCAAACAAGTTGAAGCAGGGCATGCATTGCTTGCTGAAGATGACAAATGGCTGTTGCTCACTGATGATGAAGATCAAGATCTCTCCGCTAATGTTTGCTATATGGCAAGATTGGCCAAAAACAAAGTCCTTGAAGCAGAAAGCACTGATGATGAATACCCAGATGATGAGGTAAATCTCGACTCTACTTTTTCTTTGGTTAAAGACAAAGAGTCTTGTAGATTAGCTTTATCTAATTTAACAACTCATATCAATTCTTTAGCCAACAAAAATAAAAAGTTGACAAATAGCATTTCATTTTCTAAAAGTGAATTTACAAAACTTCTTGAAGAACATTCAAAATTACTTTTTGAATATGATGCTATTAAACAAGATTTTCAAGCTTACAAAGAAAAGATGTTGGTTAAAGAATGTGAGTTGAATGTCTCTCCTGATTTTAAGTTATTACAAAAATGTCAAAATCTAGAAAAAACCATTCAAGATCTTGAAAAGACCAATCAAGATCTTGAAATTCAAAAGACCAATGAATGGCTTCGGGCAAATGCAAGACAAATGGATGTTGATACCAATTCAAGATCTTGAAAAGCCAATCAAGATCTTGAAAAGACCAATCAAGATCTTGAAAAGACCAATCAAGATCTTGAAAAGACCAATCAAGATCTTGAAAAGACCAATCAAGATCTTGAAAAGACCAATCAAGATCTTGAAAAGACCAATCAAGATCTTGAAAAGACCAATGTCAAGATCTTGAAAAGACCAATCAGATCTTGAAAAGACCAATCAAGATCTTGAAAAGACCAATCAGATCTTGAAAAGCCAATCAAGATCTTGAAAAGACCAATCAAGATCTTGAAAAGACCAATCAAGATCTTGAAAAGACCAATCAAGATCTTGAAAAGCCAATCAAGATCTTGAAAAGACCAATCAAGATCTTGAAAAGACCAATCAAGATCTTGAAAAGACCAATCAAGATCTTGAAAAGACCAATCAAGATCTTGAAAAGACCAATCAAGATCTTGAAAAGACCAATCAAGATCTTGAAAAGACCAATCATGATCTTGAAAAGACCAATCAAGATCTTGAAATTCAAAAGACCAATCAAGATCTTGAAAAGACCATTCATGATCTTGAAAAGACCAATCAAGATCTTGAAAAGACCAATCAAGATCTTGAAAAGACCAATCAAGATCTTGAAAAGCCAATCAAGATCTTGAAAAGACCAATCATGATCTTGAAAAGCCAATCAAGATCTTGAAAAGACCATTCATGATCTTGAAAAGACCAATCAAGATCTTAAAAGCCAATCAAGATCTTGAAAAGACCATTCATGATCTTGAAAAGACCAATCAAGATCTTGAAATTCAAAAGCCAATCAAGATCTTGAAAAGACCATGTCAGATCTTGAAAAGACCATTCAAGATCTTGAAAAGACCAATCAAGATCTTGAAAAGACCAATCAGATCTTGAAAAGACCAATCAAGATCTTGAAAAGACCATCATGATCTTGAAAAGACCAATCAAGATCTTGAAAAGACCAATCAAGATCTTGAAAAGACCAATCAGATCTTGAAAAGACCAATCAAGATCTTGAAAAGACCAATCAAGATCTTGAAAAGACCAATCAGATCTTGAAAAGACCAATCAAGATCTTGAAAAGACCAATCAAGATCTTGAAAAGACCATCAGATCTTGAAAAGACCAATCAAGATCTTGAAAAGACCAATCAGATCTTGAAAAGACCAATCAAGATCTTGAAAAGACCAATCAAGATCTTGAAAAGACCAATCAAGATCTTGAAAAGACCAATCAGATCTTGAAAAGAGCAATAAATGATTCATACAAAACAAAAGAATCTTCAATTTTCAAATTGGAAGAAATTGAATCAAATTTTCAAAACCAAGAATCTGTCGGTAATCCACCCAAACCAACTAAAATGTACTTTCCAACCACATTTTTGGAAAAACAAATAGAGGGTTTACAACAAAAGGTGGAATCTCAACAAAAAGTTATTAATCACCTCAAGTCTCAAAGTCCGAACTCAGAGGATAAATGTATTGCTGTTGATACTAAGAAAGTTTGTGAGAATGTTTCTACTCAAACTGACCAAAAAGCCTCAGTAGAAAATTCTACCCAAACTACTTGTGATTCATCCACCAATACCTCTACCCAGACCTTGACTGATTCTCTTGAATGTACTTGTCAAAATACTGCTACTTTTATAGCTGATGATTGTGTGCAATCTGATTTTTCTGATGAAGAACTTGCACATAGTTTAGTTTTGATATGGTACTTCTATAGGTTTTTCACATGCAACACTGTTGATGAGTTAGTTGTTCACCCTAAGCCTAGTACTAGTATAGGTGTTGATAAGTCTACTCAATTTTCTTGTGAGACCAAAGATGTGTCAGTTCAAGTTGACCTAATTTCTGAGAATACCCATGATGTGAAGTTGGACACCAAGATTCCTGATTTTTCAAAACTTTCAAATGAATCTGAAACTAATCAATCTCCATTGAAATTTTCATTTTCCAAAGATTTCATAAAGAATGATTTTGATAAATTCATGGAGGGAGAATATGTTTTTAATTCAGAAACTGAGAAAAAGATTGAATCTACCAAAATCAAAGTGGAAACAAAAGTGGAATCTCAAAAACCATTGTCCAAAGCTCCAACTTCATATTACTCAAAGAAACGAGTTAAGACCAAACTCGTCAAGACTGAACCAAAGACCATTAAGTTAGAAACCTTTGTTGCTACCCCAGTGAAACATGTCAAAAAGGAACAAGCTGAAACCCCACACACGATAAAGTACACCAAAGTGAAACTTCCGAAAGACTATCCTAATGCTTCTCAATCTAGCTCTCAATCTAGCTTTTTACCTAAGGTGTCTAAGTCTAGCTCAGTTTCGCTAACTAAAGATACATCAAATGGTTCAACTAGATATAGAGATAGATATGGGTGGTTTTCTCATGATAAACCAAAGAAGCAAGAAGTTTCCTCACCTCCAAAAGATTCCAAAAAGATAAGAGTGTTTAAACTCCTAGTTCTAATCTTCTAAATTTCAATTCAACAGGTGGAAAGAGTTTAACTAGTGGTGCTAGATGGGTTGCTAATACTTTAGTACCTAAGATCACTAGTAATCTAAAGAATGTTGAAAAAAGGATGAAAAGAAGGAGGAGAAAATCTGTCAATGGGAGGAAAGGTGTTACTGTAAATCAAAACAATTCATCTGTGTATAATAATGTTGAATGTGCCAAGGCAAGGCCTTGTGAGCTTGTAAACAATTTTAATTCTCGTGTGGTTGATGTGAATGCTTGTAGACATGTTACTTTTAACTCTAATGTGAATGTTCGTACCTTTTATTCAAATGTGTTTGTTGATAATGTGCTTGTCAATGCTTATGTTGATTCAACAACATGTTTGAATGCGAATCCTAAGTTATATACCCTGCCTGTTTTAACTAACCATAAAGGACCCGTCTTCAAGTGGGTACCTAAAATCGGTTAAATTTCATTGATTGCAGGAAATAACCATCTGTGTTTGGATACTCGATTCCGGGTGTTCGAAACACATGACTGGAAATAAATCTTTGCTCAAGAATTTCGTTGAAAGATTCATGGGAACAGTTCGCTTTGGAAACAACAATTTCGCTCCTATCTTAGGTTATGGAGACATTGAACGAAATGGAATTATCATCAAGAAAGTTCACTATGTTGAAGGATTAAGTCACAACTTGTTCAGTGTTGGACAATTCTGTGATAACAATCTTCAAGTTCTGTTTCGAAAATCTCTTTGCAAAGTCCAAACTCTAGATGGAGTTGATATTCTTTGTGGTGATCGTGATGATAACCTGTTTACCGTCAATCTTGATGATAACCAACCAACTGATAATATTTGTCTCATTTCAAAGGCTACTTCAAAGAATTCTTGGCTATGGCATAGAAGGCTCTCTCATCTGAATTTCCAAACTATCAATACTTTGGTCAATAAGCATCTTGTTGAAGGCTTACCTGACTATAAGTATGAAAGTGAGCATGTTTGTCCTTCTTGTGCTGTTGGGAAGATCAAAAGAACTTCTCATAAACCGAAGAAATCTCCAAATTCTTTAGCACCTCTTCATTTGCTTCACATGGATCTTTGTGGGCCGATGAAAGTACAAAGCCGAAATGGGAAGAAATACATCTTGGTTATTGTTGATGATTATTCAAGATATACTTGGGTCAAGTTCCTTGCATCCAAAGATGAAACAACTCAGATGTTGATAGATTTCATCACTAATACTCAAGTAAATCTTCAACTTCCAGTTCGTTACATCCGTTCGGATAATGGAACTGAGTTCAAGAATGCTGTTTTTGATGAATTCTGCAACTCCAAAGGAATCACTCATCAATTTTCAGCAGTTCGCACCCCACAACAAAACGGTGTTGTTGAAAGGAGAAATCGATCGCTGGTAGAAGCAGCAAGGACAATGCTTGCTTATTCCAAATTACCATCCAATATGTGGGCTGAAGCTGTTGACACTGCCTGTCACACTCAGAATCGGTCCATTATCAATCAGCGTTTCGAAAAGACTCCTTATGAGGTTGTTAACAAACGCAAACCCAACATCAACTACTTTCACATATTTGGGTGTGTTTGTTACACGTTGAATGATCGGGAGAATCTTGGAAAGTTCGAGAAGAAAGGTGATGAAGGATATTTTGTTGGTTATTCCAAAACATCAATTGCCTATCGAATCTATAATCGTCGAACCAACACAATTCAAGAAACAATGAATGTTTGGTTTGATGAGATGTCAGGCATGATTTTTGAGCAAGAAAGTTTGCTACCAACAAGTAATGATCCAAGTGCTTCAAGTCCTTCTACAAGGAATACTACCTTAGCTTCTAAATTCAAGAAGTTTCCAACTCCTACAAGTGATGAATTAGATATTCTTTTTGAAGAATTCTACAATTCAAAACCGATTCATGATCAAGAACCTCAAGTCATCGTTGAACCAATTAAACCCAATGAACCTCTTCATAACAACGATCCAGTTCCTGACAATATTCATGAATCTTCTTCAAATTCTTCAGAGCAAGAATCCTCGTCTCCTGATACTTCTCCACCATTCTCTCAGGATAATTCTTCTCAAGTGAATGTTCAAGAACAACCTTCTCGATTAACTCAGACAACAAATCCATTGAACACTCCAAGTGTGTATGTACCACTTGACTTTGATCATCCAGCTTATGAGGAAAGAATTACACCAAGTTATGATAACATCTCTCAACATAACTCAAGCTTTAATGATGATGATGTTGATCTTCAACAACAAGATCTCCTTCCTCATGATCACAAGTGGACACGTATGCAGAAATACCATCCTACTGAACAAATTATTGGAGATCCACAAGCAGGAGTAACTACTCGTACTTCAGTGAATGAGTGTCTCGTTGCACTTTCTCTTAGCAATATCGAACCCAAAACAGTATCTGAAGCTCTTCGAGATCCAGAGTGGGTTAAGGCAATGCAAGAGGAACTCGCACAATTTGAAAGACTGAAAGTATGGAGATTAGTTCCAAATCCTAGAAAAGATGATCCAATCGGAACGAAGTGGATATTCAAAAACAAAAAGGATGAGAATGGAGTAGTAGTAAGAAATAAAGCTCGACTTGTTGCAAAGGGTTATTGCCAACAACCTGGTGTTGACTTCGACGAAACTTTTGCTCCAGTTGCAAGAATGGAGGCCATTCGGATATTCTTAGCTTATGCTGCATTCAGAAACTTTACTGTGTTTCAAATGGATGTGAAGACTGCTTTCCTGAATGGTGATCTCAAAGAAGAAGTTTACGTTGATCAACCAGAAGGTTTTGTTGATCCTCAAAGACCAAACCATGTCTACAGATTGGACAAGGCTCTCTACGGTCTTAAGCAAGCACCCAGAGCATGGTATGATTCTTTAACTACTTTCTTACTAAGAGGTGGCTTTACCAAAGGCACAATTGACCCTACCTTGTTCATTCGCAAACAAGGTAAGCATGTTCTACTTGTTCAAATATATGTTGATGACATTATATTTGGGTCGACCAGTCAAACATTTTGCAGAAACTTTTCATCTCTTATGGTCAATCATTTTGAAATGAGCATGATTGGAGAAATGAATTACTTTTTGGGTCTTCAAATCAAACAATTACCAACTGGTATTTTTATTCTTCACTTTAGGACACATTCGAGTCATATCTTTGTGATATAATTGCTTATCTTTGTGATATAGCAGGAACATTTGTAGTGATATCTTAATTGATATTCCACGATGATCGAATGGAAATCCTACCAATGCTAACATCCTTTCCAACATTGAACGTAGGTCTCACATTTTCATTTATGAATTTGTTGAGTTAACAAGAAGTCTATGTGACCTCGGATGTTATTTCCCAAAAAGTCTTTAAGGATAAAATTGTGGTTATCAAATGCTTCGGTAGTGTTAACCATGATTTATATTCTTTGAAGCAATCTCGTGGTTGCAAAGCCGCAGATCAAACTATGTTAGAGACTTGTTTTGTGCATATCTCAATGATACATAGGAAATCCGAAAAATGTTATACATTTTAATCGGTCATTTCATTAATCCTTTTGATTTTTGAACATGCTAACGGATCATTCTTATCTGGTTTCATTTCTCATCACACAAACACAGAAAACACCAACACCATGCTATAACGTTTGTCCCAACAACTTCAATCTTCCATTTTAGTCACCCCTAGGATTTCTTGGGTTAGGGCTAATGGTTCGGGTTGATGTTTTGATGGTTGATAGTTCTCCATGTGTACATTTGATCATGTTATTCTTGTTGACAATGAATCAATCAATATGTCCATAATGAGATTGGTTCCCAAATCTTGTCATTATGAGGGGGAGAAAATTTTATGATTGATTTACTGATTGATAAGGAAACAAGGAGAAAAGTTCGTGTTTGGTTTGGTTGTTTCACTACGTGTTAGGCTTATCAAAGTTCTAGGATTATCAAAGTTTGTGTATAGAGGGAGAAAATTCTTCATGATGTGTCAATAGTTTCAGATTTTCACTAGATTTTAGTTGATTGGGAATTTGATTTTAAAAGGGGGAATCTGAATTGATGTCATAGATAAGAATGAAACCAAAGATGAAAAGATTTTCACTCAAGATGCTTCAAAAGTTCAAAAATGCTCCAAAATGTGTATACTCATGGATTAAGGGGGAGCATGATTACTTCATAAGAATTTCATCCAAACTTCATTCAATTGCTTACTCTCCAAAGTATTCAAGTTGATGTGACAAAGATCAAAGCTTCAAAAGAGTCTTCATCAAACATACTTCATTCAAGATCTTCAAGTCATACAACAACATTTTGTCAAGAAACTCCAATGCATACATCAAGGGGGAGAGTTCATATTCATGAAACTTCATTTCAAAAAGATGAGATTCATTCAAGAATTAAAACCGAAGAATCAAAAAGTTGAATCTCACTCGAGAATCGAAGATTGATACAGTCAAAACCAAGATTCATACCTTCCGCATTTCAAAAGACAACTCTGGTTCATGATTCAACAATTCTTGAAGATTCAAGTCACACACTTGTTCGACTTCATTATTCTCTTTCTTCAAGACTCACACGCATTCATTATTCTCTGTTCTAAAAGAACATTGAGAATCCTCACATGATTTAACTTCAAGAAGTTCAAGACCAAGACCAAGACTGAATCAAGTTCTCCAAAGACAAAAGAGAAAGCTTTGAAGACTTGTTTCTACATACCAATTGTCTTAACCACCGGGCTCATCAAATTCATTCCTACAAGACAATATAACACGTATTTCATTCATTACAATATATCACTAAGGGGGAGAATGTTAGAAATCCAAAAATAGTGATAAATTGTAATCTAGAATAGAAGAATTTCTTGTTGTTAAGTCATAGATAAATGATCACTAAGGTTGAGGGGCTAATTGTGACAATTAGCATAATTGTGTAATTAGACTATAAATAGCCCTCTCACACCTTAGAGATAATAACCTTTGATAATTTTTACACATAACTTTATCTTAATACCAGATCTACACACAGTCTCACGATTCTCTCTCAAAACACACACAAACACCAAGAACACACACTCACCAAATCCACCATTGATGAATTGAATTCAGTAGTTAAAATCGTGTTATAACACTATCGCTGAGTCTTCAAGTTCTTCACCAAATGATGAGTACATCGCTGCTCACATTTATTCTATAGATCCAGTTGAGCCTCTTCTTCGAACAGTTAATGCCACTTCCATTAATGTTCCTCTCTCAACTGAAGCTCAAGGTGCTGAATGTGTCGCTGAGGAAACATTTCATGATGCCTCAGCGAATCCACTTTTAGGAGACGCTGAGGATGACACTCCTCAGCAAGAGGTACCCACTGTTCTCAGTGACCCTCCTGTCAGCAACTCTGAGCCCTTGCTAACCATCGATCTCTCATCTTATATTCCCACTCCTAGTGGTACTTCCACCACTGTTTCCGCTGTGAATCATTCTTCTATTCACACACCACCACTCAAATGGACTGCTGATCACCCTCTTGACCATGTGATTGGTAATCCACACAATGGTGTCCAAACTCGTTCAGCGACAAGTAATACTTGTCTCTATGTCAACTTTCTTTCTCAAATTGTGCCTGCCAATATTGGTGAAGCCATGGCTGATCCCTCATGGGTTGAAGCCATGCAAGAAGAACTGACACATTTTAAAAGACAACATGTTTGGTTCCTTGTTCCTCCTCCCTATAAAGAACCCATTGGCACTCGATGGGTTTATAGGAATAAGATGGATGAAGCTGGTATGGTCATCAGAAACAAGGCAAGACTGGATGCTCAAGGTTACACTCAAGCTGAAGGCATTGATTATGATGAGACCTTTGCTCCAGTCGCTCGCCTTGAAGCTATTCGTCTCTTTCTCGCTCATGCTGCTTACAAAGGCTTTATTGTCTATCAGATGGACGTCAAGAGTGCCTTCTTAAATGGTGCTCTTGATGAAGAAGTCTATGTTAAGCAGCCTCCTGGTTTTGAGGATCCAAAGCATCCTCACTATGTCTACAAGCTTAATAAAGCTTTATATGGCCTTAAACAGGCTCCTAGAGCTTGGTATGACACTTTGTCTACCTTCCTTATTGACCATGGTTTTCATAGGGGAACCATTGACAGCACCCTATTTATCTACAAGCATAAGGGTGATGTTCTGTATGTGCAGATTTATGTCGATGACATTATCTTTGGTTCCTTATCCACAAAACTCTGTCGAAAGTTCAGTTCTCTTATGTCTAGCACTTTTGAAATGAGTATGATGGGTGAACTAACCTTCTTTTTGGGGTTACAAATCAAGCAGCTTCCCTATGGAATATTTATCAATCAAGAAAAATATATTCGGGATATGTTGCATAAGTTTGACTTCACCCATGTAACTCCAAAATGAACTCCAATGTCCCCTCCTAATAATCTTCACGCTGACCCTGATGGTAAGTATGTGAATCCTACTTACTATCGTGGCATGATTGGGTCACTCATGTATCTCACAGCGAGTCGCCCAGACATCATGTTTGCAACATGTCTCTGTGCTCGCTATCAAGCTTCTCCTAGAGAATCTCATCTCCTCGCTGTGAAGCGTATCTTCAAATACCTCAAGGGTACACCCACACTGGGTCTTTGGTACCCTAAGGACTCCAACTTTGAGTTAGTTGGATATTCTGACTCCGACTATGCTGGTTGCATGCTCGATCGCAAAAGCACCAGTGGAGGATGTCAACTGTTGGGGGGGAAGCTGACTAGCTGGACTAGTAAAAAGCAACATACAGTTTCCATCTCCACAGCTGAGGCAGAATATGTCTCTGTAGCGAGCTGTTGTGCCCAAATGCTATGGATGAAACATCAGCTTGCTGACTATGATTTGGAATACTCTAAAACTCCAATCATGTGTGATAATACAAGTGCCATTGCTATTACACACAACCCAGTTCAACATTCCAAAACTAAGCATATTGATATTCGATATCACTTTATTCGGGATCATGTCATGAAAGGTGATATTGAGATCTACTTCATTCCAACTGATGATCAACTAGCTGACATCTTTACTAAACCATTGGATGAAACTAGATTCAAACTGCTTGTTAGCAAGTTAGGAATGTTAAATGGGGAATCAGCGACATAACTTGTCATGTATGCTAATTCAGCGAGCTTAAGTCAGTCTTACTCGCTGATCTCAAAGCAATGAAGAGCTAAAAGTCTTCATCTAGTCCAATAGCAAACGGCTATTGGTAAAGACTCATAAAATCCGTTGATCCCTGTTGCTTTGGGAAAAAGCAAAATAAAAGCAATGAAGAGCTAAAAGTCTTCATCTAGTCCAATAGCAAACGGCTATTGGTAAAGACTCATAAAATCCGTTGATCCCTGTTGCTTTGGGAAAAAGCAAAATAAAAGCAATGAAGAGCTAAAAGTCTTCATCTAGTCCACTAGCAAACGGCTAGTGGTAAAGACTTATCAAATCCGTTGATGGCTGACAGGTTGCCAAAAACTGTAGTCAGCAACCAACGTTAGTTGTGAAGTCGCTGACAAAAGCCTTAAGCATGCTGAGCATCTTCCAGCATGTTGTATTTCAAAATAATACATAGGATATTTTCAAAACTAAGTGTTTTCAAAGTAACTATGAGGGTGACGTGGCAAAGTTGTGAACCACATGTTTTATACATTCAAATTAAAAGGTCACCTCGATTTTTGCTCTTGATCACGTCATTTATCTGTTGTGACAGTCTGACTGACAGGTTATGACTGCTCAATACGGCGCGCACTCAAGAACTTCTTGGATAAAATTTCCTTTTATTTTTAAAACGTTACTCTCAAAACCTTTTTATATTATATAAAAGTACGAAAACAGTTGTTGTTCACAACTGTTCCTCAATATAAGAAGGAGAGAGAAATTGTGGCCCACAACCATACCATATATATATAACCTCACCTCATAACCTTATTTTCACGCTTCCTACTACTATTCACTCTCTCTCTAAATCAAAAAATCTCTCTCTCCATCTGCTCATCTTCTCTCACAGGCATTTTATCAAACACCTTATACGCATTTCATCTTCATCCCTACAAAATCTATGGCTTCTTCCTCAGATATTCCTCAAAATGTTGAGAACCCTCCATCTTCCTCTACCGCTGAACAAGTTTCTACCACATATCTTAATTCACCTGTTTTCACACCTTCTAACATCACAAAATCTTCCAAGGTAAATTTATCTGCTTCCCAGATTGTTGTGAAACCCAACAATCATGTTGGCACCTCTGAGTTGCAAAAGATTCTGAAGGATACAAGCCCATGCTGGACTTTATCCATGCTTCTCCTTCCAAATATTGCATCATGGCAGATCCGGGAAAGATATTTGTTCATCTTCTCCGTGAGTTTTGGTGGACTTGTGAATATGATGATGAATCTAAGTCCATCACTGGTACTGTTCGTCAGGGGGCAAAGACGATTACCATTACTCCGGCGTCTCTTCGCCAAACTCTTCGATTTCCACAAGCCACTGAGGAAAATACATTTGTGGAAGCAGCAAGTGATGTTGAATGGAAGGATTGGCTGCCTTCCATTGGGTACAATTATAACTTAAAGAACCCCCCAGCAATCCCAAGCAATCCTCTAAAACAAAATCTCCCTGGGTCTGGAGAGTTCTATTCACCCATGTGATACAGTGTATGGGTGGAAATTCAGGATCATACAATCAAGCATCAACAACATCGATGCCCATGATCCATGCACTTGCTGAGGGGCGGTTTGTTGATTACGCCCAGCTGATCTTCAACGACATGAAGAACAAGGTCAGCATGAACAATAGGTCACACACTGTGCCCTTTGTTAGAATATTTTCTCTCATCTTTAAGGAGGCACTGGGAAATGAATATGAGCTGCCCAAGGCCTCAACGATTCCAATAGCGAGGGTGGGTAACAACATCTACAAGCAACCAACTGATCTCTTGGCTGCACGCCTCACTACTCATATAAAAGAGGTACTCTTCTCTCTTAATCCTTCTTTATACCCGAAAGACAGCGACTGGGAGGCAGCACTTCTTTCTGATGAAGTGGCTGATACAGTCGCTGTGGACGCTGAAATGCCTTCTGAGGCTGGCTCGCTGGTAAACCCCCCAGCGACCTCCAAAGCCTCTAAAAAGACCAAAGATAAATCAAAGGCAGCGTCCTCAAATCAAACTTCTCAATCTTCACCCTCCGCTGACGTCCCAAAACGTAAGCGGAGTGTATCAAAGGGCAAACCAAAGGTTAGGAAGTCCTCACTGCCCAAGGACGATAGTACCCAAGCCACCCCATCAGCAGCCTTCCAACAGGCTGTTGACGAGTTAAAAGGGAGCAGCAGGCAGCCACCTCAAATTTCTGTAGGAGAGGTTGGTGAAGTTATTGGGTCACCCCAGCCCACTAGAGGTCCAAGTCCAACTCCACCCCCAAATAATTCCCCTTCTTCTTTATTACCCTCTGAGTCATTGACAGTAGCCAGATCACAGGTGATGTTAGAGTCAACCCATTCTACAGCCAATGATATCTTGGTGGAACAACACACTGAGATTGAGGCACCAGGTTCCCTTACCCAAAATATTGTTGTACATGTCTCGGAAACTGTTAGTGCAGGGACCGAGACAAATCTTTTGTTCACTGAAATGGAGGTTGATGATGAAGATCTGGGCAGCGAGTTTGATCTCCAAGATCATGATGCTGAAATTAGACTCGCTGCTGCAGAAGAAAGTGAAGATGAAGTGTTTGTTAGTGGTTTCTTAGATGATGATTTGGGTTTTATGCTCATCGCCTCTCCTCCCACCGAATTTGAGGATATCCCAAAAATGTTGGGTGATATGCCTCCTCCACCTTGCTACTCTTATAGACCCACAACTTCTCATGAGCAGGATGGCTTTTATGGGGATTATGTGCCTGAGGTGAATGATGGTAAGCTTCAAAGAAGGATAGCATTGTGTCACCTTCAGAGAATAAGGCCAGGTGTATATGTTGAAGTTGAAGAAGTTTATGATGAAATAATCATGGAGGTGCCCCCATTGCACCATCCAGACTTCTTTAGAGTTCCTTGCTCTAAGTATCCAGTGTCTCTTAAAGATCTACAAGTTCCTTCTGCTGATGAAGAACTTGTCACAGCTTGCACTGCTATAAAAATGCCTGGTCTGGATTATGTGGAAACTCGACAGCTGCAAGAACTGCTGACAAGGGTGCAAATTTTCCAGAGCCAAGGCAATAGACATGGATACTTGTATGCTTGGCTAGTAGATCAAATGGCTCAAATTCATATTGAGGCCCATGAAAATTTTCAAGAATTGATAGCTGGAAAAGACTTGATAACTGATGAGCTAGCTGAGCTCAAAGGTATGGTGTTTGGGATCACCAAAAATCAAGTCACTCAAACCAAGTCAAATGAGAATCTGTTTAGAAGAAATCAAGCCTTGCTGAATGAAAGCATGAAGAAGGTCAGCGTCTCTAATTCTGCCTTGGCTGCCTCCTTGGACAAACTGAAAAATGAAGTTTCTTCTTCAGCTCTTAAAGAAATTGTACCAGCACTCTCTGAACTCTCCCAATCAAATATTCTATTCACTGCTCAACTTCGCAAACTCGATCACACTGTCTCTTCCTTCTCCAAACAACAAAACAATTTCCATACAACTCTCACTAATGAAATTTATTCCCTAAAAAATCAAGTCTTCTCTCGCACTCCCTTCCAAGTCGCTGTTGACAAAAAGATGCTTGAAGAGTCTGTCACCAGGACTAAGAAACTTGAAGCGGAGGTTGCTGGTCTAAAAAGTATAATGGGTGAAGTGTTGGGCCTCCTCAAAAAGGGTAATGTGGAAGTAGCCAGTACCTCAGCTACTTCCAAGGGGGAGAAAAATGCTGAGGACCCAACACAAAATGCTCCCCAAGTTCCCCCCACTGAAACTGGCAAAGCTGAGATGGTTAGTGAACCGGCAGCTAATGTTGAGGGGGAGCTAGCTGAGAAGGTTGTTGAACCGGCAGCAAGTGTTGAGGGGGAGCAAGTGAAAGAAAAAGTGGTCGCTGCTGAAAGTGCATGCTGAAATTTCTTCCCTAAAAAATCAACGTTTCTACTTTCAAGCCAACTGCTGAGTTCCATGCTGCCCTGGAAAAGAAATACGCTGATAAGGGTAAAGCAGCATTGGTTACTCCAAGCAAACCACCAAAGGTTCCCACTTCAGCAAGGGAACAACAAGAAAAACTTATGGTTGGAGCCTTTCCAAAATCCACAACTGCCACTACTGAACAGTCTCCTGAAGAAGTTGTTCGTCAACATGAAAGGTTAAGCAAGAAGAAAGAAGAGGAGCTATCTCAGAAATTCATAAGTGAGCAGATTGTAAATGAAGAATTAAAAGATGCTGATGATGAAACGAAAAGACTAGCTCAGCAATCTGGTGGTTTGGCAGCATTGAAAAAGAATGAAGAATAATTCTTTGCCAAGCGAATTAAAACGTTTGAAGAAGGTTAGGCAACCTATCTCGAATCGAGAGAGGTTAGGCAAAGGAAAGAGGAGATCCTGTCAGTCAAGCAGGTCACTCTCACACAACAAGGAATGAATTTAAGCTTGCAAAGGAAAGGAGTGCCCAAGCTATATACCTTGAAAAATGTCAAATCAAATACACTTGGGCCAACTGAATGGATTGAAGTTTACAAATTGGTCAAGGATAAGAAGGCTGTGGGGTTTGAACCCTTGATCAAAATGGCAGGTGAGCAAATAAGGCATATACATCAAATGGAGAAGAAATACAAAATCAAAGACTCCTTGCTCAGCGCTGCCAGACATCCATGTCCCTCTCCTCCTCCTCAGCAACCAAGAAGTGGTGTAAAAAGAACAGCTTCTGGTCAAGTGGCTTCTCAGCGCCCATTTGTTCTCAGAGCTGTTCCAAAGACTGATATAGATACTGAGCCACTGCTGAATCTAAGAATGCCTTCTAGGACCCTCTTTGTAGATGGAGTCTATGATGACAAGCTAGGAGGGTTCTGTTTTTGCAACATCCATGGTCATGAACTCTTCTTCAAGACCAATGAGATTGGAATTTCTTCTTCTGCCTTTCTGTTGAAGATAAGAAAGTATTGTGTTCAGTCTTCCAATGATCCCAAGTTCATAAAGCTGATTGATCAAGAGCTGCTGAAGCCTGAAAGACAACAAGACAAAGCTTTCATAGAGGCCAAGCAAGAGTCGCAATAGGATTAAGAAGACTTGTAATCTTTGTAATGCTATCTTTATTGTAAAGTTGTTTGTCAAATAAATAAGATCAGCATTCCCTCATATCTAACTATTGTACTTCTAAAAGTAACTCATTGTAACACCCGTTTCGTAAAAATATGGATTTCCAAAAATTTTCGCCTAACGGCGTTAAATCATGCGGAAACGATTTAGGAAAATACTCAACTAAGGAAACAGTTGAGAAACATAAGTGGTGTTACTAATAGCATCAAATCCAGTAATAAAAGAAATCCATAAGATTGCCCAACATAAAGCAATCATAACATAGTCATTACATAAGTTCCATAAAGGAAATCAATAACATAAGGTCTATGCGAAGCTATTGGGTAAACTAAGGCCAGCTTGATCATCTACCCATCTCTCGCCAAAGCTTCACACGTCATCTCATTGCCTAACCTGAGGGGTGTCAACACATTAAAAGAACAAGTGTTAGCTATAAAGCTAAGTAAGATAACACCAGGTTTAAGCAAGACATTTCATCCATTTAAATCGTCACTTTAAAGCATTACGTCCTTTTAATTAGGCATTCATACCACCGTATAAACATATCCACATCACATATAAGCATAGAGTTCATGACCCTAAGTGTGCCTAACCAATTTCGTCATTTCATCTCATTAAGTTGTGACGAGGTCACCGTTAAGTTGTAACCGAAGTTACCATTAAGGAAAGACAATGTCGATCCATGAGTAGCACGCTATGTTCATGACATTAGGTGGGTCATCAGGCCACCCGAAACTACTCGCCACATATGACTTGTTGCAAGGAACCACCCGAGCAACCATTTTAACATACCTATAACCACCGTCAGGCATGACGTACCTATTACCACCGTCAGGCACCATCTATACGTACCTATTACCACCGTAAGGCACGATGTACCTATTACCACCGTAAGGCACAGGTTATGCATAACACTTAACATCTAATTAGCTCGATCATTTATCATATTTAGTTTAGATTTCCACCTTTAACCTAAACTAATCCATACTATCATCATTTCACGTTAGGGCCCTTAAAACGTGCACGTGTCATGGCAACCTAAAAAGGTCTAGTGTTCTAGATGAACAAGCCACATATACATGAACATATCATCATATCATTAACCACCGTTCATCATAACATAAAAGCATATCATATCATAAACCACCGTTCATCATATCATATCATAAACATAACTACGGGGAAGCATCATAGGCATCGTCATTATTATTCCCCGAGTACCTCCCATATCAACCCAACCACATTATAGGTTATACATTACCGTTATGGAGGTTATAATTTATGAAACCATTTTCGTTGCACCCTCAGCGTGACAAAAGTAGTGTATCTTACCTCGTAGTAGTCTGTGCGCGCAAACAAAAGCTAACAGTGATTATTAGTACTCCCCGACACCTATCGTACATTAACATATGAAGTATAAGTCATTAGGGACGTTAAACAGACTTTCGTACGACCTAAGTACCCTACAGGCCTTACGAAGATGACCTGCAGTTTACTTCTTACGAACTTAATTACACCTTACGAACTTAGTTCTTATCTTCGTTTCAAATGTTCTTACGAACTTAACATTCAACTTCGTTTGCTTGTTCTTACGAATTTAGACATCTTTAGTTTCAAACGAAGTTAGAAAGCTTCAAACGAACTTAGGCTTTGTGTCAAACGAATTTAGTCATTTTCCAAACGAAGTTAAACCACTCCAAACGAACTTAAAGTTCGTTCGGAAGCTGTTGTCATCAGGAAAACGAATTTAAGACTCAGTTTCGACCAGAATTCATAAAACGACTTTGTTCTTCGATTTTTCCAGAAATCAATCGACTTAGGCTTCATCCAAAACATGTTTTTGACACATATAAACATATTTTTGATCATAATGATCGATTACAAACTCGTTTGACACCATTTAGATCCTTAATTTGCTTAAACACGTTTGAAACCCTAATTACTTCAAACCCTTATTAAAATCAGATTTGATTAACATAAAAACAACCTTTGAATCTGAAATGTGGCCAATAAAACATTGATTACCTGTAGAAACGATAGCCAATTCGATTCAATACAAAACACCCAATTGATTGACCAAAACTTGGAGATTCCTTAAGAAATCGATTAGGGAATTGAAGGAACTGTATGTGTGTTTAGGAATGTAATTAGGCTGCCAAACAATGAGATTAGGCTTAACCTAATCCCTAATCCCGTTTTTCAAGTTTCACATATGTCAATTTTAGTCCCTGGACTTCATATTAGCTTTATTTCGCATTTAAACACCTATTGGGGATATACGTAACACATTAAAGCACTTTCGCACACTACATGGGCCATTTACTCATCATTAAGTCCACTTTATTGTCACTCATTAAAGACATTTAAGTCTTACAATTAGGGCACATAAACATATAAACACGTATTTCCACGTAAACATATCACGGACTTATAATTTGACCTAACGACGTTAGTCAACATATACGTTTAAGTTTTGGGATGTTACAATTACCTCCCCCTTAGAGGATTCCGTCCCCGGAATCACTTCAGCATCAAAAAGGTGGGGATAGGTCTCCCGCATTACGGACTCGGTCTCCCAAGTCATACTTTCGCCGTGATTGTGTTTCCACTTTATGAGAACTAGATCGATAGTCTTTCGTCGTAGCTTCTTTTGTTTCCTTCCCCATATAGCAACAGGTTCATCGACAATCTGCTTGTTGGGATTAATACTTACGTCCTCGAGTGGAATGACATCCGTTTCATTCGCATAGCACTTACGTAGATAACACACATGAAATGTGTTGTGAATTCCATTAAGTTCTGGAGGTAATTCCAGTTGAAATGCCTGTTCATTAACCTTCTTAATGATCTTAAAAGGTCCTATGAATCTGGGGCTTAACTTTCCACGTTTTCCAAACCGTAATACACCTTTCCAAGGCGACACTTTGAGTAAAACCATTTCGCCTTCTTAAAATCGAACGGCCTCCTTTTCTTATCAGCATATGACTTTTGCCTTTCACGAGCAACACGCAAGGCTTTCTTTGCAACATTAACTTTATCGGCCGTGATTTGTACTACTTCGGGTCCAGCAAATTGCTTTTCCCCGGGCTCCAACCAACAACTAGGAGTCCGACACTTTCTACCATATAACATCTCAAAAGGTGGCATTCTAATGCTCGCATGATAACTATTGTTATACGCAAACTCAATAAGAGGTAGGTGTTTATCCCACGAACCACCATAATCCATTACACAAGCTCTGAGCATATCTTCGAGCGTTGAATAGTCCTTTCACTTTGCCCATCGGTCTGCGGGTGATAGGCTGTGCTCAGACGAACTTGAGTACCAACTTCCGTTGAAAACTCTTCCAAAAGTTGGAAACGAATCGAGCATCACGATCGGACACAATCGATATCGGAACACCATGTTTAGTAACCACTTCATCAATATACAACGTAGCAAAGTTCTCCATAGGAGCAGTCTCACGAACTGGGAGAAAGTGAGCACTCTTCGTTAATCGATCGACAATAACCCATATCATATCGTGACCACGAGGCGTCCTCGGAAGTTTGGTCACAAAATCCATCGTAATGTGATCCCATTTCCACTCAGGGATCTCAAGTTGCTGAAATTTCCCGTAAGGCTTTTGATGTTCAGCTTTCACCTTCGCACACGTCAAACATTTCTGCACATACATCATAACATCGTTCTTAATACTGGGCCACCAATAAATAGGCTTCAAATCTGCATGCATCTTTGTGGCACCAGGGTGTACAGAATACTTAGTTTTGTGAGCTTCATCCATTACTAACTCACGATTGCCTCCATAGAGAGGAACCCATATTCTACCTTTGTAGGTTCGAAGGCCACGACTATTTTCTTCCATTTGGAGTCTGTTCTTCTTCTTTTTCCCAATAGACTCCGCTTTCACATTAACATCCTTTAACGCTTCGATTTGAGCTAATCGAATAGGTTCCAGTAAATTCGACTCAATCTTTGTAATCATCGCACATAATCTACCTTTCGCATATCCTTTGCGGCTTAAGGCATCAGCAACCACATTAGCTTTGCCTGGGTGATATTTAATTTCACAATCGTAATCCTTTAATAACTCCATCCACCGCCGTTGTCTAACATTCATGTCCTTCTGAGTAAACACGTACTGTAAGCTCTTATGATCCGTATAAAGGGTGCACTTTGTACCATACAGATAATGTCGCCACAACTTCAGAGCAAAAACAACCGCAGCCAGCTCAAGGTCATGAGTAGGATAGTTCCGCTCATGAGCTTCAGCTGTCGAGAGGCGTAAGCGATAACTTTGTCTCGTTGCATTAGTACACACCCTAACCCCGTGATGGATGCGTCACTATAAACCACTAGATCATCTGTTCCTTCGGGTAAAGCTAAGACTGGAGCTTCACACAACATCTTTTTCAACGTCGTGAAGGCTTTCTCTTGAGCATCGGTCCACACAAACTTCACACCTTTCTTCGTTAATTCAGTCATTGGCTTGGCAATGCGCGAGAAATCCTGAATGAAACGTCGATAATAGCCAGCCAAACCGAGAAAACTCTTAATTTCAGTAGGAGACTTAGGCTGCTCCCACTTCGACACTGCTTCTATCTTCGAAGGATCTACTTTTATACCATCAGAGGAGACGACATGGCGAGGAAATGAACTTCCTTTAGCCAGAACTCGCACTTGGAGAATTTAGCATATAGCTTTTTCTCTCTGAGGACTGAAGGACAGCTCTCAAATGCTCTCTATGTTCCTCTTCCGACTTTGAATACACAAGAATGTCGCCGATAAAAACAATAACGAAATGATCCAAAAATGGTCGACAGACACGGTTCATCAAATCCATAAACTTCGCTGGAGCATTTGTCAAACCGAATGGCATGACAAGGAACTCGTAATGACCATAACGAGTTCGGAACGCTGTTTTGGCTACACTTTCTTCTTCAACCTTTAATTGATGATAGCCAGACCGTAAGTCAATCTTTGAAAAATAAGAAGCACCTTGAAGTTGATCGAATAAATCATCAATACGAGGGAGGGGATATTTATTCTTCACCGTTCTTTTATTCAGCTCGCGATAATCGATACACATGCGCATGGATCCGTCTTTCTTCTTTATGAAAAGGATAGGAGCACCCCAAGGAGAGGAACTTGGACGAATTAGCCTTCTGCTCTGTTACCAAATGTAAGTTCCCTCACTCGATGGTTTAACCCACAAGTGTAGAATAACAACAAGACAAGAATGAACT
>CM067170.1:6741078-6779140 GCA_034093135.1 Erigeron breviscapus | reverse complement strand
AAGGTGGCTCGGTGGCTTTTACCTTTTTCACAAGCACCACACAGCCGGTCCTTCTCATAAGTGAGAGGAGGAAGGCCTCGAACTAGATTTTTCTTGGCCAAGAGTTGATGGTTTTGAAATTCACATGCGACATACGCTTGCCATAACCAGTTGATTTGAGAAGCAGATTTTGAGAAGAAGCAGGTCTCGCTGTCAGTTTTGACAGGAGTGAAATCTACCAAGTAGATATCTCTTTTTCTTGGAGCGACTAAGACCACTTCTTTATTGACATTAATCACTGTGCCTTGATGCTTATCAAGGATAACCTTGTAGTCAGCATCGCACAATTGACTTATGTTGATCAGATTGTGTTTCAATCCATTCACATAGGCAACCTTAGTGAATTTGATCAGCCCATTTGAGAGAGACCCATATCCTTCAGTTTGGCCAGTAGAGTTGTCACCAAACACAACTGTGGGACCGTCGGTCTCCACGAAGTTATCCAGCAGGTCCTTAGATCCAGTCATGTGTTTTGAACAGTCGCTGTCCAAATACCACACTTCTTTTCCTAGCGAGGCCTGCAGGATAACATAAGAAGAATTTAGGAAGAGTTATGGGCATCCTCTCTGATAGTATCATCAGCAGAGGATGTGAGAGGAAGATGAGCAAGGTCATCATCACTTGAAACTAAAGGAAGAGAAGCTCTAGGATCAACATTTGGATCAACCAGCTGATGAGCAGGGAGCATGTCACGAGCCACCTCACTAGCGAAGAACTGATCTTCAGAGGTGAAAGTGATAGAGCTTCCAGTGTTGAGGACAACCATGTTGCTGATTTGATTATTTTCCCCATATTCAGCTAGCACACTATCATTACCATTTGTAATGATTTCATGAGCCTGAGGAAAAGAGATTCGCTGAGCGGCAATGTACTCAGCAATGTTGTCGTTAGTAAGAACAACATCATCACCCAAGCTGATATTGGATTTGTGAGTCCCTTAAGATTACGAGATGGTTAACCAGGAATGTGTAAAATACAACAAGTCTAATAATCACTAGAATTGGACTAGTATTACTTGTAAATAAATATGTAAGATATATAAACAAAGTAATACAAGACTTAAAGCAATAAACAAGTAAAGTGGAACATTATGTAATTTTTCATGGGTACTTTATTTATTGATGTTTAAATAAAATACAAGGTTGTTGCGGAATCAAGATAATACAATTAAGTATGTATCCTAACAACCTATGAGTTACAAATGATCTATATTTGTCAAATAACTCTTTAGGATCGAGATACTTAAAGTTGTGAAGTATCCCTGTTTAAGATCGAGAGTATTTGGACAAATTCACTTTCATGCAAAGTGTATGCTAAAAAGTATTTTATGTCAAGGAATTAACTTTGTATTTATAGGCAACAAAATTCCCAGTGAATTTTGTGCCGTACAAATATGGTTGCATACATTTAATGATCCGACAAGAACATTAAATGTATTGGAGAAGGAATAAGGATAAAGTCACATCAAGTGCAAGTGTATCCTTTTATCCAACCACCTTAACACACGTATACTTTTGTTAAAGAACAAGTGGGTTGTTCTTTGGAAAGTGTGTTAAAGGCAAAAGTCAATCCTCGATATTAGTGTTCAGACTTGCAGGATCTAGAACACTAACAATCCTCCAGTGTACAGATCTGGTAAGACTTTCCAGTGGACTCCGCCATTTGTTAAGTCTTCTTCCTTCAGACTTCAGTCAGAATGTCTTCAGTAGAGTTGATCTGGACTGGGGTGAAGTCTTCAGTGAGCTCATCTGGAGAATACTCCAGATTTCCTATACAAGTATTTGCTCACTAGTCTTCAATTATTTCTGGACAAATCTTTTAAAGGGACTCCAGATTCTAAGTCTGGAGTAGGTCCAGTCGAACATGTTTCCTGGTCAGATCTTCAGTGAGGCTCCAGAAGTCGGGTCTGGAGCGAGTCCAGTGAAACATGTTTCTTGACTTATCTTCAATAAGATTCCAGTAGTCCAGTCTGGAGCCAGTCCAGTAAATCTGGACTAAATCTGGACCTAACAAATTCCCCCTATTTGTTTAGAAATAATGCAAGTGTTTTCAGGCTTATAGATATACAAATTTGTATGCCTGGAAAACACTTGGTCGATTTAAGTCTAAATAATCTAAGTTACTGGAAACACTTTATAGATCATGAGTGTTTTCAGTTTCATCTTTTAAGTTCTAACTTAGACTAAATCTGGTCATTTACTTATAAAAAATAAAAAATTGCAACTATTATTACTTTCATCCAAAAAGGAAAATAATTACAACTTTCATAAGACAATTAATTACAATAAGTACAATGATAAAAAGGTTCAGGCCCTTCTTTTTGATGTCCTTTCTGGAGCATCTTCAGTAGCCTTCCTTTTAGGAGATGGAGATGATGGAACAGACACTGGTGGTCTCAGACCCAACACAGCTTCCATTTGTTGAATTCTCTTCCAGACTATCTCAATCCTCTTCATAAAGGCCTTTACATCTGGAGAGAGATCAGTCTTACCTTTAAAAGTCATTCCAATCTCCTTCAGTTCAGTCCATCCAAAAGCTTGGACTGAAGTATCCTTCCTCTCATCTATAAAGTTACCTTCTCTGGTCAACTTCACATTGAATCTGGTCATACCTTGATGATTTTCATCCAGTTTAATTTCTGCATTTACAATCCTTCTTGCATTGGCCCTGAAATTCATCATTTCTTCAAATTTTGCCTTCTGCTTAGCCATCTGAACCAAATCTTCAGTATCCCTGGATACACCACTCTGTTGTCCTTTAGTGGACTGGTGTTCTTGTCTTTTGATTCTCAGAGTAGTATCCAGAGGAATAAAGGTGCTAACATCACCATCTTTTATTGCCTTTAATTGTTTGGCAGTAAGCTTGGGAAGACCAGTCATTCTTTTCCTGTATTCCAGTTCCAGAGCACCAGCATTTCTTCTAATTTTCTTCTGGACGCTTACCAGCTCCTCCTTTCTTTGTCTGATCAACTCTGGAATGGTCACACCATAAATCAAGGAATCATATACCTGTTCTTCTTCAGCATAGAACGAGCGTATATGGACATCATTCAATGCATCAAGACACTGATGAACTCTGGGATCTTCCTTCATCCTTTTATATACTTCAATGTTTATGCCTAACCTGCCAGCATTGTAGGAATCCAGAGTCCCATGATTAGCCATATCCCTATGATGGGCCAGCAGTTCATTCTTTTGGTTCGTCTTGAAAATTTCTATCATGATACATTGTTGTTGTAATTTCCTAGATGTTTCACTGTCAACATCTTCAGTCTGCTCTTCCTCTTCACCAGATACCACCTTTTCTTTCCCTTTAACTGCCTTCAGTGTGGTAGGAATATCTGGGAAGGTTTCAAACTGGGGATCACTGGCTTCAGTACCAGTAGCCATTTCTTCAGTAAGCCCGGCTTCAGTGCCATATGCTTGTTCAGTAAGCCCGGCTTCAGTGCCATATGCTTGTTCAGTAAGCCCGGCTTCAGTGCCATATGCTTGTTGTGACATTTGCTTCAGAGTTTGGTCACCAGATGATGGAATATTCGATTTTTCCCCCTTGGAATGATCTCTAGTCCTTGACTTCAGATCACTCCACAATTCTTCCATCATATGCCTATCTAGTGAACCAAAAGTTCTTCCATGTTCTGGCATGGAAGCAGTCATACCTTTCTTTAGTGCCAGCACTTCCTTCTTCAAATTTTCAATTTCGTCTGGCAAGTGCTTAGGCAGCTTCTCATCCAGTAGCTTCTCAATTTGGGGTAACACCCCACCATGAATGCTACGAAGGACAGTCCCAGAAACTTCTTCACATAATTCTTTTAACATATCGTTTCTGAACTTCCTTGTACATTCATCACTGATTGTGCTAACAACTTCACCTTGATCCAGTGTGGGCCTACTCTCCAGAGAGCTTACCCTGAAAACCAAATTCTTACTTCTTCTTTCAGCCCTGCCAGTTCGCCAGTGACTGCAGTCTGAACAGAAGTCACCATTCTAGATTCCAAACCCTGGACTGCCACTCTTATATTTTGAGAATTAGTATTTGTGGCCAGTACCAGCTCATCCAACTTCTCGAACACCAACTTCTCATTCCCAGCAAACAAGTTCATTTCTGATGATAAATTATTTGACAATAACGACTTGAAATCAGAAATAACTTGGGAAGATGACTGGTGATCTCTCCAGGTCCGCCACCTTACTAAGAAGGCCTTGGACCTCGGTTGAGGAAGAAGTGGAGAGACCAGTCGGTGGTTCCAGATTAGAGGTCATTCTCTCCATTACTGGTACTTGTGCCCAGACCTCTTCAGATTCAACATTTGTTGAGTCTGGCACACTTTGTTCAGAAGGGTTGACTGGTGGTTGAGAAGTTTGAATGAAAGGAGTGAAATATGGAGTTGATTGAGGAATTGAAAGTGGTGGTGGTGGTGTATTTGATTCTGGTGGGGGTTGAGGTGATTCTGGTGGTGGCATTTCTGGTGTATTTGTTGGTATTTCTGGTGAAGTTGTTGGCATTTCAGGTAGATTTTCTTCTTCTTGTACATCTTCACCCAGAAAGTTTAAGTTCACATCAAAGCCTTCAGACATTGGGGAGTCAACATCATCCCATTCTGGAACATTCCCAACTGTCTGATCACCAGACTGTTCACCAGTCTCTACACCAACCTCAACATTTAAATCCAGTGAAGCCTCCTGCTCACCAGATGCTTCAACTTGCTCAACAACCTCAGCAATATCTTCTTGTACAATAGCCTGGACTTCAGTATCCACTCTCTGTTCAAATTGTACAAGAGATTCAATATTCTCCTCTTCACAAATAGGAGACCCATCAAGATTAATAGTATCACCAGGATGAGTTGATGGGTTTACCTGGACTCCTCCCCTCATCAGACGCCTATGAGATCTTGGTCGTCTGGAAAGCTCAACAGTGGGTTGTTGACTTTCTTCAGGAGCCACTTGACTTATTGGTTGTATCATTTCTACAACCTGGACATCTTCGTCACCAGAATGTTCTTCAACAACTTGAACTGTCCCTGGTGCCACATTCTCTTCTATTCTTTGAAATGAGAGCGTGGTTGAAGGAATATCTACCTCACCATCTCTTGATTGTAGGTTGTTCAGATCCCTTAAAAACTCACTCATAGAAAAATGAGTAGTATCAACATCATATTGGTCTCCTAGACCATTTTTGAACATAAGGGAAAGAAAACGAATGTATGGAATATGAGGTTTTCTCCCTTTTGCCTTCAGTCGATCCACCAAATCATTAAACAGGATCTGAGCAAAATCCACCCTTATCCCAAACCATAAACAATAGGCAATCTGGAGCTGCGTTTGATTTATCTGATCAAGTCCTCCAGAACTACCTCCTAGACACTCTACCAAATGAGTGAAGAAAAATCTCCACGAATCTGTAAGCCTACTCATGTAAATTGTGCCTTTTCTCAACAACTGGCCATTTTCATCAACAATTTCTGTGTGCCCCATCACCCTGCACACTTCTCTGAAATTAATGCCTGTTGGAAGTTCCATGGGCAGCTCATTCTGGTCATGATAATTTAACTGAAGAACAGACCTGAGCAAACTCACTGAGAAACCTAACGGTCTGGTACCTCCCTTGAGAGTGTAAGAAATTGATGAGGAGGTTTCTTCATTGTAAAACGCGGAGTACCAGAACTCACATAAGTAGTCATGGTACATTTTCCCTGGATTTAGGGTTAATGCACCATACAGAGGGCATGAGAGAAAGAAAGTATTCAATCTCCCAATGATAGAACGAGCTGGATGAACACTGGAAAGTTTGGCCATCCAGTTATTCATATTGATACGAATGGCTTTCGCCTCAAGAGAAATATGTCTCGGTCTAACAACATCATCAACCGGAGCATATTCGGTAGATAAAAGATTTCTTGGTGCCATTTGATTATAGATGAAGATGAAAATGAATATTTAAGGTTTATGAAGAATTTAATGAATGAAGTTAATATGAGAGTATTATGATTGGAAAATGATGAAGAATTGAATGAAGGAATTTTAAGATTTGGGAGTAAATGTTCGAAGTAAATGAAATTGAAATTGAAAGTGGGTATTTATAGGAGAAACAATGTGGAACTCAAACGATTAATTTGAATTTATCAAATAAAGTTTTTGATCGTGTTTTGAGATCCGCATTAATTACATCACATCATACATAAATGCATGACGGTTAAAAGCCCACAATTAGTAACAACTTGTACTTTTTGTTTTCCCAATGTAAAAAGACCATCATTGTTTTTGAAAAATTTACATGCCACGTAGGATAAAAATATCTCCAAAAAGATCTTTAAAAGGTTTGCTTACGTGGCACATACAAAGACCAAGTATTTAGAAAATATTATGACAAATTTCAGTGCATCTGGAGGTTGACTAGACGCTCCAGTATCACTGGTGGATTAGTCCAGTGAACATGTACTGATGGTACACTGGAGGGACACTCCAGTAAAGTACCATGAATACCATTTTTGAAAGACTGGTAACCTCAAACGTGCACGTCAACTAATATAGACAAATGAGAGGGACACATTTACAAGAAGACAAAAAGTCAACTCAAACATGCACTTCAACTTATCCAGTTACCAGTGAGAGGGACACATTTACAAAGCACCAGTAATATTTTCTGAAGAATTTGTCCAGTGAGAAAATAAATTCCCCCTGAACTTAAAACATTTTTAAATAGAAAATATTTTTCAAGTCTTCCCTGGAATGTTGTTCCAGAAATCTAATAATTGCAAAGATAGTACACAATGGCGTTCAATATCTGAGCAATCACCAGATTTAAGGATTTAACATTCCCAACTCACCAACAAGATATTCAAAAGTTTTGACATCCAGTGGTTTGGTAAAAATGTCAGCGAGTTGAAAAGTTTTGACATCCAGAGGTTTGGTAAAAATGTCAGCGAGTTGTTTGTCAGTGGGAATAAAATGGAGTTCAATGTTGTTTTTCATAATATGATCACGAATGAAGTGATACCTGAGATCAATGTGCTTCATTCTGGAGTGCATGACTGGATTGTTTGAGATAGCAATGGCACTGGTATTATCACAAAAGATGGGAGTCTTTGAATATTTAATACCATAATCAAGCAACTGGTTCTTCATCCAGAGTATCTGAGCACAACAACTGGCTGCAGACACGTATTCAGCTTCAGCAGTGGATAATGAAACTGAAGTTTGCTTTTTACTGGTCCAGCTGACCAGTTTGCCACCTAGGAAATGACATCCACCAGTTGTGGATTTCCTATCTATCTTGCAACCTGCATGATCTGAATCTGAATAACCCATTAGATCCATGCCTGAGCCTTTGGGATACCAAAGACCTAGACTGGGGACACCTTTAAGGTACTTCAGTATGCGCTTTACAGCAAGCATATGAGATTCCTTTGGATTAGACTGATATCTGGCACATAAACATGTTGAAAACATAATATCTGGTCGACTGGCAGTTAAATACATCAGTGAACCAACCATGCCTCTAAAGACAGTGGTGTTCACTGGTTTGCCATCTGGATCCGAGTCCAGTGTCAGTGGTGCAGAAATTGGAGTTGGTTTAGATGGTGAAGAATTCATATCGAATTTCTTTAAAAGATCTCTAACATATTTTTCCTGATTAATAAAAATGCCATCTTTGTTTTGTTTAATCTGGAGTCCAAGAAAATATGTTAATTCACCCATCAAACTCATTTCGTATTCAGTGGACATGATTTTTGAAAATTTCTTGCACATGTTTTCATCAGTAGACCCAAAAATTATATCATCAACATAAATTTGTACCATTAACGGATTACCTTTCTCATGAAGAATGAATAAGGTATTGTCAATTGCACCTCGTTTAAAGCCATTTTTCAACAAATGTTTAGTCAGAGTATCATACCAGGCACGTGGGGCTTATCTGAGGCCATGAGGGGTAGAGCGACATGTATGAGTCCAGAACGATTACCCCAATTGGGAAGGGGAAAAAAGGCTGGTCATCACAAACCATGTAAGGGTTGGGGGTCTGACATAACAGAATCTTCATGTCTAAATGCGTTCCGGATTACCAAGAAAGACAAACGCTTAGCAAATCCATCTGTAGACCATTAGACTAGAGATGTAGCAGCGAATGCTAAGAATATTCTGATCGCTTCAAGTCTAGCCACTGGAGCAATGATTCATCAAAGTCGACATCTGACTGGCAGTAGCCTTGTGCTACCAGTCTGGCCTTGTTTCTGATTACCTGGCCATCTGCATCTACTTTGTTTCTGAAGACCCATCTTGTTCCAATTGGTTCTTTCTTTCCAACTGGGAAAGGAACCAGATACCAGACCTTATTCCTTTCAAACTGGTGAAGCTCTTCTTGCATAGCAGTCACCCAGTTTGGATCTTCCAGAGCCTCGTCAATCTTCTTAGGTTCTATCAAAGATAGAAAACTGACGTATAAGCATTGATTACTGGAGGCTCTTCTGGTCTGAACACCACGACTGGAGTCACCTATGATCTGATCAATAGGTGAGCTTTTGTCCATCTGGAGTACTGACCAGGATTGTTACTGACAACAATATCAGTGCAAGAATTCAGTTGAGTCTCCTCTGGTGTTGCTTCAGGAGGAGGATCTTGCCAGACTACTTCAACATCTTCATCTGGATCATTTAAATCACGACTTGCATCATGAAATTCTTCATGAAGGCATTTCTTGTAGTACTGGTTCAGTTAGGTCACCAGAAGACATTTCTGGTAAGTGCTCAACTGACACTGATACTGGGGAAGTAGTACGCACGTCTGATCCAATATTAATTTCAGAGGGTAGTTTGAAAATAATAGAAGGATAGAATGGAGTACTACTGGAGACTTTCTTTTTCTGAACAGGTTCCAGATCAGGATGACTGGAAACTGTGTCTGGTGAATCATCCTTTTTGTCGTTTATTGGATCAGATTCACAAAAGACAACTGGAATTACTGTGGGAGTTTCAAGGATTGGCTTCTTGTTGATTGCAGCATTTGATTCATCAAATGACATGAATTGACTCATGGACCTTCTCCAGTCTCTTGTTGTAGACTCTGAAGGCCTTGCGAATGGCTGAATAGCCTAAGAAATACCTTTCATCAGCTTTGGCATCAAATTTGCCTAGCTGACTGGAGTCGTTCAGGATGTAAACTGGACATAAATAACAATATTTGGTTTTCTATTTCTTAAGACTTCATAGGCTGTCTTTTTGTGTCTTTTGATGTATACTGATCGATTCTGGGTGTGGCAAGCAGTTGCAATTGCTTCCGCCCAGAAACTGGTAGACAGACCAGATTCAGCAAGCATACTCCTGGCAGCTTCTATCAGCGTTCGATTCTTCCTTTCCACCACTCCATTTTGTTCTGGAGAGCGGGCTGATGAGAAATTCTGGGAGATGCCAGTGTCAGTACAGAATGACTCCAGAGTTGCATTTTGGAATTCTGTTCCATTGTCACTTCTTAACTGACACATTTTCGACTGTACTTGAGCTCAATTTGCTTGATAAGACTGATGATTTCAGCAGCAGCTTCACTTTTAGACCTCTGAAAGATCACCCAACAATATCTGGAGAATTCATCTACGATCACCAGGGTGTATCTTTTACCAGCACGAGTCTGAACGTTCACTGGACCAAAAAGGTCCATATGAAGCATATGAAGAGGTTCAGATATCCTGAAATTCTGTCTGGTCTTGAAACTGGTACGTTTTTGCTTACCCATCTCCACATCCTGGACATGGCCTTTCCTTTTTGAAGGAAACTGAAGGTATCCCATCTGCAAGTTGTTTTCTGGACAACTTATTAATGTTCTTGAAATTTAAATGGGATAACCTTTTGTGCCATAACCAGTTTGTGTCTTCATCAGCTTGAGTATAGAAACACTGCTCTGAAAGAGAGCTTTCTGTATCCATCACGTACACATTCCCTTTTCTGGGAGCAATCAACACTACCTTCCAGTCCTTGTTGAATACAATGCCCTGAGCAACATTGAATAAGACTTGATAGCCATCGTTACACAGTTGACTTACACTGATCAAGTTATATTTCAAACCATTCACAAATGCAACTCGTCTGAACTTGACTTGTCCATTGTTCAGAACACCATATCCCTCAGTCTTTCCACAACCATCATTTCCAAACGTGATGGAGGGTCCATCAGAAATGGTGAACTCCTCCAGTAGGGTCTTACATCCAGTCATCGTCTGCCAGCTGCACTGTCAAGATACCAGATATACTTCTTTCGATCGCCCTACACATACACCAGATATTGATCAGTTAGATTTGGGAACCCATCGACTGATGGGTTCACTGGACCCTCCCTTATAGGTCCCTGGGCAATCTGGTCTAGTTCACTTTCTTCAACAGTGGTCTTAGTTGAAAGACCACTGGGGTTGATAGTTTTGAAACCTTTTCATTTTTCTCAACTGGAGAAATAAATTTGTCTTTCATTGAAAAAGGTTTTGTATTTTGTCTAGTGCCAGATGAAGTACCCTCAATAAAGTTTAATCTTGCATTAAAACTTTGTGATTGACGAGTCAGAATTTGAATCTGGCTCTCTATCCTGGACAAAATATTTTCTTCAGATGATACCTTAGCCTTTCCAGTCAAAGGCTTTGGTAAGGGATTGGTCTGAGGTAAAGGTGTATTCTGCTTCACCTTTTTAACTGGAGCAGTCATCTGGACAGCTCCAGTCTTAACCTCTGGGCATTGAACAGGGTAAAAAATGGTCTTGGGAGTTACAGGTTTATCATAAACAGTTGTGGGCCTGAACACCTCTGGTAATCGATCGATTACTGGTATTAATGATGCTATATTAGTATTTCCATCTAAGTATGCACGTTTTTGAGCAGGAAATTGTTTAACTGAAGCATCATATGGCTTTTTAGTTTCTAGCCATGACTTTATTACCAGTTTTTCTTTTTCTAAAATGATCTCAAGATCTTGTTTTTCTTGGATCAATTGTTCAGTTACCAGAACCTGGGCTTGAAATGCCAGTTCAATGTCTTGAAGTTCCTTTAATTTTGATTTTAAAGCAGTTATTTCAGAAGAATCTGTTTCTAGACCATTTACACAAACCTCCAACAATCATGAGACAGATTTGCTGAGGCAAAAATGCAGAATCACGAAGTGAAGAGCTTGCAGCACATGTCCAATTTTAGTTCTTAGGTCAGTTGCATTATCATAATCACTAACCTTTTTAATAACAATGTCCACCCATCGTCCAGATGTGACATCTTCCTTCACCAGGAGCTCTTCGTCTGCCAGAGCCATGTAACAGCAATCTCTTTCCTCTTCTTCATCAGCAGATGATTCATCAGAAGGAACCCACTTCTCTTCAGTTGTTGCAATCATGCACTTATTATTGTTTTCCATTTGTTGTGCCATGAGAGCAATCTGGGCGTTAAGCTTTTTATATTTCAATTTATAGCTATCATCAGGCTTATTATTTGAAGAGAATGGACCAGGCTTGGATACAAACTGGTTGGACCTGCACTCTTTCATGAAATGACCCTTTTTGCCACATTTAAAGCATGTCAAATTGGTCTTGTCAGTGGAAGAACTGGATGCAAATTGTCCAGATGGCCTATTTGCTCTTGCTTTGAAACGGTTAAACGTTTTAGCAATCATTGCAACAAGGTCATCATCTTCAGTTTCATCACAACAGTCTGGAGAGACTTGACTGGTTTCTCCAGAATCCATTAGTTCAGACACCATCTTCTTCATAGAAAATACATTCTCAGAAGATATCAGTGCTGTACCTTGTGGTTCAGTATGACTGACCACAATAGGAGTACTGGAGGCATGGTTATAGGCATCTCTTTCTGCAACCACTCTCTGAGCTTGATTTTCTTCAGTGTACCTGAAAGCTCCATAAAGAGTTGAGAGAGTGTGTGTGTGCAGAGTTTTTCCTTGTCGTAAGACTAGGATCATATGAGACCATTTGGTGGGAAGAATGTCACAGAATTTCTCCAGAAGTATATCCTTGTCCTTCTCAACCCCAAGACCTCTCAATTTGTTTATGATACTCATAAATCTGGTGTAAGTACCAGTGAGAGACTCGTTAGGTTGAGCAAAAAATGACTCATACCTCTTGCTTAAGGAGACCTTTCTGGTGACAATGGTGTCATCTCCTCCTTCATGTTGGTTTAAAAGTTCATCCCACATGGTTTTAGCACTAGGAAAAAGAACTAGTGTGGGAATTAGGGTTTCTGGAACGGCCCCGAGGATCATGTTTTTAAGGAGGGTGTCAAGATTCACCAATCTCCTCTCCTCTTCTGACCAATGTTCCTCCCTCTTTTTCCTTCCCCTTCTAGATCCAGAAGGATCAAGAAGTGGATTGAGAGGTGATGTAGGCACATAAGGTCCTTCGTTTAAAATCTTCATCATGTTCCTCTCAATACCAGTGACATGTAAAACCATCCTAGCCTTCCACGTACCAAATTCATCGCTGTTCCCACTGAATTTAGGAACATGATTATTTGAGTAGTACACATGCACGTGTGGAGAAGCAGGAGTAGGAGGAGGAGGTGGATTAGTGTTATTAACATTTTGTGGTTCATTTTGATCATTAATATTTGCATTAGGATCGGGACCAAGACTAAAACCTTGTGTATTTTCTTGGTTAGCCATCAAGAAACAGATCTAGGCAATGTTTAGCCTTCTGCTCTGATACCAAATGTGAGTCCCTTAAGATTACGAGATGGTTAACCAGGAATGTGTAAAATACAACAAGTCTAATAATCACTAGAATTGGACTAGTATTACTTGTAAATAAATATGCAAGATATATAAACAAAGTAATACAAGACTTAAAGCAATAAACAAGTAAAGTGGAACATTATGTAATTTTTCATGGGTACTTTATTTATTGATGTTTAAATAAAATACAAGGTTGTTGCGGAATCAAGATAATACAATTAAGTATGTATCCTAACAACCTATGATTACAAATGATCTATATTTGTCAAATAACTCTTTAGGATCGAGATACTTAAAGTTGTGAAGTATCCCTGTTTAAGATCGAGAGTATTTGGACAAATTCACTTTCATGCAAAGTGTATGCTAAAAAGTATTTTATGTCAAGGAATTAACTTTGTATTTATAGGCAACAAAATTCACCAGTGAATTTTGTGCCGTACAAATATGGTTGCATACATTTAATGATCCAACAAGAACATTAAATGTATTGGATAAGAATAAGGATAAAGTCACATCAAGTGCAAGTGTATCCTTTATCCAACCACCTTAACACACGTTTACTTTGTTAAAGAACAAGTGGATTGTTCTTTGGAAAGTGTGTTAAAGCAAAAGTCAATCCTCGATATTAGTGTTCAGACTTGCAGGATCTAGAACACTACAATCCTCCAGTGTGCAGATCTGGTAAGACTTTCCAGTGGACTCCGCCATTTGTTAAGTCTTCTTTTCAGACTTCAGTCTTTGACTTCAGTCAGAATATCTTCAGTAGAGTTGATCTGGACTGGGGTGAAGTCCAGTGAGCTCATCTGGAGAATACTCCAGATTTCCTATACAAGTATTTGCTCACTAGTCTTCAATTATTTCTGGATAAATCTTTTAGAGGGACTCCAGATTCTAAGTCTGGAGTAGGTCCAGTCGAACATGTTTCCTGGTCAGATCTTCAGTGAGGCTCCAGAAGTCGGGTCTGGAGCGAGTCCAGCGAAACATGTTTCTTGACTTATCTTCAATAAGATTCCAGTAGTCCAGTCTGGAGCCAGTCCAGTAAATCTGGACTAAATCTGGACCTAACATGATTCAGCTGGGGGAGCTCGCTCAGAGATTTCAGAGGAGGAATGAGTAGCGGAAGCTGAGGGTAGATTTGGCTGAATGACTACTTCAGGAGGATTCCTGGAGTCTTTGTCATTGCAGTCAGCAGCGATGTGTCCTCTTTCGCCACATAAGTAGCATTTCCTTCCAGCCTTCTGATTTTGAGTCAGAAGTTCCTTGAGTTGAGAGGTCAAGTCGTTGACACGCTTGCTCAGCTCACAAATCTCATGATTTGAGGAAAAAGATGATGCTACTGAAGAGGTCTTTTTCTTCCTGAACTGAACAGGAAGAGTCTTGGGAACAGGGCCAAGAACTGATTTGCCCTTAGATTGAGCATTTGAAGAGGAAGGGCCATGATTGTTCACAACAGCTCGCTGACCTCCTTGCAGAGGAGGTCTGACTTGCTGAACAGGTCGGGGTTGCTGTGAACCATGATGATTCTGAGCAACTCGCTGACCTCCTTGCTGAGGAGGTCTGACCTGCTGAACAGGTTTTGAATGGCGAGGGACAAAAGTTCCCTTTGGGACATAGACAGAATTAGGTTGCTGATAACGATCATCAGCAAACTTAGCTCGTCTATTCATTAAGTGCTCATGCATAACAGCCTTTCTGCCAGCAGGAGAATTATTAGAGGAAGACGAGGGCTGAGACGCAGGGCGTTCAGCGACTACAGAGGGAACAGAATTCTCAGCAGGGTGACTAATAGGCACAGCTCGCTGAGGAGTGCTGTAGTCATATGGAACAGCTACCTTGCTCTTTTTGAAAGGTTCAAAAGCTGTGGACTGAACAGTCAAGAGCTGAGGAGCAATAGGTTTATAACCATCACTTGAAGGATTTCCTTCAAATGTTTCAGGAGAAGAATATTGAATTCTGCCTTCATGGGCATCATATCAATAATTGGATGGTTTGGAAAAATGGTTTTAGCAAAACTAGGAGTTGAACTAGTTTCAGCTTGTGAAGAAGAAGTAGAAGTGCTGGGTGGGGGTGCTTCATTATTTAGTTCAGAATGATAGTCATTCATGCCTTTAACAAAATAATGTTTTAGCAACTCCTCACGAGATTCAAGAGATTTGGGAGGAATCCTTTCTTCAGCTGTAGGACAGTCACTGAACATGTTTGAAATGACAGCGGCCGTCTCATAGTTACCACCAATTATGGCTTTCATTTGAGCTGGGACTTGCAAGCTGAAGATTTGGTCATGAAGCTTGGAGGCTTTAGACCAAGAGGTAACGATTCTCTCAAGGTCAGCGACCTTGTTCTTCAGCTCCTCGTTAGAGATTAGAAGATTTTGGTTGAGGAGCTTTTGAGATTCAAGCTCAATATGGACGTTTCTAAGGTCCTTGAGCTTGTCAGCTTTATCACTTAACTCAGCACTAACTGAGTTAAGTTTGGACTGAAGGTCGGCACGAATTGACTCGACATATTGAATGTCACAAGTAAGAGATTCAAGAATAGTGGGTTTGTCATCTTCAGAGGCAGAGGAAAAAGTGCATACCTTCTTGATTGTGGCATTGACCCACTGACTGGAGCACACTTGGTCCTTTGTCAGCGCCTGGTCATCAGTGAGTGCCATAAAGCAGATGGCATCAACAAAGTCCTCGTTGTCAGAGACTTCGGAGTCAGCCCAGTCATGTTCTTCAGCAACAAGACCTTTGGCGGGAGTTTTGGCTTCTTCAACATCGGCCATCTTGGCACGAAGCTCATAATACTTCTTTTGTATTCATCAGCAGGCTTAACTGAAGAGGGCCTCGCTGATGATGAAGAAGGCTTCGCTGCCTGCAAAGAAGGAATAGAAACTTTGCAATCTTTTTGGTAGTGGCCTTTTCGACCACACCTCCAACATTCTTCCTGAGACTTGTCTACCACTGGTTTTTGGAAATTAGTCGACCTACGACCATTCCATTTTCTTGAGTAACGTTTACCAGCGATGAGAGCGAAGTTCATGAAGTCCGAGAACATCTCTTGTCTCTCCTCGAAATCGAGGTCATTGACAAGATCTTGGACGTTAGAGGGAGTAGAATTGCTGATGTCCATGTCAAGATGGACAGGACTGACCTCAGCAGAGACCAGGGCAAGAGGGTCATGAACATTTGAGACACTAGATACAGAAGAAGAAGAAGTTGAAGCATATGAACCAGCATGCCTCCTAGACTCAGCCTCAGCTCTCAGAGTTTGAGCGAGGGCTCTCTCTTCAAATTGAAGAGTGCCATAGAGTGACTCTAAGTCATGCTCTTTCAATTGCTTAGTGGTTCGAAGAATTTGCCTTAAACCTTGCCATTTGATAGGCAAGATGTCAATGAACTTGTAGCATATTTCAAGAGTATTATGCTCTATGCCCACGTTAGTCATATCATTCAAAAGGCACTTGAACCGATTATATGTGCCATCCAGACTCTCATTAGGGAGAGAGAAGAATCCTTCATAGGCACGTTTCAGATCTATTTTCTTGGTAGCAAGAACATCTTCCGTACCATCGAATCTGGTACACAGATTATCCCACACCATTTTGGAAGAAGAAAGTTTGATGACAGACTTCATTATGTCATCAGGAAGGGTAGTAATGATAAGATTCCTTAACCGAGCATCCAGATTGACAAGCCTACGCTCGTCATCTGTCCATTGTACTTCTGGTTTTATTAGCTCAGTGACAACTTCAGGAGCATCAGCAGTGGCTCCTGGTGTCCTGGTAACCAGAACCGGTACATATGGCCCTCTGGTTAGGATGGTCATAAGGTAGGGTTCAACTCCTACGATGTGTAGGAGCATTCTCTCCTTCCAAGATCCGAAATCATGTGAATCGAATCTTGGTGGGATGGAGACATACCCAAAATCTCTGGTATTTACCAGAGAAGGAACAGAAGACATAATAACAAGAAAGGAAAGATAAATAGAAGTTTAAGGAAAGGAAGAAAAAAAAGTTTAGATGCAGAAAATTAAAGTACAGAAAGAAAGAAAGATAATCTTGCAAACTTTTACTCAGATCAGATTCGGTGTGTCGAACCACCACTCTGATACCAACTGAAAGTCCCTAGTTTGCAACGATTATGTAATTAAACAACTAATGTAAATTATACTAGGAAAGCAAGATAATAAAGTAAACACGTTTAATCATAAGTAGTATTAATTAAACGGTGAATACATGGTTGGTTTACAAAGAAAGAAGAAAGAAAATATTGTTAAGTTTTTGCACACATGAAAACTTAACAATGATACAATTCTACAATGAGAGAAAAACACACTAAGTGACTATTGTAGAATGAACCAACAGAATTGCGGCTAGGTCAAGTGATGTCTTATATAGGAGAGAAGAGACATCACATGACAACCCAATAGATGTTGACACATGAAGGTTGTCAACTATCTATTGGTGTGTAAGACTGGTCTGCAGAGTTCTCTTTTCTTCATCTTGTTTGTTTCCCAAAACGGCATGAAAGAGAAACACCTTAGTACCAAAACGGTACAAGGTCACATGGCTCTATCTTGATCTTGCAACACGTGTCCTTGGGACCAGTCTTCTTATCTTCATTTTCCCGCCCATATTTAACTTACAAAGTATGGTGGTGAGTCATTGAACTTATCCTTTTAACTCGAAGATAATACTGATCGCTGAAGGCTCGCTGATGAAGCTTCTCGCTGAGGCTGTCAGCGACTACTTGACTCAGCAAGTAATCTTCAGCGAATCCATGACTCAACAGGATCCAAATCCTCCCAAAACGTAGAGTAAGACCACGAGAATCTTTGGTGAGATATTGGATTTGACCTTGTATTCTTTCTTTCCTGGGATCTCGTTGCAAAGCCGTTTCTTGGGCTACTTTAATCTGATCAAGAAAATCGTTAATGATTAAGACCCATAAAGGAGAGACTACCAAAGAATGATGTGCACTCTTTCGGCTCAAGGCGTCCGCTACAACATTAGCCTTCCCGGGATGATACAAGATTTTGCAATCATAGTCTTTTAGAAGATCTAACCATCTTCGTTGGCGATTGTTGAGATCTCTTTGTTCAAAGAAATACTTGAGGCTTTTATGATCGGAATAGATGGTAAACTTGACTCGCATAAAGGGAGGCGGAGGGGGTGAGTGGGGTGACTTGAGGCTTTTATGATCGGAATAGATGGTAAACTTGACTCCATAAAGGTAATGGCGCCAAATTTTTAAAGCAAAAACAACCGCCGCCAACTCCAAATCGTGTGTAGGATATCGTTTTTCATGCTCCTTCAGTTGCCTTGAAGCATAGGCAATGACCTTACCTCGTTTCATAAGAACACATTCAAGGCCATTAGACGATGCATCACAATACACCGTCATATCTTCCAAACCATCGGGCAAAACGAGAACCGGTGCTTGGCTTAGTTTCTCACGAAGTCACTGAAATGCCAACTCTTGTTCGCCTTTCCATTCAAAGTTGATATTCTTCCGAGTCAACTTGGTCAAAGGAGAAGCTATTTTAGAGAAATCTTGGATGAAACGGCGGTAATAACCCGCTAGACCAAGGAAAATTCTAATCTCCGATGCATTCTTAGGTTGCTCCCACTTCATCACCGCGCTAATCTTGGCCGGATCCACCATAATTCCTTCATTATTAATGACGTGACCAAGAAATTGTACCTCTCTTAACCAAAATTCACATTTAGAGAATTTGGCGTAGAGTTTCTCTTTTCGTAATGTCTCTAATACCTCTCGAAGATGAGCTTCATGATCGGATGAGCTTTTGGAATAGATGAGAATATCGTCAATGAAAACGATCACGGACTTATCAAGCATCGGACAACAAACTCGATTCATAAGATCCATGAAAGCCGCGGGAGCGTTAGTAAGACCAAAAGGCATGACAACGAATTCGAAATGACCATAACGAGTGCGGAAGGAAGTTTTGGGGATATCTTCATCGCAGACTTTAAGTTGATGGTAGCCCGATCGAAGATCTATTTTGGAAAAATACGAAGCTCCTTGAAGTTGGTCAAACAAATCGTCAATTCTAGGCAGTGGGTACTTGTTCTTGATGATCACTTTATTGAGCTCGCGGTAATCTATACACATACGCATGCTTCCATCTTTCTTTTTAACAAAAAGAACCGGTGCACCCCAAGGAGAATTACTAGGCCTAATGAAACCTTTATCGAGTAGTTCCTGAAGTTGCTTCATCATTTCTTGCATTTCCGTTGGAGCCAAACGGTAAGGAGCTTTAGCAATGGGGTTAGCCCCCGGAACAAGATCAATGGAGAATTTGATTTGCCGTTCAGGAGGAATACCCGGCAAATCCTCGGGAAAGACATCGGCAAAATCATGAATGACAGGAATATCTTCAATAGATAAGGATTTCTTCCCAACGTCGACGATGTGAGCAAGATAGGCTTGACACCCACGGGCCAAATAACGTTTAGCACGAGCAAAAGTGCAAAAAGGTATTGAACGTTCTTTCCTATCACCATACACAACCAACTCTTCACCCTTAGGAGTCTTCATCCGAATAGTCTTTTCATCGCACATGATGTTAGCGTTATGAGCACTTAACCAATCCATTCCTAAGATAATATCAAACTCACCCAAAGGAAAAGGAATCAAATCGGCACGAAAAGTATCCGAGTAGATTCTAACTTCACAATCACAATACACATCGTCAACTAGTTCGGTTTTACCATTTCCTACTTCAACTTGCAAAGAGGTATCTAGTTTAGACTTAGAATGAGGACTAACATACGTAACTCTAGATGCAACAAAAGACCTATTAGCTCCAGAATCAAACAAAGTTCGCATGGGGATACCGTGTACTAGAAATGTACCTGTGATAACATCATTATCTTCCTTAGCTTGCTCCACTGATAGTTGAAACGCCCTACCCCTTTGATTTCCGTGAGCTTGGGCATTTCTCCTTTCTGCTTCCTTCATTTTCTCTTCTTGTCTTTCGGCTTCAGTCAACTTAGGGCAAGTGCTCCTCATGTGTCCCTCTTCAAAGCATTTGAAACACATAATGGGTTTATGGGGCTTTCTTTTACAATCTCGACTCACATGCCCCGGTTTACCACAATTATAACACCCCTTTCCATTGGTCTACAAGGCCCAATGTGATTCTTCTTGCATTGGCAGCAAAAAGGAACGTTTCTTCTTGCAAGATTATGCCCAGAACTACCATCATGTTTGAACCGCTTATTCGGGGAACTATAATTATCCTCATGCTTCCTTTTCAACTCTCCTTCATCAACTCTTGATTGTTCAATCTCATGGTCTCTCGCCACATCCGCCAACATGGAAAAGGACTCCATTTGACGTAAACTAATCTTCTCCCTTATGTTCTTTCTCAATTTCAAGTAGAATTGCTCCTTGAGCAAATGATCTTTTTCGAGGAATTCCGGACAGAATTGGGCTTTGTCCAAGAATTGTGAACGAAACTCGTTCACGCTAAGATTTCCTTGACAATCATTGAGAAATTCACTTCTCAACTTGGTTACTTCAGCCTCCGATCTAAATTCCTTGAAGAACATGTCCCTGAATTCGTGCCATTCCACATGAGCCAACACTTCGCCTCTCACCGTCAACAAACCATCCCACCATCTCTTCGCACTATCCCGTAGCATGCTAACGGCGAACATTACCTTAAGATCCGAGGGGCATTGACTAGTACGGAAAGCCCCTTCAATTTCCGAGACCCATCTTTTGCAAACAATGGGGTCACGGTTTCCATCATACACGGGAGGGTGGCAAATATCAAAGTCTTTGTAAGTAAACTTCTTCTTAGATGGCCTCTCACCCATAAACTCAACTTCTTTTTCACCGTTATCTTCCTTCTCACCTTTATCCTTGCTATCTCGTTTCTCAAACTCCCTTTGGACATTGAGAGACACTTCCTCTCTGATCATTTGAGCTATATGATTGTTCATAGCTCCTTCTAGAGTATCATTGAGTTTCTTGAGTAGGACCGTTGAGTATTTCTCGAGAGCTCTTCCTATTTGGTCCGAGATATCTATACTATCTTCGGGAAATACGGGTTCTTCTTCATTCCTTTGGCTAGTCTCGGTTTCATCAGTGTTGAATTGCTTATCCATACTATAATAAGAGTAGATAAATAGTCTTAAATGCAAAGCCTATTCCCATATTCTAAGAATCACAAGCCAAATCCTACAACTTTATACTAGACCGTCCCAAAGTTTGATGCGGTTAGTTTATAAAGTTGTTAGTACTTCAATCACAATAATGTCGGCCTTATTGTGTTTTAATACTAGCAAGTTTATAAACTAAAATCATCAAACGTTCTTTCGGGTCCCATATAAAATTATCGAACACCTAAGGTCAAGTCATGTCTAAGGTTTAAGTCTAGGCATTCACTAAACGGGGAATACCTAAATCCCTTAAACCTCGGCTCTGATACCACTTGAAACGACACGACTCATTTATAAAAAAATAAGAATTTTTTTTTTTAAAATCCCAGATGTGCGCCGCCCGATGTGCGCCGCACAAAACCAAACCAGAACCTGCTGAAATTTTCAGAAAACTGCACACGGATGCACATGCGGTGCACATAAACTTTATGCACCGCACAAAACCAAAATTTTGAGTTTATGCGCCGCATGAAGGTTCTGTGCGGCGCACAGAACCACCTGACAGAAACCAAAACTATTTTTACCATTTCAAACGACTTGTAATTCGTCCAAATCAATTACAAACCTCATTAGACCACAATATCTGGACTCAACGAGCATAAAACACATGAACAAACCTGAATTCGACATTCATTACAAGTAGTCTATACAAACACCCTTAAACGGGTCGATTACCCACTTTGACACATTTCAAGTCATCCAATACATGTTCAAACCACCAAAAGACCATTTGAGACTACGTTTACTGAAAGGAACCAGAATTAAAAACTACCAAAATATTCAAGTGTCGTGAGCCATAACGAGGAGGGATATCTAAGTATCTACCAAAAGCACCATTCTTCTAAGAATGGCTATACCTTCAAATCCTTCAAAAGCAACCTTCTTCTAGTCAACTTCCAATCAACAAGTATCTAGTTCCTTCTTCCGGAACCGCCTATAAGAAAAGGGAAACAACTAAAATGGTAAGCGAATGCTTAGTGAATATACTTGCATACATTTATAAACACGAAGGAGGGCAACGCACAAAGGAATGTTATATGCAAATAATGCACCGTCGTACTATATTTACATACTCACCTTTGCACTTTAACGCTACATATGGATCCATATAAGCCAAACAACACAAACAATATCACATAACGGGATTCTTAGGCCCCAGAGGTTCTTAGGCCTCATACACAAAGGGATTCTTAGGCCCCATAATCACAAACAAGAGGTTCTTAGGCCTCATACAAGGGTTCTTAGGCCCATAATCACAATGCCCCACACGGGCTTTAACGCCAAATCGATTTCCATACATGAAGTCCATCTTCATATGGAAATCGACCCAACGTACACATAAAGGTATGCAAATATACTCACCTCCTTCGCGGCTTCAACAACAACACGTACAATTAGCAATGTCACAAAATCATGCTTTCAACCTATAATCAAGTAATAAAACGCATATAAGCTTGCATTCCCAAATTTGACTACCAAACTTAGTCATACCAACATCTCACTAGCATTCTTAACCCCAAACCCTCTAATTTGCTTATTGAGTTGCATTACTTTCCAAATTTCACTAGATGAACTCAACTTAACAAGTTCATCACTTTTTGAATCAACTAACAAAATCACCATTCTTACAATTTTCAGATTTCAATGTTAATAATTCAAAATCATGCTTAATTTCAACATGCAACCCAATAACAAACTACATAATATAAGAATTAGGGGAAAACATCACTTGACAACTCAATTCTTGCAAAACCCCTAAATTGAAATTCTTAAGAACCCTAATTCTCAAAAAGAAAGGAAATTAGGTTAGTGAATCAATACCTCAACAAAATAGATAAGAGATTTGGGTTTCAAAATTCACAATTTCCTCTCTTTTCTCCTCCTTGAAATCGGCCAGCACCACCACTCTAAACCCTACTCTTTCAATTTAATTTCTATGGAGAAGATTATTATTATAGATTCTAAGAATGATTTTGATTTGCATGCAGAATTTGTTTGGATTGGATTAGAAGAGAAGAGAAGTTTTAGAAGTGTTTAAATGATAATTGGAATGGTGAATAAGAGAAAAGAAAGAGGGCTGGCACCCTCCTGATGTACCACGACCCATACTAAATTTTAGTGGGTTTAATACCCGCTATCCGCTATAGTTCCAACTAAATTAATCCCGTATCCTAAAATAAAATACTAAGAACTTATTTTAATGTTAAAACTATAAAAAGGGATTAATTTCTTTACCTTAAATTTTGGGGTGTTACAATATTCCCAAATGGTTATGTAATGTAACCACCTAATAGAGAGGCTATGTAATGGAAGATCCTTCAATATTTGGGTTATGCCATGTAACGTGTTACCTGTTGTAAAGGTAACCGGTTACCCTCACCGTTGGCCCTCGTTGACTTAGACACGTGGCGGCTGACTGATGAGTTTCCATATAAAAAACCTAAAAGCGTATATATCGATCATTTTCTACATTTAAAAACAAAAAAAACATAACCACCATAACCACCACCAAAAACCCTTCTTCTCCCTTCTTCATCTTCCCGCCATAACCACCACCAAAAACCCAAAATATTCCGATCGTCGTTCGATTGAAACATTATCAAAGGTGTATGAAGGTATTTCGTTTTCCTAATCGTTACATCTCAATTTCCCCCCAAAATTCTAGGGTTTTTGAATTTATTTTTTATTTTTTTTATTTTTTTGTTTATTTATTTCAACCTAATCTTTATGTAACTGATGGATCTAAAGTGTTAATTTTGAAATTTTTTTTTAGAAATGTCAAAGTTCTTTAAATTCCAAGTCCATTATGATGGGTCTTTCATGGAGGATCCGTTACGTTATGTCGATGATAAAGTGATAACCCTCATGACCCAGTCTTAAATTTGGAAGAGTTGGTACATCACATACACCAAGAAACAGGTACTAATTCTTCTGATCTTTATTTTAGTTCTGGGGCAGTTGATGAACATTTGGAGTGTTTGAAAACTTAAAAGGATTGTGGTGTGTTTTTTTAACTTCTTCAGTGTGAGTATGATTTATCAGTGTTTATTGACTACTATTCCTTAGATTTAAGTAAATATATTACACAAAAAATGGATAATGATGAAAGTGAAGATGAGAGGGAGGGTGATGATGAGATTGAAGGTGGCAATAGTGAAATTAAGTCTAAAACAGAGCATGGTGAGAGTAGTAAAGGTCCAGTTAATGATGATAGTGAGGATGATGATTATGTTGAAATTAGTGAGTCTGGTGTTGAATCTGTTGCATCTTTAGAGCATTTAACTGAGGGTGAAGATGAAATTAGGGAAGTTAGGAAAGGAAACCCCATTGCCAAGATACCAAACCCAAGGCAACTTCCTCAACTTGGTGGCAATAAGCCTAGTAAAACAGATGAGGCAGATGTGAAGAAAGGAGTTCATAATGAACATGAAAGTTTTTTGAAATAATTAGTTGAAGCACTGAAAGCCAAGGATGATTCTGATGACATATTGAAACCACCAGAACCAGAACTTCCTAAATTCCCAATTCATGATCCTTCTACACATTGGAGAATGAGGAGACCAAAGGTGGGGGAATTGTATGCAAACCATAACCAACTGAGGGAATGTCTTTCCTACTATGCTCTGGCCAATGGGTATTCCATTTGGTTTGAGAGATCTTGTAAGACCAGCCTAATTGCTAGGTGTGGAACTAGGCCACCTAATATCTCAGACCCAGAGAAAGGTAAACAGAAAAAGAACAAGAGATTCCCTGCAGTTCAAAAAAAGTGTACCTTTAGATGTTATGCTAGGTGGATGGATACAGAGAAGTCTTTTCAAATACTGACTTTGGTTGATGAACACACATGTGCTAGAAACTTTAAGTATGGATCATTGGTAGACTACAAATGGATTGGAAAACACTTTGCATATAGGATTAGAGCTCAACCAGAAATCAAGTTGTGTGCCATTCAAGACTTAGTTATGAAAAAGTATAAATGTACCATTTCACATCATCAAGCTAGAAGAGCTAGAACATATGCTCTGACAGAGTATGAAAAAACTTTGGAGGAGCATTATGGATTGTTAAGGTCTTATGGTGAAGCAATTTTGAGAACAAATCCAGGCTCTACAGTGCAGTTGGGTACTACAACCAATCCAGATGATAAGTGCTACTTTGACAGATTCTACATTTGTCTAGTTGGTGTGAAAGAAGGATGGAGGTTTGGCTGTAGGAAGATTGTGGCTTTGGATGGGTGTTTTCTGAAGAAGCCATGCACTGGTGAGCTTTTAAGTGCAGTTGGAAGGGATGGAAACAACCAAGTGTACCCAATTGCTTGGGCAATTGTGAATGTAGAAAATAAAGAGAATTGGACATGGTTTCTGGAGTTGTTAAGTAATGATCTCCACTGCCCAGAAGGTCAAGAACTCACCTTGATGTCTGATCAACACAAGGTAAATCCTGTTTATATATTATTCATATGCTAAATATGTTTATATATTATTCATATACTAAATATGTCAATAATTATTATTCATATACTAAATATGTCAATAATTGTAGGGCTTAATTGAGGCTGTCAAGGATGTCATGCCAAGAGCAGAACATAGACAATGTGCTAGGCACATCTATGAAAATTTCAGAAAGGTGTATAGTGGTGTTGATTCAGAAACCTGTTTTGGAAAGCTGCCAAGTCATCCTATCAAGCAAAATATGAGTCTGTCATGAAAGAAATCCAGGTAGCTAATCCTAATGCATATAAATACTTGTTAGAAAGAAACCCTAAGTCTTGGTGTAGGGCATTTTTTGAGATCCATAGAGGGTGTGAGGCAGTTGAAAATGGTTTTAGTGAGTGTTGGAACTCTGTCTTGTTGAAAGTTAGGAACAAACCAATAATCACTCTGCTAGAAGCATTGAGAATAATTGTTATGCTTAGGTTAGAGTCCATGAGGGAATTAAGTCAGGGTTGGGAACATGATTTGTGTCCATCTATTAGGAAAAAACTAGAAGCTATAAAGAATGAGAGGACTTGTTGGTTGACTATACATGCTGGTGGTAGTTTATTTGAGGTGAGAAATTACAATAATGCATACACTGTGGACATGGATGAACAATCTTATACTTGTAGGATGTGGGAATTAAGTGGCATTCCAATTTTTGGGACCGATACCGGGACGGTACTGATATTATTGCCCCATCCCTAACCATGACCTCTTCTATTCACATGCACCAAAACAAACAATTTATTGTTGATAATAACTTAATCATATAAAAAAAAAGTTAATTGCAAGATTGGTCCCTGTGGTTTACACACTTTAGCAATGGGGGTCCCTTTTTGATTATCGTTGCAATGGGGTCCCTATTTTGAGATGTTTTTGCAAGATTGGTCCCTGTGTTTACACACTTTAGCAATGGGGGTCCCTTTTTCAAGTATCGTTGCAATTGGGGTCCCTATTTTGAGAATTTTTTGCAAGATTGGTCCCTTTTTACACACTTTAGCAATGGGGGTCCCTTTTTGATATCGTTGCAATGGGGTCCCTATTTTGAGAATTTTTTGCAAGATTGGTCCCTGTGGTTTACACACTTTAGCAATGGGGGTCCCTTTTTGATTATCGTTGCAATTGGGGTCCCTATTTTGAGAATTTTTTGCAAGATTGGTCCCTTTTTAACGGAACATTTAAAGGATGCCGTCAAGTCTTCACGTGGCCATCACGTGCAGGGGCAATATTGTCTTTTCATACAACACATAAGGGACCCCCATTGCTAGTGAACTCGAAAAAGGGACCCCCATTGCTAAAATAGAAAAACCACAGGGACCAATCTTGCAATTAACACATTGAGAATTTTTTGCAAGATTGGTCCCTGTGGTTTACACACTTTAGCAATGGGGGTCCCTTTTTGATTATCGTTGCAATTGGGGTCCCTATTTTGAGAATTTTTTGCAAGATTGGTCCCTTTTTAACGGAACATTTAAAGGATGCCGTCAAGTCTTCACGTGGCCATCACGTGCAGGGGCAATATTGTCTTTTCATACAACACATAAGGGACCCCCATTGCTAGTGAACTCGAAAAAGGGACCCTCATTGCTAAAATAGAAAAACCACAGGGACCAATCTTGCAATTAACACATTGAGAACTTTTTTAAATAAATAAAAGATTGCAATATAAAATTTTAATTTTTCTTTTGAAAACTAATTGATATATAAACTTTTATTATTATTTAAGGTTAAGAACTAAGATATTTTACGTTAAAAATTAGATATTTATTTAAAAACAAAGAGTTAATTGCATAAAATGTCCCTATGGTTTGCACAAATTCGTGATTTACATCCTTCTAAAGTTTTTTTTAGTGGTTTTCGTCTCTAGTTCAAGTTTTATTAGCAAGTTAAATCCTTTTGAGGAACGACATCAAATTTTCTCCGTTAAACGGCATCACGTGCCCCACATGTGAGGGTTAAATCCTTTTTCTTGAAGTTCTTTGAGTTAGGCGGCAACTCTTGCATTTCAGTCAGGGCTAAGCGATAGGGTGCATTGGCCACGGGTGTAACACCCCAACATGGCGGAATCATGGGATATCACTTAGAAAAGCACAACACGACATGGAAATTATGTAGAGTCAAACTATATGAAAACATAGGATTGAAACAATCCTTAAACTCACTCAAATGTATACAATAATCAACTTCTATCAAAGATACACACTCAATCAATATTAAATGGAAATGTTTAAATGATAGTAGTTGATCCTAAGCATAACCCGTTAAAGGGAAATAAGGATCACGGATCCAGAAAGTCCAAAGCAAGTCCAATCTTAGCAATGCAAGCACATAATTATCCATTTTGTCTCTGATTAACCTGATTACCTGAAAAGTGTACTAAAATACGTCAACATAAAGTTGGTGAGTTCGTAGGGACAAGTAACAAGGAATAACCGTGTCGGATAACAACCGTTAACAATAAGTGAGGATTAGGAGAACTAATCACATCTAAGGATAACCTATAAGGTTTCACATTATCACAATTCAATACAAGTCAACATTCAATAATAACGATTCCATATAACGTTCAACAACGTTCCATAACAATCAATAACGATCAACAACGATGTGGCTTACATAGTTAATAATTAACAATGCGCTAACGGTGCGACTTATATAATGAATAATGCGCTAACGGTGCGACTTATATAATGAATAATGCGCTAACGGTGCGACTTATATAATAAGTAATGCGCTAACGGTGCGACTTATATAATGAATAATGCGCTAACATGTCCATATCAACAATCAACAAATAAACAATTAACATCTCGGTCCATATCATAACAAGTGAATCAACCAACAAATACGATGCACATACACTTCTTATAATTCTACTTTAAAGGAATCATCGATGCTTATATATAGGGTCACCCGCAGCCTTCCCACCACATCTACTATTCATAAAAAGTATAATTATCTTCCATGTATGTACAACTATCTAAAGCACAACAATTATTCATAACGAAGTCAAAGTTAACCGAGCAACAAGTCAATACATTAAACAAACAATCAATCAACAAGCATGTACACTTTGCAGCCCGAATCTCAATTGAGTAGGGAGGGTTTACGAAACTCACCTGGAAGTAAAGCAATTCCAAGTACTAGCACAAGTACTTTACTATGTTCAAAATGTACTCCCAGGTACCTAGAACAAGTATAAGATCAACTTATAAGCTACCACAAAGCCTAAGTGCAAAATAGGGAAATTTCAGCATGTTCCCAGCTTTGCGCCATCTACTAGACAACGACTTTGGGAAGTCAAGAAGACTAGATAAAACAAAACTCAGTTCTAGACATTTGTTGGGCACTCAATGACCTTTTCAAAAATGTAAGGTTTGGCTCTTGAAGAGCTTTAATGAAAGAGTTATGATTTTTACAAAAACAAACCTGTAGCCTCATCAGAAATCAGACCAGTTCTGAAAATCGTCGTTTTTGGCACTCTTCTGAGCAAAATCAGAAGAAACTTCGTTCTTATCAAATTTTACTGACACTTGGACCTTTCCAAAAATATAAGATTCGTCTCCTAATTCGTCCAGATGAATCTTCTATGATGTTTGCAAGATGACTGAAAATTTCAGTCTTATAGAGTCCTTAAATTCAACTTGAAACTTCAAGTGATGAACCCAAGACTTTATGAACTTGATTGTTTTGTGTTATGAATGTGAGAGAGAGAGAGAAAAGAGCAGAGATGGATGATAGAATGATCATCAAATGCTTGCTTATATAGTCTAAGAGTTGCAACTAAGTGCCAAGAACACACACCTTGGCCATGAGGTGTTCATCATGTGTTTACAACTCATCCTTGAGTGTAATGGCTGAAACTTTGGCCTTAAAACAAGCTAGAATTCAGTAGGAACATGTTCATTGCATGATTACAAGCTATAATCCAAGTCTTGGTTAGTTTGTGTGGGGTTTATGTCAAGAACACAAACTTGACTTGACTAATTGACTTTGGTTGACTCTAAACTTTGATTCTTGATTATTATTTGTGTAATTAAGTGTAGTAACTAGTTTATATAAGTATAATTACTTTTATCTATGTGGTTATAAATCAATTACATGTATATATATATTTATTAGTTATCTACTTTAAGTACACAATTGCGTATTTATTTTACTAGTATGTACAATATATCTAGCTAGTTAATTGATTCCGAAATTAATAACACAAACAAAATATTCACGAGCGTACAACTTTTATAAATTATTATAAATCCATAATATGGATAAATCATTTCATATAATATAAAGGTTGTGTCGGTTTTTGTCCTATTAATGGAATTATCATCTAGCCGCCGACACTGTTCCACCGACACTGTTTCACCGACACTGTTGGAACCGTACATTATACTTAAGGTTTCGTATATACGTTTTTCCTGTTACCACAGTTACTCAATTATCATCTATCATTTCCATGTACTGGGCCAATTTCATAGTATGCTAATATGGCCCTAATTCTAGAAATTATAATTGGCCCAATTTACAGATAAATGTACACAATTATGTTCAAATTTCCGTTTATTGAAATAGTTAATCAAATTACATGCACAGTCAAACGGTAAAAATCATGAATGTTACAACGGGAGAAGCGTTAGGAATAAGATCAATTCGGAGATCACGTTGACGAGATGGAGGCAAACCCGATAGGTCATCCGGGAAATCATTCGCAAATTCATTAGCTACGGGCACGGTCTTTAATTTGGCTTTCGTGACGTTAACATTATATACTTTCCCATCCCAAGGTTCGGTCGTCTCGCCTTGGACTATCAACTCTTCACCATTTGCTAACGGAATCCTCACTACCATACTACCGCAATCTATAATCGCATTCTTTGCCGACATCCAATCCATTCTCACGATCACGTCAAAACTACCGATATCAAAAGGAAGTTAGGTCTATGAGAAACGGGTGGTCACATAATCTCTAAAGTACAATCACGAACAACTTGGTCAAATTTCGTTAACCCAACATTTACTATTTCACGTTCAAAGTAATACGGCAACGGACTAAGGTTAGTATCAATCAAAGGCACAAAATCATTGGAAACAAGGCTAAAATCGGCACCGGAGTCAAATAATACGGTGGTATATTGATCGTTGAGAAGAAAAGTATTTGCAACGACGTTTAGGATCAACACGAGTTTCAGCCGCAATCACTGTAAAAGTTCTTCCGTGGGGAGTAAGTTGTCGTTGATCTTGTTGTTGACTGATAAGGTTGGGGCACTTATTTCGGTGGTGCTCATGACTACCACACTCATAACTAGTACCTTGGGCCATCGAAGGATTTCGAGCATTGATCGGGACGGCATTCAAAGAAAGGCACGACGATTGATGGTCACATTTTGGTATTTACACTTGATTCTCCCACGTCCTTCACGATTACCACGACCTCCACGGCCACCTCTACTTCTTTGATTTCCTTGATCAACCGGTTTCTCTTACTCGTCTTGGCGCCTATAATTCACGTTAGCTCTCCATGGTCTATCCATCTTTCCTCGAACACACGTGTTGGATTTCCAAGTTAATCCTCACAATTCACACACGAACATTCGCAATTAACCGCCACATAACAAACAATCCACAGTTAAACTATCCTAAACCATCACTAGGACACGTATTTCTACGGGGATATTATCATGGCAATAACTATGTCATCATCATTTTATTTACATTCTAACTAATTACACAACTCCAATTCAACCACAACCGAATATTCAAATCAACATTCAAGTTCAAATATAACGAGGTAAAACATCATCGTTTTCATTCGATTCTAAATCAATTTCACAATTTCAAACCAATTCATACAAATATAAGGGGTCAAGTCATAACAAGACGGGTAAAGCATAGTCCGAATCTTAACTTCAACATTCCACACATTAAAGGTGTATGTATACAGGGTGTACCAGTGGCTAACCCTCCACACCGTTAATATATTGAATGGATGTCAGGATTCGGTTCCGTTATGTCCTCTAAGTATTGGTCAGGTATGTATACAGGGTGTACCAGCGGCTAACCCTCCACCCAACCAACACTTATTAAACACACCGGGTTACCTACTATACTTCAGCCGCAATGCGCAATCCATGAGATCATTAATTTCCATATGACATAGGGTAATCATAGATTCGTTGATCAGGATCCTCTAGGATTACCGAATGTCATACTTCGTTAATGCCATCATTTCACTTTACTAGGGACAAACAATAAATGGTACCAAAATTCCACACATCAACATCCATCACAACGAATCAACAATTTACGATGTATCCCGATACTATCATATACGTCAATCAAGTCCTCACATAACAATCAAGTCACAAGTCATGGAAAACCTACGAACTCCGATTAAACAAGTTTTATGCGTCAAACAATTCACGTTGCACACAAAATTTCCTATCATGCATGCTAATATGAAATGTGGGTGCAATGGCTATAGGCTAGGTCAATCCACCTAATTCTCTACAACCACGGCTCTGATACCATTCTGTAACACCCCAACAAGGCGGAATCATGAGGGTTACACCAATAGCACAGCACGACATGAAGATTATGTAGAGCAAATCTAAATGCATAAATAGGATTTAACAATGCATACAAAACAATCACGAATACAAATATCGGATCACATATAGCATAACCCCTAATTGGGGAAAATGAATCACGGATCCAAGAAGTCCAAGTCCAAGTCCAATTCTAGCATAATCAAGCAAGCAATCATCCAATACGTCCTTAAGCTAACCTGATCACCTGAATTGTGTACTAAAACGGGTCAACATAAAGTTGGTGAGTTCGTAGGGACAAGTAACAGGAAATAAGTGTCGGGATAATAACCGTTACGTTACAACCAATCGTTCATACACAACATATACGTTAAACAATATCGTTATCAACAACGTTATGACACAAATGTGGACTTACTCGTTATGCCATCGACATGGCGGAATTACGTTATGCCACTAATCGTGGACTTATTCGTTATGCCATCAACATGGCGGAATTACGTTATGCCACTAATCGTGGACTTATTCGTTATGCCATCAACATGGCGGAATTACGTTATGCCACTAATCGTGGACTTATTCGTTATGCCATCAACATGGCGGAATTACGTTATGCCACTAATCGTGGACTTATTCGTTATCACAATCACATGCATACAAATACAAATCTATAATACGTTATGGGGAAAATATTATCATGCAAGATCCTATGTCCCGATCCATATCAAAACGTTTTCCATCAACCAACAACACAATGCACATACACTTCATACGACTCTACTTTCAAGGGATCATAGATGCTTATATATAGGGTCACCCGTAGCCTTCCCACCACATCTACAATTCATTGAAAGCATAATCGTCTTCCATGTATGTGCAACTACCCTAATCACAACATATATTCATAATCAAACGAGCGATAAGTCAAAACATCAACCGAACAATCAATCAATCAACAGACAAACAAGTATGTACACTTTTCAGCCTGAATCTCAATTGAGTAGGGAGGGTTACAAAACTCACCTTGATTGGATATGCAAGATAAGTGCAAGTTATAGTCGAGTTATAAACGTCCAACGATCGCTTAGCGTTCACCACCTATTAACATATACATTACAAATCACGTTTCAAACCCTATCTAGGTTTTAGAAGAGCAAATCAACTTTAGAGGACAATTGGAACTCAACTCGGTTACGTCACAACCCTCCAGTGTCTTAATGGTTCAACCGAATATAAACAAAGGCACTTTATCACGACATTTTTGGAAATGGTAGTGGATTCAAGATATAAGGGTTATACCATGATAAAGTAGACTCTCTCACGATTCCAACGATAGGTCATACGACTAAAACGGACTTACGGTTCAAAAGTTATTGACGTTTGAAAACTGACGCGCAAAACAGACAAAAATCGCGGCGCGAGGAGTCAAGCTCGCGGCGCGAGGCTCACAAGCCACTCACGGCGCGAGTTCAGGGGCTAGCGGCGCGAGAAAGTCACCTGACCCACGAGGGACCAACCTTGCGGCGCGAGGAGGCTAGGTCGCGGCGCGAGAAGGCTCAGGTCTGCAGATTTGTGAGCCAAACACGATCCAAACTTCACCCAAACCCCATTTTTGACTACCAAATCGACTAGTGATGTTTCAAGACTCATTTTGAAGCTTAAACAAACATATTTCAACATAAATAAACATAACCCACATCTTAGTTTCGATTCATAACATCGTTTCTTCCCCAAAATCATTTTGACCCATTTCAAACCCTAAATGACTAAAAATCCGTTTTTGACTCGATTCAAGGCCCAAACATGTTTAGATTCACTAAAAACAGGTTTAACAACATAAAATGATTAATATGGGATAGTTTTTACTTACCAAATCTTCCAAAAGCCTTTAAATCCGAATTTGACCCAAAATGGAGATTTCTTGCACTTGGAAACTTGATCTTTTGATATGATGAAATAATGATGATAAAGATGTTGAATTTATGACAAATCTAGCTTGGAAATACATCTTATGATTCAAGAATTTTAGAGAGGAAGTAAATAGGGAGGGAGAGAGTGATAGAAGATAAGGTAAAGGAAAGAATGAATGAGTGGAGGGTGTTTAGTGGGAGTTAGGGGCCGGCCTTGAGAGGTCCAAAAGTGGCATCCGCTCCGCTAACTTCGACCAATAGCTATTCGTTATCCATTTAAACGTTAAAACAAAACCGTAACCACAAATAAACTCAACGTTACGTTAAAACACGATAAAACGTTCGGGAATAAATCATTTAATCTTAACATTTAATTTCGTTTTGTTACAAGTCAAACTAGTCAAATATGTAAATGTTACAAATTGCAAAATTGGTCCATTGTGGTTTACACACTTTAGCAATGGGGGTCCTTTTTAAGTATCGTTGCAATGGGGGTCCCTATTTTGAGAATTTTTTGCAAGATTGGTCCCTTTCTAACAGAACCGTTGGCGAATGTCGTCAAGTCTTAACAGAAGGGACCATCATTGCTAGTAAACTCAGAAAGGACCCCCATTGCTTAAATGGAAAAACCATAGGGACCAATCTTGCAATTAACAACTTGATATCTTTTTTGATTTAACTCAAGAGATTGCAACATACAATTGTCAGTGTGTCAGATCCCTAATTAGTAAACTTATGTATACTCAAAAATTTTAATAATGGAGATGTATCTTGTATAATCTTTTTTACTTTGAAAAATAATTGATATATAAACTTTTATTATTATTTATAGTTACGAAATTAGAGGTTGTATGTTTGAAATTTGATATTACCAAAAAGTAAACCTGTTCAAAAAAAATAATTACCATATATGGTTTTTTAGTTCCCTGTGTAACATGTTAAACATTTATGCAGTTGGTGGATTAATAAATATTAATTAATAAATATATAGTTTATTTTATTAGAGTTAATTGCATTTTTGGTCCCTGTTGTTTGTATGTTTTGGCAGGTTCAGGACCTTTTCAGGTTTCATTGCATTTTTGGTCCCTATTTCGGAAACTTTTTGCAAATTTGGTACAAACTAACGGTGGTTGTTAAATGAAGCCGTTAAGTGCTGTTAGAATTAAAATGGTGTTTAATTGTAAATTTCTAAAAGTGTAAGGGGTATTTGTGTCAACAGTGTTAGTCAAAAAGTTTGTCCAGTTAACACAATTTATTCCTTTTATTGCTTTTATATCCATTTCTTTTATTTTATTTTTTAAAAAGAAAAATAAAATTTATTTCTGCAAACTTCCCTCTTTGATTCCGTTTTCGCGATTTGTCAAATTGATCTGAAAAACATCAGGTTTTGTTCGCGATCCGATTCCGGTCATATTCATATTTTAAGTTTCCGATTCATCGAGATTCGTTGACAGTTACTTTTCCGGCGAATTTTCTGGAAAATATTTTTAACAGAATAAAAGGCGGGGGTTTGTGCGGAATGCAACCTAAGCGTTTTGGTACCGGTTTCGTGTTTTAATTCGTAAAAACAAAGAAGAAATCACAAATTTAAGTTTCCCGGTGAATTGTCATATTTTCCGGTGACGGTTTCTGAAGTTCACTTTTGTCAGGATTTGTGCGGGGTGGAATTATGAGTCGATTGATATTAGTTTCGAGTTTTTACTCGAAGAAAGTAGGGAGAAATCATGAATTTCGTTTTCCCAACGCGTTTTGAATTTTCCGGCGAACTGTTGAAATTCCGACCGCCATTGTTTCTTACATTTAGCGAGCTAAATTACAAAACTTTCATTTGTAGAGCTCATAAATTTTTATAAAATTTTGCAAAACAATCACGTGTATATTTCAGTGACAACAGGACAAACTTTTTGACCAACACTATTAACACAAATACCCCTTACACTTTTAGAAATTTACAATTAAACACCATTTTTAATTATAACAGCACTTAACGGCTTCATTTAACAACCACCGTTAATTTGTACCAAATTTACAAAAGGTTTCCGAAATAGGGACCAAAAATGCAATGAAACCTGAAATGCCGATTTGGTTGAGTTGATGGTCTTGATGACATTGATACGGGTACTTTATGTACTTGATGACATTGGTATGTACATGACTCCGAGTATCTAGACATATATATCTGGATGATCTTGAAATGCCGCCTTGTTCATTGATATGACATGTGGGCACTTACACTCAAACGTCTATGGTGCATGACGCATGCATAGACACTCTGTTGTGCGAGACGTCCACAGATTCTGAGTATATAGACGTATATACATCTATGATTTTGAGATACCGCCTTGTTCATTACGATGGCATGTGGGTATCGTTGCATAGATGACTTGATAGTCATACATATAAAACGCATTGTGACTTGAACATGCATATGGCACATACATTGATATTGACATCGTTTGTGCATATTTATTACACGCCTTACTTATATTGTGTGATTCTCGGTGTGATTGATATTGTGTTGTATAGAGGCCACATGTGAGATATGTTTCGCCTCTACTTGTAATTATTATGATTATTTGGCGATGGTTCCTTGTGAACCATTACTACGAACTCACCAACCTAGTGTTGACTTTGTTAGTGCACTTTTCAGGTAATCCAGTGAAGCTTAGACGTGAAGTTTGATTGTTGCTTATGTTGGGCTCGGGCTTGGACTTATGTGATTACTTCACTTTATGCTTATGCACCGATAGCCTTCTTTTGATTGTCTTTCGTAACGATTGATTGTTATTTACTATTTGTGCATTTTGTACTTTGTATCGGTTGTTTGGATTCGCCGGATCCCTTTTATTCATTTAGATTTATTCTACGATTATTCCATGCATACGCTATATCTTTTCAGTAATATCCTGAGCCTAACTCGGGGTGTTACAAACTATCCATCCTAATATTTAAGAAATTGAAATATGGGACTAATCGGGACTATATGGGATTAACGAGATTTTCCCGATCCCGGTACCGATTGGTACCGATCCCGAAAACTATCAAAACTAGGTACCGGTCCCGATCCCTATGGTTTTTCTATTTTAGCAATTAGGGATCTGACGCACTGACAATTGTATGTTGTAATCTCTTGAATTAAATCAAAAAAGATACCAAGTTGGTCCCTATGGTTTTTCTATTTTAGGAATGGGGGTCCTTCTTGAGTTTACTAGCAATGATGGTCCCTTCTGTTAAGACTTGACGACACCCACTAACGGTCCTGTTAAAAAAGGACCAATCTTGCAAAAAATTCTCAAAATAGGGACCCCCATTGCAATGATACTTAAAAAGGGACCCCCATTGCTAAAGTGTGTAAACCACAGGGACCAAATTTGCAATTAACTCTAAAAAAAATAATACTAATAAAATCTTACCAACCCTTCATCACAAATCATCACTGATATTGCTCGCCACCGCCAAATCTCTTCATCACAAATCTCTTCATCACAAATCATCGCTGATTACTTACAATATTTTTGATTTACATCACAAATCTCTTCATCACAAATCATCACCAACCCTTCATCACAAATCTCTTCATCACAAATCATCACTGATATTACTCGCCGATTGTGGGTTTTCTCGAACTGATTACATCGCTTATTTTATCCTTATCTCGAATTGAATAGGTAATGGGTTTTCCATTTTTATCATTATCTCGAACTGATTTAGTTTTCATGGCTTTATGTGTTTTTGGGATATGAACACATAAGTATGATTTAGTTTTCATGCCCATTTAGGCTTTGATTTAAGGTGCTGTTTGGGATATGAACACAATATTTTTGATTCATGTTTTTTAATGATAATGTTTATGTTAATGTAGTATTTGCTTGGTATATGTAGTATTTGCTCGGTCCTATAATCTGGTTGCACGGCGAGTTACTATCTAGTAATTTTGCTCAATCCTTAAAGACTTGTTACCTGTGTCTCTCCTAGAATAGGGACAGGAACAATTTGCTCTGCTAGAATAGGGGTAGGTTACTTGTGTAAGACGCTCGGTCCAGTAAAATTAGTCATTTGTTTGGCTGCTAGAATAAGGACAACTTACGGTTTACGTGTGTTGAATTCTTTCTTAGCATATGATAGTTTTGAAGAGTTTGCTTGGCTGGTAATACTTCTTACTTGTGTCACGCTCGTTCTGGTTACTTCTTTTAATTGCTTGGTTT
>CM067170.1:6693223-6740078 GCA_034093135.1 Erigeron breviscapus | reverse complement strand
AGGATTTTCGGGTTAATCTTTATTTTGTGTATATTTGTATATGTTGATATCATATGTGCAGGTAATATGATCGCGGTCAACATAATTGGTATTTATATATGTGACTATATTGATAAGTAGTTTTGGTTTAACATGTATATTTTTGGATTAACCTTATCTTACTCAGCTTTATAAGCTGACACTTCTTTCTACTTTGTCGATTGTGTCTCGCAGAGTAGCAAGGATGGAGGTTCACGCGGTGAGGAATGGGTAGACTAATAGATTAAGGTTCTGAGAAGTGCCCTTAGCCGCTAGTTGTTTAATATATTATTATTTCCTAGTTCAGGTTTGTGTAGGTGATGTGTGAAATCGAGTTTAAAAAATTAAAACAAGAAATACCCTAAAACTGACTACTACACACTCGCGGGCAGTGGACCCGTTCGTATATAGTATAGCTGGAAGGTAAGTCCAGGATCGAACACGGGGAATGGTTTTGAAATAGTTGTCAGTTAAAGTGGTTTTGGAATAAGGATGGAACCGTAGCCGAATTGCTACCTCACCTTGACAATATGAAATTAAAGAAATTGAAATGACAAGACAATTGAAAAGTAAAGAAAGTTCAAACAATATGAATAAATCGAATCCACTTGACTTCAGTTATGATTGCACACGATAAAGTTCAAATTATTTAGAGTTGACAAGATAATCGTGAAAGGATAAAATGCTCGCGTGGTACCACCAACCGCTCACAAATAACCCAAACACCTAAGTTGCTAGTTAAATTACCCAAGCCGGTACCACCAATGCCTAGAAAATCTCCCCAACAATTAGTTTGCTTGATTATCCAATTACCAATTATGCCTGTGTGAATGAAAACGTGGTACCACCAACCGTTTCTAAACACGTTTACCAATTAACTCCTATTAAAGATTTGACATTCAACGTCATACCATGAACCGGTGACAAACGATCATAGACAATCGAATTGAAATGATAATGATATTCACCTAGTACCACTAACGATGAACACATAAACCATCAACATCAAAATAATAAATCGCAAGGAATTAATTGATAAAGATCACGACACAACGATAATTGAGTCAACTCTCGAATTAAAATATTGCAATCATATCATTCGTCAAGTTTCATCAAAGTGGATGATTATAAATCTAGCCAATCATACTAAATTGAATTGCAATAAAGAAATTGAAAGAAATCATATTATACCAATGATCGTTGAATATAAATTGCAAGACAGAAAATTAGATACGATCTAGATGGATGTTCTTGAATCTTCAATGAATCAAATGATGAAATCTGCGATGATCCGTCAAAGACTCTTGGTAGAACAACTCCTAGAAAGAAAGTCTTGATGCCCTGAAAATTAGGGTTTTTTTTCATTTTATATCTCCCCCCAATCTGATGCAAAGGGGCTGTAGCCCTGGTCTCCCCGTGCACTCACTGCGCCGCAGTGCGCATGGTGCGCTCCCACTGCGGCGCAGTGGAAAACCCCTGGAATTCTGAACTAGGGTGACTGCGGCGCAGTGGGGAATGAGTCCTCCCACTGCGGCGCAGTGTTAAATCTCTGGAAATCTGAACTAGGGTGACTGCGGCGCAGTGGAAAACCCCTGGAATTCTGAACTAGGGTGACTGCGGCGCAGTGGGGAATGAGTCCTCCCACTGCGGCGCAGTGTATACTCCCACTGCGGCGCAGTGTGAATCCACTGTAATCTTTGTGGGTTTGGCACCCATTGACTGTGGCGCAGTGGGGCAATAATCCTCCCACTGCGGCGCAGTGACTTCTTGCTGAAATCTTGTTTCTTCTTTATCAACATCACTCGAACACTCGGGTCAACTTCTTGGCCAAGAATCGTCAGAAAATGTATCCAATGGACGCGCAACCTGCTACAAACCTGAAAGCACTAACAGACACCATAAATGCGCCAAATGCATACAAAATCGACTCAAAACACATACGAAAAAGGCCAATAATGACGTGGGTGATCTATATAAATTGGTCACATCAAATCCCCCCACACTTGCACATTGCTTGTCCTCAAGCAAAACTGGAAATTAAGCAAAAAGCGTTCCTTGGCAATGAAACTATAGAAACAAATTACGAGTATCAAAAAGAAGCCACACCAAGCACGTCAATGACAAAAGTTGGGTGAAGCAGTTTTAATCTTAAATGAAAACCCGAAATGTTTGACAATATCTGAACAGTCCACAAGCCTCAATAACACGACTAAGCAAAAGTGAAACAAATGAGCCTATCAAAATCATCCTACTCCAACGAACTTACTATTGGGGTTGAATATATATATATGAATAACCACTCATTGCACGGTCGTGATGCATATCTTACCATAGGCTTGAACAAGGATCATAACTCCACCGACGTGGCGTAAGCACCAAGTACATCATCAAAATATGGCATATAGGACGGTTGTATGGTTAGGCTAAGGTATATATAATGGAAATTTATGATGGAGTATGGGAAATTTAGGTTAGTGATAGGAAGTAACAAAAGTATAAGGTATGTATGAAATATGTACAAAATAGTCAAATCAAAACCCGTACCATTGATTGCCAACAAACCACCAACACCTAAGATGTTACCCCGCTAAGACACCTCAAAAATACCAAGCGAAAACCGACACCATTTTGGTGTATCAACTTCAAACAACTTAGGAACAACCACATCTTCCATTCTATTCACGAACCAAATGATACAACAATTCTTTAGACATATAAAAATGAGAAGTACCCACTAGTAGCCCAAGTTCCTTCTTTTTTTTTTTATAATTGAATCAACTCTTTTTTCTCTTATTTTGAACCATTTTTACTCTACTAGTAGGCACCCTCTTACAATGATGAACGATGTCTATAACAATATATTTCCTTTGAACAATACAAGACATTCCCCAATAACTTGACCAATCGACGTATTCCCATATACCAAGAATATTCCAACTGACAATCCACTGAAGCTCTCCCAAACCATTCAAACAAACCAATGACAATCAATGGCCCCCCAGATTAGACTATCGGTATAGTAAGGTATAATTAGGTAACGTTTACATATATAAGTGATATATACAAAGGAAAAGGCTAAGTTAAAAGGGATGTATAAGTGTACTTTGCACTAGGGCTGAGTGCAACAAAGGTTTACAAAGGAAGGAAAGAAAGTGCATGTATAGTAAAGGTAAAAATATACAAAAGCAAAGGTGAAAAGAAAGAAAGAAAATACGGGTCAAACCTAATATGCCAATTCGTCATCCAATGTACTTATATCACAAAAGTGATCTCACTGCGGTCTCGTAATGATCACCAGGCCAAGTTCTAGCTCAACACATCACCGGCACACTCATATCAAAGAAAGTAACCCGGAAATGGAATAAATTAACCTCAAATTCGCACATCTTAGTTCAGAGTTCGAAATGGAACCCTTACTCCCGAATAAATCCAAGAGCCTAAGAGAGGGACAAATTACAAGGCAATCAAACCACAACCGTAAACACCTAGCACATCTATAAATGAATGATGAATCTCACAACTTTAGGTGTTTGGGAAATTTGAGTATGCAAGTAATGTTATCAATCCACAAGGATTAGCCCAATAACCGTTCAGAACACATTTCGCCGATTAAAATTTGTGCCAAGTAAAAATTTTGTAGTGAAAATTGCTCATTAAATTATTATGAATTAAGTGACAAAAGCAATTTACCACAAGGACAAGCTCAACACAAGTTTCAAATCATACCATCTTCCGTCATCGTACCAAATCGAAACAACCAATCTCAAACATGCACATCATAGTTCAGAATTCAAGATAGAACCCTTACTCTTGGATAAAACCCAAAAGCCTACGAGAGGGACACATCCACAAGAACGGCTAAATCTCAATGGCAAAACAACAAAAGAGATATAACCGGTAGCTTAAACCTATTTGCCACCCCCCCACACTTAAGATGGACAATGCCCTCAATGTCCATATTCGGTCAAAACAAAGGTAAATAGGGGTAAGCACAATAGACAGAAAGAATGAGAATGCATACCGGATCATGGACACATTCCGTTTCAAAACAAGTAAGTCGACCCCGCACCACAAATTGCTCTTCCTAAAAAGGAAGTCCAATTTGGTTGACGGGAGAAACAAACTAGTTCCAAAACGGAAGGTGTGAGACTGTGTGTGAAACAATGTCAATAAAGATGCCAATCAAAAATATTGCGCTGAACTTATTGCCAGCATATGCACATGACATCATAGTGGGCTACTAACACGATCACACAATCAAAACAAACCAACGGGTTCTCCCCCACACTTGGGCTCCACTAGGTATTGCCATCAATCGGATCAAACCTGTTCAATACATTCCAAAAGACCAACCATCCAAAATATCCAAAATAGTGCAATCAAAAATATTGCGCTGAACTTATTGCCAGCATATGCACATGACATCATAGTGGGCTACTAACACGATCACACAATCAAAACAAACCAACGGGTTCTCCCCCACACTTGGGCTCCACTAGGTATTGCCATCAATCGGATCAAACCTGTTCAATACATTCCAAAAGACCAACCATCCAAAATATCCAAAATAGTGCAATCAAAATAAAATACCATGCAGAAAATAAAAGAAAACAAAGGAAATTACAAATGTTTCATCACCCCGTAGGGTGGATACCAGACAATGATAATATAAAGTAATGTCATGAGAATACCAACAGAACCAATAATCATATGATTCCATCCCACGGTACCGGATGGGAATCATCTCCACTCACTGCTGATGTCCATGTTAGCCATAGGGTAGTCCAGGTTTGCCAAAAATACTGGACACCCAATCTTGCTCTTCCTCCTGAGCAGAACCTGAACCACCAGCACCTCCCCCTGACTGCCCAGCATCAAAACCTGAAGTACCTACATCAAAACCAGGAACAAAAGAAGATGAACCACCTGCTAAACCTCCGGATCCACCAGCATCATGTCCCCCCTGAAAAACCCCAAACTGTACTGGACCACGGGGAGAACCTCCTAAATCATGGGGTCGTGGTGACATGTTCCCCGGAGTCTGAGAAAAGAAAGGTTGACCCCCCTGACGATAGTCAGGGACATAAATAGGCGGTGGAGAGAATGGAGGAATCGGGTCAGGTCTAACAAACTCCTGGCCATGATACTGAGCATCCCACATAGGCTGATAATAATCAAGGTTATAGTTAGTGTGGGCCTGCTGTGATCCAATCCAGGTGAAATCCTGGTCCACCCTCCTCTGGTACGCATCAAACTCTCGCTGACTATTCTGCTGAGACTCATATATGTTCTGAATAGTGGTCCCCAGGAGTGTAAGATCAAACGAATGAGGGATGGGAACGTTACGTCCAGTCCTCCTCGGTGGCTCCCGTGGAGCATCAGCCATCTCAACATCCGCCTCCTCATCCTCCTCCTGTACAGAAGGTGGTCCTTCAACCTCACCCTCATCATCTAACAACCGCTCCTGCTCATTGTGTTTCTTTTTCTTCAAAATCTTTGCCCTCCAAAGCTCCTGATACGTAAAATCCTCCTGATGTACCGGCAATGAGAGATAGGTCTAGCAATCATCAGAAGCAAAAATTCCCATCCTCTTATAGATCACCGTGATAAAGTGTCCCAAAACCAGAGTCGCATCGGTATGATTACACATACGGTCCAAAAGCACAAGAGGAGGCAAGGCAAACCTGGATGGAGCTCCCTCAGAAAATAACTTAAGCAACCAAAGATCATTCTTGTACGCCTTCTCCCAATGAGCCGACCTCTGCACCAGGAAAGTCACAATCATCCGGTGGAGCAACCTCAAACGTACATTCTTAATTTTTGACACACCACTTGTGTGTGTCCATGTCTCTCCCCCCGTGATCCTGGTGTAATACTCTACGATAGACTCTCCATCACCCAAATCGGCATGTGTTCTATACCCCCTTCTCAAAATATCCCTAAACTCAGCACTCTGCAACTCCTCCCTAGAATACATCCCACAGTAGTAACCAAATTCAGCAATTGACAACCTCCTCTGTACTCCCCCACAGTAAAACGAGACTACCCTTTCTTCAAAAATGTCTTTGACTTTTCCTAATTCCTTCTTCAGTTTCAGGGTTGAATAGAACTCTAAGCATAACTCACGGTAGGCGGCTTCACGATTAGCGAATACCCGCCGCCAAATATCACAACTCACTTCGTGCCCTCTTGACGCACCTCTAACCCTCATACTCATAGAAAACCACCGTCGAATATCCTCCTGAACTCCAAATACCTGAGCTTGAAATTGAGCTAAATGTCTTGTGGGAAGGACCACATGCTTAGAAAGTTTATACAATTTGTTCTTGTAAATGTTCTTCTGAGGCTGCCTAATTCCCTCAAAAGATAGCCAAGCATGTCGTTCGTTTAATTCTTCAATAAATGTAAGCGGCACCTCCGCTTGTTTCCTTGAAGTTTTTGGTCGGGACATCAGCCGCCTCACTGGATTGCCCCTCAACCATTTTGCGATTTCTTGCGGCCTTATCACCATCTCCTGCTCCCTGCATTCACAACATGAAAATGTCCAATTGTAAGTATTAAGAATGCACAGTTGGAAATCCTATAAAACAAGCAAAAATCTTGGCAGGGAAAGGCCCCTACTGCGGCGCAGTGGGCATGCTTCACCCTCACTGCGGCGCAGTGAGGCAAACCCCTCACTGCGGCGCAGTGAGGCATAACCCTCACTGCGGCGCAGTGAGGCATAACCCCCTCACTGCGGCGCAGTGAGGCATAACCCTCACTGCGGCGCAGTGAGGCATGAACCCCTCACTGCGGCGCAGTGAGGCATAACCCTCACTGCGGCGCAGTGAGGCATAACCCCCTCACTGCGGCGCAGTGAGGCATAACCCTCACTGCGGCGCAGTGAGGCATAACCCTCACTGCGGCGCAGTGAGGCATAACCCTCACTGCGGCGCAGTGAGGCATAACCCTCACTGCGGCGCAGTGAGGCATAACCCTCACTGCGGCGCAGTGAGGCATAACCCTCACTGCGGCGCAGTGAGGCATAACCCTCACTGCGGCGCAGTGAGGCATAACCCTCACTGCGGCGCAGTGAGGCATAACCCTCACTGCGGCGCAGTGAGGCATAACCCTCACTGCGGCGCAGTGAGGCATAACCCTCACTGCGGCGCAGTGAGGCATAACCCCCTCACTGCGGCGCAGTGAGGCATAACCCTCACTGCGGCGCAGTGAGGCATAACCCCCTCACTGCGGCGCAGTGAGGCATAACCCTCACTGCGGCGCAGTGAGGCATAACCCTCACTGCGGCGCAGTGAGGCATAACCCTCACTGCGGCGCAGTGAGGCATAACCCCCTCACTGCGGCGCAGTGAGGCATAACCCTCACTGCGGCGCAGTGAGGCATAACCCCTCACTGCGGCGCAGTGAGGCATAACCCTCACTGCGGCGCAGTGAGGCATAACCCTCACTGCGGCGCAGTGAGGCATAACCCTCACTGCGGCGCAGTGAGGCATAACCCCTCACTGCGGCGCAGTGAGGCATGAACCCCCTCACTGCGGCGCAGTGAGGCATCACACCCCTCACTGCGGCGCAGTGAAGGATTTTGTACAAGTGGGCAGTGGCTTTCTCATGCGGCGCAGTGAGGCATTCCCCCTCACTGCGGCGCAGTGAGGCATCACACCCCTCACTGCGGCGCAGTGAAGGATTTTGTACAAGTGGGCAGTGGCTTTCTCATGCGGCGCAGTGAGGCATTCCCCCCCACTGCGGCGCAGTGAGGCAGCAACTCACTGCGGCGCAGTGAGGCATAACCTCACTGCGGCGCAGTGAGGCATAACCCTCACTGCGGCGCAGTGAGGCATAACCCTCACTGCGGCGCAGTGAGGCATGAACCCCCTCACTGCGGCGCAGTGAGGCATGAAGTCCCTCACTGCGGCGCAGTGAGGCATCACACCCCTCACTGCGGCGCAGTGAAGGATTTTGTACAAGTGGGCAGTGGCTTTCTCATGCGGCGCAGTCAGCCTATCCCACTCCCCACTGCGGCGCAGTGGGGCAAAAGGACAAACGGGCAGAAGGATCTCACTGCGGCGCAGTGAGGCATGAACCCCCTCACTGCGGCGCAGTGAGGTCAAAAACCCCTCACTGCGGCGCAGTGAGGCATAACTCACTGCGGCGCAGTGAGGCATAACCCCTCACTGCGGCGCAGTGAGGCATAACCCCTCACTGCGGCGCAGTGAGGCATGAACCCCCTCACTGCGGCGCAGTGAGGCATCACACCCCTCACTGCGGCGCAGTGAAGGATTTTGTACAAGTGGGCAGTGGCTTTCTCATGCGGCGCAGTCAGGATTGTACAAGTGGGCAGCTTCCTCACTGCGGCGCAGTGAGGCATGAACCCCCTCACTGCGGCGCAGTGAGGCATAACCCTCACTGCGGCGCAGTGAGGCATAACCCCCTCACTGCGGCGCAGTGAGGCATAACCCTCACTGCGGCGCAGTGAGGCATAACCCTCACTGCGGCGCAGTGAGGCATAACCCTCACTGCGGCGCAGTGAGGCATAACCCCTCACTGCGGCGCAGTGAGGCATAACCCTCACTGCGGCGCAGTGAGGCATAACCCCTCACTGCGGCGCAGTGAGGCATAACCCTCACTGCGGCGCAGTGAGGCATAACCCCTCACTGCGGCGCAGTGAGGCATAACCCTCACTGCGGCGCAGTGAGGCATAACCCCTCACTGCGGCGCAGTGAGGCATAACCCTCACTGCGGCGCAGTGAGGCATAACCCCTCACTGCGGCGCAGTGAGGCATAACCCTCACTGCGGCGCAGTGAGGCATAACCCCTCACTGCGGCGCAGTGAGGCATAACTCACTGCGGCGCAGTGAGGCATAACCCCTCACTGCGGCGCAGTGAGGCATGAACCCCCTCACTGCGGCGCAGTCAGCCTATCCCACTCCCCACTGCGGCGCAGTGGGAAGTTGCTGGAAACTTTTCTTTGAATCATTATGTCAAAACTCAAATTGCACGTAACCGGAACCGCATCAAATCGAGAACATACCTGCACTTACTAATAATACAAGATTAAATCTAACAAATTCAAAGAAAAGTAAAATGCGATAAAATGAACACGGGTTGCCTCCCGAGAAGCGCTTAAGTTATTAACGAGTCTTTAGCTTGACTCGACCAACCTTCAAGCATCAAATTTAAACACGGGGATCGCATCAAATATCCCCTCAACCTGCTCTTCTTCCACATATAACTTAAGTCGATGACCATTGACAATGAACGATCCTTCACCATTTCGCTTAAACAACTCAACATAACCCGACGGGTACACATGCTTAATCTCAAACGGTCCAATCCATCTAGAAGTGAGTTTGGGTTGCTTAATCTTAAATTTGGACAAGAACAACAACACTTTAGCCCCAACCTTAAACTCCTTCCTACGGATCCTCTTATCATGCCAAATCTTGGTCCTTTCCTTGTAAAGCCTAGAATTCTCATAAGCGCCTAGCCTAAGCTCATCAAGCTCATGTAGTTGCAACATTCTAAGTTCACGCGTTTCCATCAAATCCAAATTCAAATTCCTCAACGCCCAATACGCGTTATGCTCTATCTCAATAGGAAGGTGGCAAGTTTTGCCATAGAGCAACCGGTATGGCGTGGTGCCAATCGGCGTCTTAAAAGCCGTCCTAAACGCCCACAAGGCGTCATCTAACTTCTTTGACCAAACCTTGGGGTTATCTCCAACAGTTTTCTCTAAAATCCTTTTCAAAGCCCTATTGGTGTTTTCTACTTGTCCACTAGTTTGTGGATGATAAGAAGTAGAAAAATAATGCACAACACCATACCTCTTCATGACCTTGGCTAATTGATGATTTGCAAAATGGGTTCCTCGGTCACTAATCAAAGCTCTAGGGCAACCAAATCGACAGAATAATTGTTTCAAGAAATCAATGACTACCCTCGCGTCATTCGTGGGCAAAGCCTTGGCTTCGGCCCATTTAGACACGTAGTCAACGGCAACAAGAATATATTGAAACTTATTAGACGGTGGGAATGGTCCCATGAAGTCTATACCCCAAATATCAAAAACCTCGCATACCTGAATGCTTTGTTGAGGCATCTCATCCCGCTTAGTAATGCTCCCTTGTCTTTGACAAATGTCACAAGTCTCTACCAAAGTTTGAGCCTCCTTGAAAATTGTTGGCCAATAGAAACCTGCATCAAAAACTTTCTTACCAGTAACTGAAGGACCGTAATGACCTCCAGTTGGCCCGTAGTGACAAGCATCCAAGATCTCTCTAGTCTCACTTCCAGCAACACATCTCCTAATCATACCATCTGCACAAACACGAAACAAGTATGGATGGTCCCAAAAATAATACTTAACATCTGATATGAGCTTCTTCTTCTGCTGGTACGTGAAATCATTAGGTATCTCACCTGCAACCAAATAATTAGCTATATCTGCAAACCAAGGAGCATCATCAGAGTTAGAGATAAACATTAAAGACTCATCGGGGAAGTGATCATTGATCTCCCCATCACGAAGTTCCTCCCGGTGAGGATCTTCCAAACGACTCAAATGGTCGGCAGCCAAATTTTCAGCCCCTTTCTTATCCTTTATCTCAATGTCAAATTCTTGCAACAAAAGAATCCAACGGATAAGCCTGGGTTTAGCATCCTGTTTCGAGAACAGGTACTTAAGGGCTGAATGGTCAGTGAAAACTATGGTCTTACTCAACACCAAATAAGATCTAAACTTATCAAAGGCAAAGACCACGGCAAGCAACTCCTTCTCAGTAGTGGTGTAGTTTTGCTGAGCGGGGTTCAAAGTTTTACTAGCAAAGTAAATGGGCTTGAAATGCTTATCAACCCTTTGCCCAAGCACGGCTCCCACAGCATAGTCACTTGCATCACACATCAATTCAAATGGCAATTCCCAATCCGGACCAACCATTATAGGAGAATTAGTCAACTTCTCCTTTAAAACCTGAAATGCACTCAAACAAGCATCATCAAACACAAAAGGGACGTCCTTCTCCAACAAGTGGGTCATAGGACGAGTAATCTTAGAAAAATCCTTAATAAAACGGCGGTAAAAACCGGCATGTCCAAGAAAACTCCTTACCCCTTTCACATTGGAAGGCGGGGGTAATTTGGCTATAACATCTATCTTAGCCCTATCAACTTCAATCCCGACCTTAGACACTTTATGCCCTAAAACAATTCCCTCGGTCACCATAAAATGGCACTTTTCCCAATTCAAAACAAGGTGTGCCCTCTCACACCGTTCCAACATCCTATCCAAATTAATCAAGCAAGAATGAAAAGAATCCCCAAAAACAGAAAAATCATCCATGAAAACTTCCATGGAAGTTTCAAGCATGTCCTGGAAAATAGCAATCATGCACCTTTGAAAGGTGCCAGGGGCATTACACAAACCAAACGGCATTCGCCGATAAGCAAAAGTGCCAAATGGACAAGTAAACGTGGTTTTCTCTTGATCCTTTGGATCAATGGGTATTTGAAAGTACCCGGAAAACCCATCTAAGAAACAAAAATATTCATTACCTGCAAGACGTTCCAACATTTGATCAATGAAAGGAAGGGGGAAGTGATCCTTACGGGTGGCATCATTAAGCTTACGGTAATCTATACAAACCCGCCAACCCGTAATAGTCCTCGTGGCCAAAAGCTCCTTATTATCATTCTCAATAACTGTCATGCCCCCCTTTTTGGGCACACAATGAACAGGACTAACCCAAGGACTATCAGCAATAGGAAAAATAATTCCTGCATCAAGAAGCTTAATCACCTCTTTCTTAACAACCTCCTTCATATTAGGGTTCAGCCGCCTTTGTCTCTGGACAACGGGCTTAACATCATCAAGAAAATCAATCTTATGCTGGCAAAAATTAGGACTAATACCTGGAATATCTGTGGTCTTCCAAGCAAAAGCCCGCTTGTGGGCTCTAAGAATGGACATGAGATGGTCTTTCTCGTCACTCGAGAGTGAGGACGAGATAACCACTGGAAGAGATGACTCACCTGACAGATATGCATACTCTAGATGGTCTGGAAGCGGCTTAAGCTCCAAGTCAGTGGGTGGTACCTCAACAGAGTTTGGTACCCTCGAACTTCCATCAGCAACAACCTCCTCAAAACTCTCATCCTCGGGAGGTGTCTCATCCAAGCTAAGCGCCATAACCTCTGCAAACAAATCATCATCAGATATATCTCCCGATCCTAAATTAGCAATCTCCTCATCTCCAGTGTCTATCTCCATCAGTTCCTGAAACTCTCGGTCTAAAGCATCATCAATAACATCAATCCTGAAACAAGACTCATCAGTAGAATAAGAATGCTTAATAGACCTCTCAACATTAAACACAATCCTATCAGTACCAACGCCTAAGGAAATCTCCTTATCCTTCACACGGATGATAGCATCCGCGGTATTAAGGAATGGGCGCCCAAGAATAAGAGGGACTTGCGTATCTTCCTCCATCTCGAGGATAACGAAGTCAACAAGAAAAACAATATGGCCCACTTTGACTCTAATATTCTCAGCAATCCCAATGGGATACTGAAATGAATGGTCAGCTAGTCTTATACTCATGCGAGTAGGGCGAAGGATTCCCAAGGACAACTTAGCGTAAACTGAGTAAGTCATCAAATTAATGCTAGCTCCTAAATCAGCTAAGGCCTTACAAATAATGGTTCTAATAGAGCAAGTGATAAGAAAACTCCCTGGGTCTTCAAGTTTTGGTGGAATGCAGTTCTGCAAGATAGCAGAACACTCGGCATTGAGAAAAGTAGCCTTTGCCTCTTCCATCTTCCCTTTGTCTGTCACAAGCTCCTTAATGAACTTGGCATAATGGGGCATCCCCTGAATAAGATCGACTAAAGGCACATTAATGTGAACATTTGTAATCATCTCCACAAACTTATTATATTGCTCCTTTAGCTTTGCTTTCCTGAACCTCTGTGGAAATGGTATCTTTGGCTTGTATGCTTTAACCTCTGGAACCACATCCGGTTTTGGTGGAGTGACCGGAGTCTTCACGGTCGAATCTTCCTCCATTTCAATCTCTTCATCAACCTCATCATCATCACTCCTTTTATCCTGCACATCTGAAACAACAACATTAGGCATAGGAGGTGAGTCATAAGACCTACCAGTACGAGTGGTGATGGCTTTGGCTTGCTCATTGCGGACTGGAGGTGGAGTGTATTTCTGTCCCTGATTCTGTCCTTGACTAAACTGAGGTCTAGGATTCTGCTGTGTGTTGCTAGGAAGAGTCCCCGTGGGCCTAGCAAGAGCGACCATCCTACTTTCGAGATCCTTGAAATTAACTCCCTGATTCTTCATGTTGATCTCCACCTTCCCACTTAACTGATCCAACCTCTCACTCAAAGTCTTAGTGTCTTCCCTGATCATTTGAATGCTAGTATTTGTTTCAACCTGATTACTAGCCAGCTGCTTCATCATCTCTCTCAACTCGGCATTAGGATCGGCATTAGAAGAAGAAGAACCTGATCCTTGTCCTTGTTGAGTCTGCTGTTGTGGCTGATTCTGATAATTATCTCTTTGCCACCTATTTCCTGAAAAACGAGAATTATTAGATTGAAAAGAAGAGTTATAAGAAGTATTACCTGAAGGCCGGTTCTGGAACCCGGTGTTACGGTAGAAATTCCCTTGGGGCTGATTTTGAACATAGTTCACATCTTCGGGTGCCCGATTTGGACACTCATCAGAATAGTGCATATCACCACAATAATCACACCCATCGGCTACTACCTTAACATCCCTCTCAATTGCTCCAAACCTATTCTCTTGAGTAGCAAACCCCTTTTCCATGCGCTCAGATAGCGCCCTAATCTCTCCAATAACCCCTGGGTCATTGCTAGCTTCAACCTTAGCAACTCTCCCTTGGTTAGTACCTCTCTTCATCTTTTTCTCATTCTTCAAAAACCTTTCATCATCCAAAGTTGAGCTATCCTTCGCCATGTCTTCCAAGATTCGATAGCCTTCATTGGGTGTAATGTTATTGAAACTACCCCCGAAAGCATATCCCAATTCGCGTTTGGACTTCTTATCCAACCCATCAAAGAAAAGCTCCACATATTTCTCCCTAGTCAAATCATGCCCCGGACAATTTCTCAACATTTCCTTGAAACGAATCCAAGCCTCAACAACATCTTCTCCATCATCTTGTTCAAAAGATCTAATCATGTTCTCCAACCTTCTTTGAGTTCTAAGTGAATAAAACTCACCAATGAAAGCTTCCTTGAGTTGGTTCCAAGTAGTAATAGAATTTTCTGGAAGATCATTGAACCAATCAAGTGCTTCCCCTGTGATTGACATGGGAAATGTCTCAAGTTTCACGGCATTCATTTGGTTTTGCCCATATTGATATAGCCGAGCCAACTTTTCGAACCTATCCAAGTGTTGGTAAGGATCCCATTTCCGTTTACCATCAAATTGATGCTCTTCTATGCTCTTTAGATGGTTTCCTTTTAAAGCGAAAGTGTGATCAATGGTTGGAGGTCTAATGGCGGAACCACGTCCCGTAGGGATAGTACGGACCCTCTCGCCATAGCGAGTGTCATTTGGATCCCTTGGTTGTTCATCCCCCATTTCCTCTTGCTTTACTTCTAAATTGAAAAACTCGTCCAAAAAGAAACCTTCCTCGTCCGAATCAGGAGTGGGTTTGGCTATAGGTGAAAATGGTGTTGGTATTGGTGTTGTGGGTTCAGTGAAGTTAAACCTACGCCCTCTTGGTCTTCTCGGAGTAGACAAAGGACTATTCCAAGGGAGACCCGAAGAACGCAAGTTCATCAACTAAAACAATACCTGCAAACACACAACTAACACAAACACGTCAAATGCACCTGTGATAAGAAAAGAAAACTAAACTAATAAACAAGTAACTTCCTCACGCGTGAGAAAGGATCAAACCACTAATTAACAACTAAATCGGCACACATTCCCCGGCAGCGGCGCCAAAAACTTGATGTGTGAAATCGAGTTTAAAAATTAAAACAAGAAATACCCTAAAACTGACTACTACACACTCGCGGGCAGTGGACCCGTTCGTATATAGTATAGCTGGAAGGTAAGTCCAGGATCGAACACGGGGAATGGTTTTGAAATAGTTGTCAGTTAAAGTGGTTTTGGAATAAGGATGGAACCGTAGCCAAATTGCTACCTCACCTTGACAATATGAAATTAAAGAAATTGAAATGACAAGACAATTGAAAAGTAAAGAAAGTTCAAACAATATGAATAAAGATCATCCACTTCGAATCCACTTGACTTCAGTTATGATTGCACATGATAAAGTTCAAATTATTTAGAGTTGACAAGATAATCGTGAAAGGATAAAATGCTCGCGTGGTACCACCAACCGCTCACAAATAACCCAAACACCTAAGTTGCTAGTTAAATTACCAAGCTGGTACCACCAATGCCTAGAAAATCTCCCCAACAATTAGTTTGCTTGATTATCCAATTACCAATTATGCCTGTGTGAATGAAAACGTGGTACCACCAACCGTTTCTAAACACGTTTACCAATTAACTCCTATTAAAGATTTGACATTCAACGTCATACCATGAACCGGTGACAAACGATCATAGACAATCGAATTGAAACGATAAACATATTCACCTAGTACCACTAACGATGAACACATAAACCATCAACATCAAAAGAATAAATCGCAAGGAATTAATTGATAAAGATCACGACACAACGATAATTGAATCAACTCTCGAATTAAAATATTGCAATCATATCATTCGTCAAGTTTCATCAAAGTGGATGATTATAAATCTAGCCAATCATACTAAATTGAATTGCAATAAAGAAATTGAAAGAAATCATATTATACCAATGATCGTTGAATATAAATTGCAAGACAGAAAATTAGATACGATCTAGATGGATGTTCTTGAATCTTCAATGAATCAAATGATGAAATCTGCGATGATCCGTCAAAGACTCTTGGTAGAACAACTCCTAGAAAGAAAGACTTGATGCCCTGAAAATTAGGGGTTTTTTTCATTTTATATCTCCCCCCAATCTGATGCAAAGGGGCTGTAGCCCTGGTCTCCCCGTGCACTCACTGCACCGCAGTGCGCATGGTGCGCTCCCACTGCGGCGCAGTGGAAAACCTACTGCGGCGCAGTGGGGAATGAGTCCTCCCACTGCGGCGCAGTGGGGAATGAGTCCTCCCACTGCGGCGCAGTGGGGAATGAGTCCTCCCACTGCGGCGCAGTGGGGAATGAGTCCTCCCACTGCGGCGCAGTGGGGAATGAGTCCTCCCACTGCGGCGCAGTGGGGAATGAGTCCTCCCACTGCGGCGCAGTGGGGAATGAGTCCTCCCACTGCGGCGCAGTGGGGAATGAGTCCTCCCACTGCGGCGCAGTGGGGAATGAGTCCTCCCACTGCGGCGCAGTGGGGAATGAGTCCTCCCACTGCGGCGCAGTGGGGAATGAGTCCTCCCACTGCGGCGCAGTGGGGAATGAGTCCTCCCACTGCGGCGCAGTGGGGAATGAGTCCTCCCACTGCGGCGCAGTGGGGAATGAGTCCTCCCACTGCGGCGCAGTGGGGAATGAGTCCTCCCACTGCGGCGCAGTGGGGAATGAGTCCTCCCACTGCGGCGCAGTGGGGAATGAGTCCTCCCACTGCGGCGCAGTGGGGAATGAGTCCTCCCACTGCGGCGCAGTGGGGAATGAGTCCTCCCACTGCGGCGCAGTGGGGAATGAGTCCTCCCACTGCGGCGCAGTGGGGAATGAGTCCTCCCACTGCGGCGCAGTGGGGAATGAGTCCTCCCACTGCGGCGCAGTGGGGAATGAGTCCTCCCACTGCGGCGCAGTGGGGAATGAGTCCTCCCACTGCGGCGCAGTGGGGAATGAGTCCTCCCACTGCGGCGCAGTGGGGAATGAGTCCTCCCACTGCGGCGCAGTGGGGAATGAGTCCTCCCACTGCGGCGCAGTGGGGAATGAGTCCTCCCACTGCGGCGCAGTGGGGAATGAGTCCTCCCACTGCGGCGCAGTGGGGAATGAGTCCTCCCACTGCGGCGCAGTGGGGAATGAGTCCTCCCACTGCGGCGCAGTGGGGAATGAGTCCTCCCACTGCGGCGCAGTGGGGAATGAGTCCTCCCACTGCGGCGCAGTGGGGAATGAGTCCTCCCACTGCGGCGCAGTGGGGAATGAGTCCTCCCACTGCGGCGCAGTGGGGAATGAGTCCTCCCACTGCGGCGCAGTGGGAATGAGTCCTCCCACTGCGGCGCAGTGGGGAATGAGTCCTCCCACTGCGGCGCAGTGGGGAATGAGTCCTCCCACTGCGGCGCAGTGGGGAATGAGTCCTCCCACTGCGGCGCAGTGGGGAATGAGTCCTCCCACTGCGGCGCAGTGGGGAATGAGTCCTCCCACTGCGGCGCAGTGGGGAATGAGTCCTCCCACTGCGGCGCAGTGGGGAATGAGTCCTCCCACTGCGGCGCAGTGGGGAATGAGTCCTCCCACTGCGGCGCAGTGGGGAATGAGTCCTCCCACTGCGGCGCAGTGGGGAATGAGTCCTCCCACTGCGGCGCAGTGGGGAATGAGTCCTCCCACTGCGGCGCAGTGGGGAATGAGTCCTCCCACTGCGGCGCAGTGGGGAATGAGTCCTCCCACTGCGGCGCAGGTTTGTTTAGGCATAAAATATTACGACAGTAACACCTTTGAATAAATTCGAGGTCAACCTTATTGTTTGTAAAGGTTGACTGTTGTTTAAAAATAAAATAGACCTTTTCCGCCATCGTGGTCTATTGGTTTGAGTAATATTTTTTTGAAATCCGGTATTTTTAAGTTAGGGTGTTACAAGCTGGTATCAGAGCCTTAGTTTAAGTGAATTTAGAATCTAAAGTTGAAGGTTCTAGGCTTAAACTATTAAAATACCTGTCAAGTGATAAGTACATATGCCTATAGAATTAGGATTGCTTATATTTAGGATGGGTTGGGTTGAGCGAACATGTGTTGGATTAGGGTCATAATATATGTTTATTATTGTAATATATATGTTATAATTGTGGGCTCTATTTCCAAATTATTCTCGCTATAATCCATTGCTAAACTCTTTTTAGTATAGACAAAAATGGTTGCCACACGCGGACAAGCAAGCAGGGTGGATGGTGCTGAGGCTAGTATTACAGACCCAACGAATGGAACGGAAACAGTAATGCTAGAGTTGTTCATCCTCAACCACCTGCAGGGCAATTTCAAGTTGAAGTTATGCCACCACCACCTAATCGAGTTAATGAGGTACCCATTATTGAAAAGGTTCCAAGTCCACTGGAGATGTTCACTCTAGTAAGGGATTTACAGGCTAGACTGAGACATACTTAAGAGGAATTGGTAAGGGTAAGCGGAGAAAGGGAAAATGAGCATTCTGTTGGGAATTACTCTCAACATTCTAGGAGTAATACTCAACGCACTAATGAGGCTAATTCTGCTTTGGTTGGTCCTCCAATTGTTCATGCTCCTGTTGCTGCTCCATAGGTTCCTGTTATACCTGTTGTTGCCCCACAGGCTCCTATTGTACCTGTTGTTGCTCCAGAGATTATTCCTCCTCAGGTTGTTGCTGTTCCAGTTACTGCTGACAGGAAAGGTTTTAAGTATCCTGATTTCATGAGGTGTGGTCCAGCTAAGTTTGCGGGAAGTCCAAATCCCGTTACTTGTGTTCAATGGCTGTCAGAAATGGAAGTAGTATTGGAGTCATGTGAGTGTCCTGATGATAAGAAGGTTCTTTGTGCTTCTAGAATGTTTGAAAAGGAAGCAAAGAATTGGTGGGGAGTCATTAAAGCATCATTGACACCGACAATTGCAGCTGCTATTACTTGGGGTACATTCAAGGAAAAGTTCATGGAGGAGTAATGTGGCTCACGTGAACGTCGATTGTTGGAAAAGGAATTTTTGGTTCTCAAGAAAGGTAGTTTGACGATTCATGAGTATGCTAGAATATTCATGGAGAAACTGGTTTTTGTGGAACATCTGGTTCCAAATGAGGAGAAAAAGATTGCTGCATATGTGGATGGTCTTCCACCTAAGTATCGTGGTTTGTGCAGAAGGAGTTTGACTTTGACTGATGCTGTTAGGGAATCCAAATGTATTGATGATGACTTTCGTGATGTTACTGATGGTGATAAGAGAAGTGGCGATAAGAGGAAGTTCAATGGTCAATCTGTGTCCTCTAATAAGAAGTCTTCAGATCAACAAGATAAAGGGAAGGCTAGTGGTAGTAACAATGACAAGTGGTGTAATAAATGCAGATCTAAACATTCTGGTGATTGTACTTCGGCTACTCAAAAGTGCATGCACTGTTATCAGTTGGGTCATTCCATCAAGGAATGTAAAAATGAAATTAAGTGTTATAACTATCAACAATCTGGCCATATAAGTAGTGCATGTCCACAGAAGAAAGATGAACAAAAAAAGGAAGACAAAAAGGCAAAGGGTAGAGCTTTTCAGATGACTGTAAACGATGCAAAGAATGCTGATGATGTTGTGAACGGTACATTTCTAGTTAGCTCTCATCTTGCTAATGTAATATTTGATTCTGGTGGAAATCGTACATTTATGTCTGCATCTTTTGGTTTGAAACTTGGTAAGCAAGTCTCAAAACTTGCTTCTTCTTTACAAGTAGAAATTGCTGATGGTAAACTCTCGACTATTCGGGGGATTTATCGAGATTGTGATATTGAAATTGAAGGGAAGTCTTTTCCTATTCAATTGTTACCTATAACTCTTGGGGAGTTTGATGTGGTGATTGGGATGGATTGGTTGGGGAAATTTGATGCTAAAATCCTTTGTAAGCAAAAGATTGTTCGTTTGACTGCTCCCAATGGGGATATAGTTCTTGTTCATGGCAACAAAGGGAAAGGAAACTTAAGAATCATCACTTTGATAAAGGCTCTCAAATATATCCGTCAATCTCGTGAGCATTTTCTGGCTTATGTTATTGATACTCGAAAAGAAAAGCCTGCGGTTCATGATGTTGAAGTTTTGTCTGAATTTCCTGATGAATTTCCTGAAGAGCTTCCTAGTATTCCACCTGATCGTGAAGTTGAATTTCATATTGATTTTGTTCCTGGTGCAATGCCTGTTGCTAAAGCACCATATCGTCTCGCACCGACAGAAATGAAAGAGCTTATGACCCAGTTACAAGAATTATTAGAGTTGGGATTTATTCGACCGAGTTCCTCGCCTTGGGGAGCACCGGTTTTGTTTGTAAAAAAGAAGGATGGTTCGATGCGTATGTGCATTGACTATCGTGAGCTTAATAAAAGGACGGTGAAGAATAAGTATCCTCTTCCCCGTATTGATAATTTGTTTGACCAATTGCAAGGTGCATCTTATTTCTCTAAGATTGACTTGCGATCTGGTTATCATCAGCTCAAGGTAAAAGAAGAAGATGTCACTAAGATCGCGTTTAGAACTCGGTATGGTCATTATGAGTTCTTAGTAATGCCATTTGGGTTGACTAATGCTCCAGCGGCATTCATGGATATGATGAATCGAGTATGTCGGCCTTACTTGGACCATTTTGTCATTGTTTTCATTGATGACATTCTTGTTTATTCTAAGTCCAAGGAGGAACACCGTGAGCATTTGAGGGTTATCTTGGAGTTACTAAGAGAGAAACAACTTTATGCTAAATTCTCAAAATGTGAATTTTGGCTTCGGGAAGTGCAGTTTCTTGGTCATGTGATTAGTGAAAAGGGAGTTATGGTCGATCCTTCCAAGATTGAGGCTGTAATGAAATGGGCTCAGCCAAAATCTGTAACTGAAATTAAGAGTTTCTTGGGTTTAGCTGGTTATTATCGCCGGTTTATTCAAGATTTTTCTCGGATAGCTAAGCCTATGACTGCGTTGACAAAGAAAGGGGTAAAATTTGTATGGACAGAAACGCAGGAGAATGCTTTTCAAATCTTGAAGTCCAAGTTGTGTGAGGCTCCTATTTTAGCTTTACCTGAGGGTACTGATGGCTTCATTGTATATAGCGATGCTTCGATAACTGGATTGGGTTGTGTATTGATGCAAAAGGATAAAGTTATTGCATATGCTTCGAGACAGCTTAAGACGCACAAAAAGAATTATCCTACACATGATTTGGAGCTTGCTGCTGTTATTTTTGCTCTAAAACTTTGGAGACATTACTTGTATGGTACGAAGTGTACTCTTTACACTGACCATAAAAGTCTTCAATATATGTTTAGTCAACGAAAGTTAAATGTTCGTCAGCGGAGATGAATGGAATTGCTTAAGGATTATGATTGTGAAATCAAATATCATCCGGGAAAGGAGAATGTTGTTGCTGATGCTCTGAGTAGAAAGGATCATAATACTCTATATCGACTACATGCTGTGAAAGTTGAAGTAAAATCTGGGCTACTTGATAGGATCAAGTCAGCACAAGTTGAAGCTTTACTTGATGTGAATGTAAAACAAGAAAGTTTGAAAACTAAAGACGACCAATTTGAGATTAACAGTCGGGGTTTTCAAACTTATAGAGACAGACTTTAGGTTCCTAAGTTTGGGGGTAATCGTGAATTGATTCTAGAAGAAGCTCATCGTTCCAGGTATTCTGTACATCCAGGAATGACAAAGATGTTTCATGATCTAAAGTCGTTGTATTGGTGGCCAGTAATGAAACTTGATATAGCACGCTTTGTTGAGAGTTGTGTTACTTGTAGTCAAGTGAAGGCAGAACACCAAAAGCCTTATGGGGATTTACAGCAACCTATGATACCAGAGTGGAAATGGGATAATATCACCATGGATTTTGTGACAAAGCTTCCTAGGACACCCAGAGGAAATGACATGATTTGGGTCATTGTAGATCGTCTCACTAAAAGAGCTCATTTCTTAGCGACTCGTGAAAATATACCTACAGAGAAACTCTCTAAACTCTACATTGATGAGATTGTTTCAAGACATGGCATTCCATTGTCAATTATATCGGATCGTGATACCCGATATGTGTCGAACTTCTGGAAGAGCTTACAGAGGGAATTAGGTACAAGAGTTAATTTAAGCACCGCCTATCATCCTCAGACAGATGGGCGAAGTGAGAGAACTATTCAGACATTGGAAGACATGCTTAGAGCATGCGTTATGGAATATGGTGGCAGTTGGGATATTCATTTTCCGTTGATTGAGTTTTCATATAACAACAGTTATCATTCGAGTATAAAAATGGCTCCATATGAGATGTTGTATGGGCGAAAATGTAGGACGCCTAACTGTTGGTTAGAGCCGGGTGAAAAGCAATATGCGGGGCCCGATATTGTCCAAATTACTGCGAACAAAGTGGCAATTGCTACTGAGGCTCTAAGGGTAGCGCGTAATAGACAGAAAGCCTGTGCGGACAAAAGGAGTACACCTGTGTCTTTTAATGTAGGTGACCTTGTGTTTCTTAAGGTTTCACCTTGGAAAGGCATCATTCAATTTGGGAAACGGGGAAAGCTAAGTCCACGATTTATCGGACCGTTCAAGATTATCAAAAAGGTTAAAGAACAAGCTTATCAGTTGGATTTACCACCAGAGTTGGAAGGGATTCACAGCACTTTTCATGTTTGTTATTTGAGAAAGTGTTTGGCTCAAGATGAGAGCATTATTCCTATATCTGAGTTGTGGGTTGACCCAAAGAAAAAGCTCGTTGAGGAACCTATCAGGATCTTGGATAGGAAGAAGAAAAAGCTGCGAAAAAAGTTGATTGAGCTTGTGTTAGTTAAGTGAGGCACAACCGAGGCGAGAGCATGACTTGGGAAACGGAAGCTGAGATGCGGGATCGTTATCCTCACCTGTTTATGAAAAGCTGATTCTGAGGACAGAATCCTTTTAAGGAGGAGGTAATTGAAACTCTGTAAACTTTCAATTCGACACCTCCAAGCTCTGTACAAATTCAAAAACGACACTTAGCTGCCTGATTACAAGTTCGGTGCATGCCAAGTTCGATGTTATATATATATATATATTAAATTCGGTAGTAAAAATTAATCCTATGTGGAAACAAATATGGCGTCATGAACATAGATTCGATGCATACATATATATATATATATATATATATATATATATATATATATATATATATATATATATATATATATATATATATATATATATATATATATATATATATATATATATATATATATATATATATATATATATATATATATATATATATATATATATATATATATATATATATATATATATATATATATATATATATATATATATATATATATATATATATATATATATATATATATATATATATATATATATATATATATATATATATATATATATATATATATATATATATATATATATATATATATATATATATATATATATATATATATATATATATATATATATATATATATATATATATATATATATATATATATATATATATATATATATATATATATATATATATATATATATATATATATATATATATATATATATATATATATATATATATATATATATATATATATATATATATATATATATATATATATATATATATATATATATATATATATATATATATATATATATATATATATATATATATATATATATATATATATATATATATATATATATATATATATATATATATATATATATATATATATATATATATATATATATATATATATATATATATATATATATATATATATATATATATATATATATATATATATATATATATATATATATATATATATATATATATATATATATATATATATATATATATATATATATATATATATATATATATATATATATATATATATATATATATATATATATATATATATATATATATATATATATATATATATATATATATATATATATATATATATATATATATATATATATATATATATATATATATATATATATATATATATATATATATATATATATATATATATATATATATATATATATATATATATATATATATATATATATATATATATATATATATATATATATATATATATATATATATATATATATATATATATATATATATATATATATATATATATATATATATATATATATATATATATATATATATATATATATATATATATATATATATATATATATATATATATATATATATATATATATATATATATATATATATATATATATATATATATATATATATATATATATATATATATATATATATATATATATATATATATATATATATATATATATATATATATATATATATATATATATATATATATATATATATATATATATATATATATATATATATATATATATATATATAAGTCCATATTGTATATGGATGTTCTCGCAATTGTTGAAGTCGAGAATTATGTTGGATAAGTCCATATTGTATATAGATGTTCTCGCAATTGAGATAGGATTTCTTATTGATGATTAGGAAACCTATAGATGACATTCTCATTAAGGATTTGCGGGTTAATCTTTATTGTTGTGTATATTTGTATATGTTGATATCATATGTGGAGGTTATATGATCGCGGACAACATAATTGGTATTTATATAGGATTCCTTATTGATGTTTAGGAAACCTATATGCGATAGGCACATTAAGGATTTTCGGGTTAATCTTTATTGTTGTTTGACTTGTTGACGGTTTGATCGGTTTATTTGGTTTATTATGCATTTGTTTATAATACATATACTGTGTGATTGGATGTTTGATTTGAGTTGTGGTTTGATTGATTGTTTGGTTGATGGATGTTTTTGATTGATTGCTTGATGGTCTATGCATACGAATGTGATATGGTGAATATTTAGGATAGACGTGCATACATAGAGGTCGGTTATGCCTTCAATGGGTCTTAGATGTGGTGGGAAGGCTGCGGGTGACCCTATATATAAGCATCTAGGACTTGTTGAAAGTAGAATCCTCTTAAGTGTAGGTACGTATAGTTTGTTTGGTTGATGATTGAGTGATTGTGATTTGGTTGAGTTGATGGTCTTGATGACATTGATACGGGTACTTTATGTACTTGATGACATTGATACGGGTACTATATGTACTTGATGACATTGATACGGGTACTTTATGTACTTGATGACATTGATACGGGTACTTTATGTACTTGATGACATTGATACGGGTACTTTATGTACTTGATGACATTGATACGGGTACTTTATGTACTTGATGACATTGATACGGGTACTTTATGTACTTGATGACATTGATACGGGTACTTTATGTACTTGATGACATTGATACGGGTACTTTATGTACTTGATGACATTGATACGGGTACTTTATGTACTTGATGACATTGATACGGGTACTTTATGTACTTGATGACATTGATACGGGTACTTTATGTACTTGATGACATTGATACGGGTACTTTATGTACTTGATGACATTGATACGGGTACTTTATGTACTTGATGACATTGATACGGGTACTTTATGTACTTGATGACATTGATACGGGTACTTTATGTACTTGATGACATTGATACGGGTACTTTATGTACTTGATGACATTGATATGTACTTATATTGTGTGATTCTCGGTGTGATTGATATTGTGTTGTATAGAGGCCACATGTGAGATATGTTTCGCCTCTACTTGTAATTATTATGATTATTTGGCGATGGTTCCTTGTGAACCATTACTACGAACTCACCAACCTAGTGTTGACTTTGTTAGTGCACTTTTCGGGTAATCCAGTGAAGCTTAGACGTGAAGTTTGATTGTTGCTTATGTTGGGCTCGGGCTTGGACTTATGTGATTACTTCACTTTATGCTTATGCACCGATAGCCTTCTTTTGATTGTCTTTCGTAACGATTGATTGTTATTTACTATTTGTGCATTTTGTACTTTGTATCGGTTGTTTGGATTCGCCAGATCCCTTTTATTCATTTAGATTTATTCTACGATAATTTCATGCATACGCTATATCTTTTCAGTAATATCCTGAGCCTAACTCGGGGTGTTACAAACTATCCATCCTAATATTTAAGAAATTGAAATATGGGACTAATCGGGACTATATGGGATTAACGAGATTTTCCCGATCCCGGTACCGATTGGTACCGATCCCGAAAACTATCAAAACTAGGTACCGGTCCCAATCCCGTTTAGGATTCGGTACCAGTTTTTGGGACCAATACCGGGACGGTAGTGATACGGGATCGGGATTTGGGATTTATTATTGCCCCATCCCTAACCATGACCTCTTCTATTCACATGCACCAAAACAAATAATTTATTGTTGATAATAACTTAATCATATAGAAAAATAATACTAATAAAATCTTACCAACCCTTCATCACAAATCATCACTGATTCTTCATCACAAATCTCTTCATCACAAATCTCTTCATCACAAATTTACATCACAAATCTCTTCATCACAAATCATCACCAACCCTTCATCACAAATCTCTTCATCACAAATCATCACTGATATTACTCGCCGATTGTGGGTTTTCTCGAACTGATTTAGTTTTCATGGCTTTATGTGTTTTTGGGATATGAACACATAAGTATGATTTAGTTTTCATGCCCATTTAGGCTTTGATTTAAGGTGCTGTTTGGGATATGAACACATAAGTATGATTTAGTTTTCATGCCCATTTAGGCTTTGATTTAAGGTGCTGTTTGGGATATGAACACATTATCTCGAACTGATTTAGTTTTCATGGCTTTATGTGTTTTTGGGATATGAACACATAAGTATGATTTAGTTTTCATGCCCATTTAGGCTTTGATTTAAGGTGCTGTTTGGGATATGAACACAATGATTTAGTTTTCATGGCTTTATGTGTTTTTGGGATATGAACACATAAGTATGATTTAGTTTTCATGCCCATTTAGGCTTTGATTTAAGGTGCTGTTTGGGATATGAACACATAAGTATGATTTAGTTTTCATGCCCATTTAGGCTTTGATTTAAGGTGCTGTTTGGGATATGAACACATAAGTATGATTTAGTTTTCATGCCCATTTAGGCTTTGATTTAAGGTGCTGTTTGGGATATGAACACAATATTTTTTATTCATGTTTTTTATAATGATAATGTTTATGTTAATGTAGTATTTGCTTGGTATATGTAGTATTTGTTAATGTAGTATTTGCTTGGTATATGTAGTATTTGCTCGGTCCTATAATCTGGTTGCACGGCGAGTTACTATCTAGTAATTTTGCTCAATCCTTAAAGACTTGTTACCTGTGTCTCTCCTAGAATAGGGACAGGAACAATTTGCTCTGCTAGAATAGGGGTAGGTTACTTGTGTAACACGCTCGGTCCAGTAAAATTAGTCATTTGTTTGGCTGCTAGAATAGGGGTAGGTTACTTGTGTAACACGCTCGGTCCAGTAAAATTAGTCATTTGTTTGGCTGCTAGAATAAGGACAACTTACAGTTTACGTGTGTTGAATTCTTTCTTAGCATATGATAGTTTTGAAGAGTTTGCTTGGCTGGTAATACTTCTTACTTGTGTCACGCTCGTTCTGGTTACTTCTTTTAATTGCTTGGTTTTATAAACTGCTTTAGTGAGCATTTGTTTTTTGCTTTGTTTTAAAACCCAGTCCAGTTTGTTGAGTCTTTGGCTCCACTGGAATCGCTTGGTACTTGTAGTATTTGCTCGCTCCTATAAGCTGGTTTGCTTGGTAATGTTTTTGCTTGGTATATGTAGTATTTGCTGGTATATGTAGTATTTGCTTGGTATATGTAGTATTTGGTATATGTAGTATTTGCTTGGTATATGTAGTATTTGTGGTATATGTAGTATTTTTTATTCATGTTTTTTTAATGATAATGTTTATGTTAATGTAGTATTTGCTTGGTATATGTAGTATTTGCTCGGTCCTATAATCTGGTTGCACGGCGAGTTACTATCTAGTAATTTTGCTCAATCCTTAAAGACTTGTTACCTGTGTCTCTCCTAGAATAGGGACACTCTCTAGAATAGGGACAGGAACAATTTGCTCTGCTAGAATAGGGGTAGGTTACTTGTGTAACACGCTCGGTCCAGTAAAATTAGTCATTTGTTTGGCTGCTAGAATAAGGACAACTTACAGTTTACGTGTGTTGAATTCTTTCTTAGCATATGATAGTTTTGAAGAGTTTGCTTGGCTGGTAATACTTCTTACTTGTGTCACGCTCGTTCTGGTTACTTCTTTTAATTGCTTGGTTTTATAAACTGCTTTAGTGAGCATTTGTTTTTTGCTTTGTTTTAAAACCCAGTCCAGTTTGTTGAGTCTTTGGCTCCACTGGAATCGCTTGGTACTTGTAGTATTTGCTCTCTCCTATAAGCTGGTTTTGAGACTAAAAGTGATGGTAAACATCTAACTCTTTCTTCACTAATTGTTCATTCATCATTCATTCTATAACATAAATAAACATTTACTTGGACTCAAAATCTCGCCTTGCATTTGCGTGCGTGTTTAAGATTACAGTGTCATATAGAGCTGGTAGTTTCAGCTTATTTACTTGAATGATTATGAAATGGGTTGATTTGGGCCATATGTTAACTGTGACGGTCTAAAGGTTATTCTTTTAATAGCTACATAGGAAGCAAGCCTAATGGGTCGAATTTTCTGAAAGTTACTTGGAAGTTTAGGAAAAAAGGACAATGAATTGTTTGCTAGCCACAACTCAACCTGGCCTGTACCAATTCCACATGTACTTAAAAACTGCAAAAAAGATGTTGTGATAATTAATGTTTAAGCATGAAATGACAAGCTTAGTGACAGATATGTATATTATAATATGATTCATCCGTTTTGTATGTTTTATTCGAATGTATTGAATGGGTAAAATGTATTGTGACGAGGCTATTTAGAGGTAACAACCCTCCCCGAGTTGAGGTGACCTGGATATGCTTGGGGTAGGACCTGAGGTCAACCCGTATAGAAGTATAGTCGACCTGGCTGGGGCTTGCTCGGCTAGAAGCCCTGTTCGATCCAATTTCATACTTGGCTGACCCGGCTCTATTTTCCTGGCCTAGGGCCGACCCAGTTAGGAGTGTGAGCCAATTAAGGAATGTCAATCCCTTTTACGCATATGAAGTTGGATATTATATACGTGATCAATTAAAAGTGATGTGGTTAATGATGATCTTAATCTGAAAACGGTTGAAGTTAAATCTGAGCCACGTTTTGTTGTTGGTTTTCAAACAATGATTATCATTAGTATGACAAACAGAGAGACACCAAAACATTTATAGTACACCAAAACATTTAATGATAATGTTTATGTTAATGTTTATTGGCTTGGTATATGTAGTTTTGCTTTAATGATAATGTTTATGTTAATGTAGTATTTGCTTGGTATATGTAGTATTTGCTCGGTCCTATAATCTGGTTGCACGGCGAGTTACTATCTAGTAATTTTGCTCAATCCTTAAAGACTTGTTACCTGTGTCTCTCCTAGAATAGGGACAGGAACAATTTGCTCTGCTAGAATAGGGGTAGGTTACTTGTGTAACACGCTCGGTCCAGTAAAATTAGTCATTTGTTTGGCTGCTAGAATAAGGACAACTTACAGTTTACGTGTGTTGAATTCTTTCTTAGCATATGATAGTTTTGAAGAGTTTGCTTGGCTGGTAATACTTCTTACTTGTGTCACGCTCGTTCTGGTTACTTCTTTTAATTGCTTGGTTTTATAAACTGCTTTAGTGAGCATTTTGCCCGGCCATTTGTGGTTTGCTCCGCAGGAATTGCTTGGTATATGTAGTATTTGCTCGGTCTAGGAATTGCTTGGTATATATAGTTAATTGATTATTTTGTGATAATTGATTGGATTTTTGTGATAATTGATTGGTTTTTTTAATATCAAAAATGATAATTGATATGGTTTTTTTAATATCAAAATTTTGTGATAATTGATTGGATTTTTGTGATAATTGATTGGTTTTTTTAATATCAAAAATTGATAATTGAAGGTTTTTTTAATATCAAAATTTTGTGATAATTGATTGGATTTTTGTGATAATTGATTGGTTTTTTTAATATCAAAAATGATGGAACCTCTTCCGACCAGCTTATGGAATTTTAGTTATTGTCTTTTTGGTGTATGGGGATAAATCTCTTCACCGTTTCTTATTGAAGGTTTTTTTAATATCAAAATTTTGTGATAATTGATTGGATTTTTGTGATAATTGATTGGTTTTTTTAATATCAAAATTTTGTGATAATTGATTGGATTTTTGTGATAATTGATTGGTTTTTTTAATATCAAAAATGATGGTTTTTTTAATATCAAAATTTTGTGATAATTGATTGGATTTTTGTGATAATTGATTGGTTTTTTTAATATCAAAAATGATGGAACCTCTTCCGACCAGCTTATGGAATTTTAGTTATTTTGCAATAATGGAAACATATCAAAAATAATAGCGTTTGTTCGTATTCTTTGGCTCGGTTCTAGTTTACTTGGTATATGTAGTATTTGCTCGGTCCTATAATCTGGTTGATTTTGTGATAATTGATTGGATTTTTGTGATAATTGAAGGTTTTTTTAATATCAAAATTTTGTGATAATTGATTGGATTTTTGTGATAATTGATTGGTTTTTTTAATATCAAAATTTTGTGATAATTGATTGGATTTTTGTGATAATTGATTGGTTTTTTTAATATCAAAATTTTGTGATAATTGATTGGATTTTTGTGATAATTGATTGGATTTTTGTGTAATTGATTGGATTTTTGTGATAATTGATTGGTTTTTTTAATATCAAAATTTTGTGATAATTGATTGGATTTTTGTGATAATTGATTGGTTTTTGTGTAATTGATTGGATTTTTGTTATTGAAGGTTTTTTTAATATCAAAATTTTGTGATAATTGATTGGATTTTTGTGATAATTGATTGGTTTTTTTAATATCAAAAATGATGGTTTTTTTAATATCAAAATTTTGTGATAATTGATTGGATTTTTGTGCTTATTGAAGGTTTTTTTAATATCAAAATTTTGTGATAATTGATTGGATTTTTGTGATAATTGATTGGTTTTTTTAATATCAAAAATGATGGAACCTCTTTCTTATTGAAGGTTTTTTTAATATCAAAATTTTGTGATAATTGATTGGATTTTTGTGATAATTGATTGGTTTTTTTAATATCAAAATTTTGTGATAATTGATTGGATTTTTGTGATAATTGATTGGTTTTTTTAATATCAAAATTTTGTGATAATTGATTGGATTTTTGTGATAATTGATTGGATTTTTGTGATAATTGATTGGTTTTTTTAATATCAAAAATGATGGAACCTCTTCCGACCAGCTTATGGAATTTTAGTTATTTTGCAATAATGGAAACATATCAAAAATAATAGCGTTTGTTCGTATTCTTTGGCTCGGTTCTAGTTTACTTGGTATATGTAGTATTTGCTCGGTCCTATAATCTGGTTGCACGGCTAGTTACTATCTAGGAGTTGCTTGGTAATATGAAATGGATTTTTGTGATAATTGATTGGATTTTTGTGATAATTGATTGGTTTTTTGTAATGATCTGTTTTGGTGTATGGGGATAAATCTCTTCACCGTTTCTTATTGAAGGTTTTTTTAATATCAAAATTTTGTGATAATTGATTGGATTTTTGTGATAATTGATTGGTTTTTTTAATATCAAAATTTTGTGATAATTGATTGGATTTTTGTGATAATTGATAGGTTTTTTTAATATCAAAATTTTGTGATAATTGATTGGATTTTTGTGATAATTGATTGGTTTTTTTAATATCAAAAATGATGGAACCTCTTCCGACTTATGGTTTTTTTAATTAAGGATTTTGTGATAATTGATTGGATTTTTGTGATAATTGATTGGTTTTTTTAATTGATGGATTTTTGTGATAATTGATTGGATTTTTGTGTAATTGATTGGTTTTGGTGTATGGGGATAAATCTCTTCACCGTTTCTTATTGAAGGTTTTTTTAATATCAAAATTTTGTGATAATTGATTGGATTTTTGTGATAATTGATTGGTTTTTTTAATATCAAAAAAAATTTTGTGATAATTGATTGGATTTTTGTGATAATTGATTGGTTTTTTTAATATCAAAAATGATGGAACCTCTTCCGACCAGCTTATGGAATTTTAGTTATTTTGCAATAATGGAAACATATCAAAAATAATAGCGTTTGTTCGTATTCTTTGGCTCGGTTCTAGTTTACTTGGTATATGTAGTATTTGCTCGGTCCTATAATCTGGTTGCACGGCTAGTTACTATCTAGGAGTTGCTTGGTATATGTAGTATTTGCTCGGTCCTATAATCTGGTTGCACGGCTAGTTACTATCTAGGAGTTGCTTGGTATATGTAGTATTTGCTCGGTCCTATAATCTGGTTGCACGGCTAGTTACTATCTAGGAATTGCTTGGTATATGTAGTATTTGCTCGGTCCTATAATCTGGTTGCACGGCTAGTTACTATCTAGGAGTTGCTTGGTATATGTAGTATTTGCTCGGTCCTATAATCTGGTTGCACGGCTAGTTACTATCTAGGAGTTGCTTGGTATATGTAGTATTTGCTCGGTCCTATAATCTGGTTGCACGGCTAGTTACTATCTAGGAATTGCTTGGTATATGTAGTATTTGCTCGGTCCTATAATCTGGTTGCACGGCTAGTTACTATCTAGGAGTTGCTTGGTATATGTAGTATTTGCTCGGTCCTTTAATCTGGTTGCACGGCTAGTTACTATCTAGGAGTTGCTTGGTATATTTTGGGGATTTAGGGTTTGGCTATTTTGGGGATTTTTTACACGGTTTTGCTTTTGATGATTATGCCTGATTAAAAATTAGAGAGAATACCAATTGAAATTTATTAGAGAATACCTATAGATACAATGTTGTGTTCTACCTTTATCTGACACTTGATCAGTCTTAATTGATTGAACAGGGCAGCTCCTTAGTAGTCTAGCCATAAATTTCTAGCACTATATTGATTCTTGAACCTTCGTTTGACTTTTATTTTCTTTAATCTAATCTATATTTCCAGAATGAAGTTGTTCCATTCAAACCGTATCTCTATCGATACCCAACTCCCTATTCTGCCAGTCAGAGAAGTAATCCTCTGTGGTATGCTTTCAGACGTGCATTTGCTCATATAATTGTGCTATCCAGTTATTCTTCTTTTGGTAACTAGCCTTCTTACTTTGGTTTCCTTTTTGCATTAAAATGTGACTAGATGTGGCTAGATGTGGCAAAATATATTCTGGTGCTTTCAATTTTTTTGTAAATAAATTTTGCGTTAGACATGGCTATCAAAGTTATACACGTTACATTCTTAACAATATCCTGTAACAATAATGGATTGAACTGGTAACGACGAAAACAGCAACATGAACCACAGGAAGATGCTTAAGCAAACCGAGTACATAGTGCTTTAAATTATGGACGATCATGAGTTAATTGTTCCCTTTGTGCTTTAAATTTTGATGTTTATGACATAGTGCAAATTCAATGTATTTAGTTACCAATAGTGTTGCCTGCATTTTCCCCAACATCTTTTTGTAAATCCAATTATGGCCGAGGTATATTTTCCAACCCCGTGCTTTGCAGGTTTAGCAATAAAGTCTATGGCTCGTATAGGTTGATATTGAGATTTATGGTTTCAACTGAAGTATTTGGTGTGGGAACAGGTCTTGACAATCCAAGATTCGCAGTTGGGATTATGAGCTGATTTTTTAAACAGGTCTTGATAATCTGCAACTAAACTATACAAATCAGACCTTTTCGTGTTTTTGATCTGACCTTTAAAATGGATTGAGTGACTGAAATTAGACTTTTACCGACTCTCAGTCAGTAACATTGTGAAGAACATGCTTTTGCCATAGTGGGTGTAGGCATTGTACATAGAACCTTGATCGTTATTGAAAGCAGGTTCTGCAGCAGATGAAAAGTCACCATAGTCAATAATGAGAGTACATAGGTCGAGGTCTAATGGGTCTAGAAAGCCATTCCAGTTGTTGCTTCCATGGAGCTCATCAAATGTTTTTGAGTCCATCTATGGAGGATCCAGCTAAATTGGTTGAAGATAACTCATTTTCTACCTCGAGAGGAATGCTATTATATGGCCATCTCAGAAGCAGAAAACTCTATCTTCTTGAGAGAGTTCATAGCACTTACGCGAGCAGCATGCCAAGCCATTATAGAGTATAAATTAGTCTACTTTTTTTGACATTTTGATTTCGATAAGAAACCTAATGTTATGTGATGTATTTCGCCAATTTGCCCATATGTTGGTTTATCGGTTTACCTTTTTATTGTATTTTTTAACTATTTTATGTTTGTATTTGCAATGTTTTATGTTACGGTTTATAAATAAAAGTTGAAAATCAGACCTTTTCGTGTTTTTGATCTGACCTTTAAAATGGATTGAGTGACTGAAATTAGACTTTTACCGACTCTCAGTCAGTAACATTGTGAAGAACATGCTTTTGCCATAGTGGGTGTAGGCATTGTACATAGAACCTTGATCGTTATTGAAAGCAGGTTCTGCAGCAGATGAAAAGTCACCATAGTCAATAATGAGAGTACATAGGTCGAGGTCTAATGGGTCTAGAAAGCCATTCCAGTTGTTGCTTCCATGGAGCTCATCAAATGTTTTTGAGTCCATCTATGGAGGATCCAGCTAAATTGGTTGAAGATAACTCATTTTCTACCTCGAGAGGAATGCTATTATATGGCCATCTCAGAAGCAGAAAACTCTATCTTCTTGAGAGAGTTCATAGCACTTACGCGAGCAGCATGCCAAGCCATTATAGAGTATAAATTAGTCTACTTTTTTTGACATTTTGATTTCGATAAGAAACCTAATGTTATGTGATGTATTTCGCCAATTTGCCCATATGTTGGTTTATCGGTTTACCTTTTTATTGTATTTTTTAACTATTTTATGTTTGTATTTGCAATGTTTTATGTTACGGTTTATAAATAAAAAACAAATAAAATAAAAATAAAAATGTGGGTGACTATCACCCACGCACGGCGGTACGAAGTAGTTACTCTCAACTCAACCCCTTGCCACATTTCTTTTATAGTGGTGGTGGTCATGTGTGGCACCATACCTACCACTATCCAAACATCCACCTACGGTCAACACACTTATACATATGTAACGAATATAAAAATTGATGTTTTAAGAATTAAATTTCGTGTTCTTTTAAGTATATATCTATTGTTTTTAACCCGGTTAACGACCGGGTATTAGTCTAGTTATACCTTATAATAAATAAAAAAACATTTTTCGTGTTCTTTTAAGTATATATCTATTGTTTTTAACCCGGTTAACGACCGGGTATTAGTCTAGTTATACCTTATAATAAATAAAAAACAAAATAAAAATAAAAATGTGGGTGACTATCACCCACGCACGGCGGTACGAAGTAGTTACTCTCAACTCAACCCCTTGCCACATTTCTTTTATAGTGGTGGTGGTCATGTGTGGCACCATACCTACCACTATCCAAACATCCACCTACGGTCAACACACTTATACATATGTAACGAATATAAAAATTGATGTTTTAAGAATTAAATATTAAGTGTTCTGTATTATAATAATACAAAAATATTAAGCGTTAAATATAAATGTTAAAACTAATAAGACCCAAGTGTGAAGTGTCTTATTAAGTTATGCTATAATAAAACTCCATCAATTAAGCGTCTTATAAAACTGATGTTTTATGACTCAAATATCAAGTGCCCTATTACGGTATATTATAATAACACCAAACTGATTAAGCGTCCTATAAAGGTTAAAGTTTTAAGACCCAAGTGTGAAGTGTCTTATTAAGTTATGCTATAATAAAACTCCATCAATTAAGCGTCTTATAAAACTGATGTTTTATGACTCAAATATCAAGTGCCCTATTAGTTATATAATAATAGGACCCCAAACAATCATCCATCCTATTGAATAACTTTTTAGGACACCTTTAAGTAACATAGAGTTGTTATAACTTAAGTACCAAGGGTCCTATGATGTTATCTTATAATAGGACCCCAAACAATCATCCATCCTATTGAATAACTTTTTAGGACACCTTTAAGTAACATAGAGTTGTTATAACTTAAGTACCAAGTGTCCTATTAAGTTATATAATAATAGGACCCCAAACAATCATCCATCCTATTGAATAACTTTTTAGGACACCTTTAAGTAACATAGAGTTGTTATAACTTAAGTACCAAGGGTCCTATGATGTTATCTTATAATAGGACCCCAAACAATCATCCATCCTATTGAATAACTTTTTAGGACACCTTTAAGTAACATAGAGTTGTTATAACTTAAGTACCAAGTGTCCTATTAAGTTATATAATAATAGGACCCCAAACAATCATCCATCCTATTGAATAACTTTTTAGGACACCTTTAAGTAACATAGAGTTGTTATAACTTAAGTACCAAGGGTCCTATGATGTTATCTTATAATAGGACCCCAAACAATCATCCATCCTATTGAATAACTTTTTAGGACACCTTTAAGTAACATAGAGTTGTTATAACTTAAGTACCAAGTGTCCTATTAAGTTATATAATAATAGGACCCCAAACAATCATCCATCCTATTGAATAACTTTTTAGGACACCTTTAAGTAACATAGAGTTGTTATAACTTAAGTACCAAGGGTCCTATGATGTTATCTTATAATAGGACCCCAAACAATCATCCATCCTATTGAATAACTTTTTAGGACACCTTTAAGTAACATAGAGTTGTTATAACTTAAGTACCAAGTGTCCTATTAAGTTATATAATAATAGGACCCCAAACAATCATCCATCCTATTGAATAACTTTTTAGGACACCTTTAAGTAACATAGAGTTGTTATAACTTAAGTACCAAGGGTCCTATGATGTTATCTTATAATAGGACCCCAAACAATCATCCATCCTATTGAATAACTTTTTAGGACACCTTTAAGTAACATAGAGTTGTTATAACTTAAGTACCAAGTGTCCTATTAAGTTATATAATAATAGGACCCCAAACAATCATCCATCCTATTGAATAACTTTTTAGGACACCTTTAAGTAACATAGAGTTGTTATAACTTAAGTACCAAGGGTCCTATGATGTTATCTTATAATAGGACCCCAAACAATCATCCATCCTATTGAATAACTTTTTAGGACACCTTTAAGTAACATAGAGTTGTTATAACTTAAGTACCAAGTGTCCTATTAAGTTATATAATAATAGGACCCCAAACAATCATCCATCCTATTGAATAACTTTTTAGGACACCTTTAAGTAACATAGAGTTGTTATAACTTAAGTACCAAGGGTCCTATGATGTTATCTTATAATAGGACCCCAAACAATCATCCATCCTATTGAATAACTTTTTAGGACACCTTTAAGTAACATAGAGTTGTTATAACTTAAGTACCAAGTGTCCTATTAAGTTATATAATAATAGGACCCCAAACAATCATCCATCCTATTGAATAACTTTTTAGGACACCTTTAAGTAACATAGAGTTGTTATAACTTAAGTACCAAGGGTCCTATGATGTTATCTTATAATAGGACCCCAAACAATCATCCATCCTATTGAATAACTTTTTAGGACACCTTTAAGTAACATAGAGTTGTTATAACTTAAGTACCAAGTGTCCTATTAAGTTATATAATAATAGGACCCCAAACAATCATCCATCCTATTGAATAACTTTTTAGGACACCTTTAAGTAACATAGAGTTGTTATAACTTAAGTACCAAGGGTCCTATGATGTTATCTTATAATAGGACCCCAAACAATCATCCATCCTATTGAATAACTTTTTAGGACACCGTTTAAGTAACATATGTTATATAAGGACCCTAAACGCTCATTCGTCCTATGAAATAGTTTTTTAAAAAAAAAAAAAAAAAAAAAAAAAAAAAAAAAAAAAAAAAAAAAAAAAAAAAAAAAAAAAAAAAAAAAAAAAAAAAAAAAAAAAAAAAAAAAAAAAAAAAAAAAAAAAAAAAAAAAAAAAAAAAAAAAAAAAAAAAAAAAAAAAAAAAAAAAAAAAAAAAAAAAAAAAAAAAAAAAAAAAAAAAAAAAAAAAAAAAAAAAAAAAAAAAAAAAAAAAAAAAAAAAAAAAAAAAAAAAAAAAAAAAAAAAAAAAAAAAAAAAAAAAAAAAAAAAAAAAAAAAAAAAAAAAAAAAAAAAAAAAAAAAAAAAAAAAAAAAAAAAAAAAAAAAAAAAAAAAAAAAAAAAAAAAAAAAAAAAAAAAAAAAAAAAAAAAAAAAAAAAAAAAAAAAAAAAAAAAAAAAAAAAAAAAAAAAAAAAAAAAAAAAAAAAAAAAAAAAAAAAAAAAAAAAAAAAAAAAAAAAAAAAAAAAAAAAAAAAAAAAAAAAAAAAAAAAAAAAAAAAAAAAAAAAAAAAAAAAAAAAAAAAAAAAAAAAAAAAAAAAAAAAAAAAAAAAAAAAAAAAAAAAAAAAAAAAAAAAAAAAAAAAAAAAAAAAAAAAAAAAAAAAAAAAAAAAAAAAAAAAAAAAAAAAAAAAAAAAAAAAAAAAAAAAAAAAAAAAAAAAAAAAAAAAAAAAAAAAAAAAAAAAAAAAAAAAAAAAAAAAAAAAAAAAAAAAAAAAAAAAAAAAAAAAAAAAAAAAAAAAAAAAAAAAAAAAAAAAAAAAAAAAAAAAAAAAAAAAAAAAAAAAAAAAAAAAAAAAAAAAAAAAAAAAAAAAAAAAAAAAAAAAAAAAAAAAAAAAAAAAAAAAAAAAAAAAAAAAAAAAAAAAAAAAAAAAAAAAAAAAAAAAAAAAAAAAAAAAAAAAAAAAAAAAAAAAAAAAAAAAAAAAAAAAAAAAAAAAAAAAAAAAAAAAAAAAAAAAAAAAAAAAAAAAAAAAAAAAAAAAAAAAAAAAAAAAAAAAAAAAAAAAAAAAAAAAAAAAAAAAAAAAAAAAAAAAAAAAAAAAAAAAAAAAAAAAAAAAAAAAAAAAAAAAAAAAAAAAAAAAAAAAAAAAAAAAAAAAAAAAAAAAAAAAAAAAAAAAAAAAAAAAAAAAAAAAAAAAAAAAAAAAAAAAAAAAAAAAAAAAAAAAAAAAAAAAAAAAAAAAAAAAAAAAAAAAAAAAAAAAAAAAAAAAAAAAAAAAAAAAAAAAAAAAAAAAAAAAAAAAAAAAAAAAAAAAAAAAAAAAAAAAAAAAAAAAAAAAAAAAAAAAAAAAAAAAAAAAAAAAAAAAAAAAAAAAAAAAAAAAAAAAAAAAAAAAAAAAAAAAAAAAAAAAAAAAAAAAAAAAAAAAAAAAAAAAAAAAAAAAAAAAAAAAAAAAAAAAAAAAAAAAAAAAAAAAAAAAAAAAAAAAAAAAAAAAAAAAAAAAAAAAAAAAAAAAAAAAAAAAAAAAAAAAAAAAAAAAAAAAAAAAAAAAAAAAAAAAAAAAAAAAAAAAAAAAAAAAAAAAAAAAAAAAAAAAAAAAAAAAAAAAAAAAAAAAAAAAAAAAAAAAAAAAAAAAAAAAAAAAAAAAAAAAAAAAAAAAAAAAAAAAAAAAAAAAAAAAAAAAAAAAAAAAAAAAAAAAAAAAAAAAAAAAAAAAAAAAAAAAAAAAAAAAAAAAAAAAAAAAAAAAAAAAAAAAAAAAAAAAAAAAAAAAAAAAAAAAAAAAAAAAAAAAAAAAAAAAAAAAAAAAAAAAAAAAAAAAAAAAAAAAAAAAAAAAAAAAAAAAAAAAAAAAAAAAAAAAAAAAAAAAAAAAAAAAAAAAAAAAAAAAAAAAAAAAAAAAAAAAAAAAAAAAAAAAAAAAAAAAAAAAAAAAAAAAAAAAAAAAAAAAAAAAAAAAAAAAAAAAAAAAAAAAAAAAAAAAAAAAAAAAAAAAAAAAAAAAAAAAAAAAAAAAAAAAAAAAAAAAAAAAAAAAAAAAAAAAAAAAAAAAAAAAAAAAAAAAAAAAAAAAAAAAAAAAAAAAAAAAAAAAAAAAAAAAAAAAAAAAAAAAAAAAAAAAAAAAAAAAAAAAAAAAAAAAAAAAAAAAAAAAAAAAAAAAAAAAAAAAAAAAAAAAAAAAAAAAAAAAAAAAAAAAAAAAAAAAAAAAAAAAAAAAAAAAAAAAAAAAAAAAAAAAAAAAAAAAAAAAAAAAAAAAAAAAAAAAAAAAAAAAAAAAAAAAAAAAAAAAAAAAAAAAAAAAAAAAAAAAAAAAAAAAAAAAAAAAAAAAAAAAAAAAAAAAAAAAAAAAAAAAAAAAAAAAAAAAAAAAAAAAAAAAAAAAAAAAAAAAAAAAAAAAAAAAAAAAAAAAAAAAAAAAAAAAAAAAAAAAAAAAAAAAAAAAAAAAAAAAAAAAAAAAAAAAAAAAAAAAAAAAAAAAAAAAAAAAAAAAAAAAAAAAAAAAAAAAAAAAAAAAAAAAAAAAAAAAAAAAAAAAAAAAAAAAAAAGGCCAATTTTCTGTGGTCTCTTATATTCGAAGTGCTTGAGAGATATCATGGTTTTTTTGAATAATAAGTGTTTCCTACCTAGAAAGAATGCTATAAAGAAAGCTGGGTATGATTTTTACGACCTGCTTTTGAGCCTTCGGTTTAATATCTGGGTATGTATAGTTGCAGTGATATGGTGGTTCTTGATCGGCACTGGTGTCACTAGAACAAATGACACAACCAAGGTTCTAAATCATATCATAACAAGGATTTTCCATACATCTTTTGTTGCTATTGTATGGATGCTCAAAATTGTAGTTGTGAATCGCTTATCTGCTTCATTTTGTGATAAAAGATTCTCTGAAAGGATTTTTGTAGATCGCTTCCATCAATACATACTTCAAACCCTTTCAGGGCCACCATCTAGGGAGCTTTCAGAAGTTGATAGTTATAGGTTAGTAAGCAGCTGCAGCCAAAATCCCCGGACGATCAAAGGTACAATGATTGAAACCGCATCACAGACTGACTTTTATACACTTCCTGAGAGACTCGCTGAAAGTAAAGATTTGATCTATCCGGATAAGTATTGCAGCAGATATATCACCACTGTACAGGAAGCTAATGTTGCTGGTGATCTTATATTTAGAAATGTAGCTAAACCCGGGTGCAAGTAAGATTGGCCTAAATTCTGTTTGTTGAAATTTCAGTCCATTATTCTTGATGCATCTTAATATACATATATATATTTTTTTTATCATTTTCATATGAACTATACATAAGAGAGATATGTATATATATATATATATATATATATATATATATATATATATATATATATATATATATATATATATATATATATATATATATATATATATATATATATATATATATATATATATATATATATATATATATATATATATATATATATATATATATATATATATATATATATATATATATATATATATATATATATATATATATATATATATATATATATATATATATATATATATATATATATATATATATATATATATATATATATATATATATATATATATATATATATATATATATATATATATATATATATATATATATATATATATATATATATATATATATATATATATATATATATATATATATATATATATATATATATATATATATATATATATATATATATATACTTACTCTGTCAAACTTTCACCATTCATTTAAAGAATGATCAGATTTTGATGTCAAAATTATTCCATTCCCTTGAAATTTCATCTTGGTTTACAGGTGAGCATGTATAAGAAGAGTAAATTCCTAGAGCATTCTCTAGATGACACAAAGAAGGCCCAAACAGAGTTACTCAAGATTGTTAATGTGCTTTTGGTAATAGTACTCGTAATCCTTTGGGTAATACGCATGCGTATTGTTACATCAGCAGTGATGCTTTTCATCGCAACTCAGTTCTTACTTGCGGTTATCACATTTGGGAGCACTGCTAAGTCAACATGTGAAGCCATTATCTACGTGTTTCTGAAATACCCATTTGACGTTGGTGATTGTTGTGCCATTGATCGTGTTGAGGTACGTAACTCGCTGGACCTAATTATCTACGTGCAATAATTTAGATTTAACTATAATGCCAAGTTATTCTGCTTTATTTATTCAAGTGAATATATACCTATAGGTTGTTGTGGAAGAAGTGAAAATGTTTACTACTACCGTCTTCCTGAGATACGACAATTCAATAAGGAACTATTCGAATTCCGTATTAGCTACAAAATCCATCACAAATTTTAACCGAAGTCCAGAAATGAGGGATACTGTGGAGTTTGATTTGGACTTTTCCACTTCAGTTGACAACATTTCAGCTCTAAAAGCTAATATTAAAACGTATGTCCACTTATTCTACTTCTCCATCTTCCCTTAGTCTTGCTTTCATTCCAATTTGACTGGTCTCTTACTTCAACACACTTAAATAATGCTGCTATTACTGACTAGATATCCATGTATGTATGTAATTTTACATGGAGTGAAGGTAGATGTTTTGAGGGATGATTATGAGGGCAGGATTCAAACTTAACTTTGCTTGTTATTGACAATTAGTATTTCTTTTGAATGATCTCCATATATATATTTTCGATATGATAACAGTGTGGTTTTATTTCGTATCAGGTACATAGATAGCAAGCCTCGCTTATGGCAACCAGAGCACAGTGTTCACGTTAGGGAGATTGGAAATATGAACAAGACAAAAATGAGAATGCATGTAACTCATACGATAAACTTTCAGGATTCTGAAGAGATATGCGATAGAAGATCTAACCTGGTGCAAGATCTGAGTAACATCTTTCATCGAGCTGGAATCAAGTATCAAATTATCCAACCAACAAGTTCTGATTAGATACATACGTTATTTCTGCATCACCATTGGCAACGATCCTATACATTTAAGTTGTCAACATTTGATTAGTGTTTATATTGGTTACAAGTTTTTTCTGATTAGATACATACGTTATTTCTGCATCACCATTGGCAACGATCCTATACATTTAAGTTGTCAACATTTGATTAGTGTTTATATTGGTTACAAGTTTTTTCATTTGTCTGCTAGGCTTATAATCTTTTTATTAGAATCACAAGTGGAATTTTCAATAACTTACTGTTTTCTTATATTTCTGTACCTTAGTCAAATCACATCGGGTCATGGTGTTATCTTAAGTACTGATATTCAGTTATGCTTAATAATTTTACATAAGACTCATGAACAGGTTACCATTGAGCCAGTAAATGTTATCATCTTCCTACTCCTGATTATTCGCGTTTTCAAACCAAATGAACCTTGCTCTGAACATGTTGGTAAAATTTTGGTAAAATTGCTAACAGACCGAAAGCCTTCTAGTTTTCCAAATGGCATAAATGTGTTACATATGGTATGGATGCCAATATCTTGGTTGATTGAAAACCTGTGTGCATTGAAATCAATTTCCAATTGGAAATCAATTCTACAATAGAAAAGCTACATGTCATGCAATTGGGAAAAGTTGGAAGTATATTGGTAAAATGTAGAGCTCGTACATTTCGTCCTTAGAGATAAGCAAGGTTTAATTCTGTATGCTAGCAATGCAGGAACTCTTCAGAATACCCTGTGATTTCAATTCTGTACCAATATGGTTCCTTAACGGAAAATAGAGCAAAAACAATGCAATAACTTCGGGCTACAACTGTACCAATACGACTCCTGAACGGTTCTCATTTTAATGCAGACAGTTTTTCAATCAACCAAGACATTGACATTGACATGACATACATACAATATGTAACACATTTATGACATTAGGAAACCCATAAGGCATTTGGTCTGTCAGCAAATTTCCCAACAAGCAACATTCATTCGCCCTGAAAACATGAACTGCCAGTAGTCGGAAGATGATCATAACATTACTGAGTCAATGATAACCTGTCATGGGTCTAATGTAAATGTAAATCATAAATAGGTAGATGTATATATTCAAGAGAATATATCCTTTATACGAGCATGGCAGATCTAAATTTGGCAGTGACCACAAATTCAAAGTCGAAAAATAACCCTGGATAAACTGAATATGATAACACCATGACCGGCAGACCCAATTCACTGATTTCATGTGATTTAACTGAAATACCGAAATATAAGAAACAAAATTTTATTGAAAATTCTACTTGAAATCCTAATTTAAAGATTTTAGGCCTGGCAGACAAATGAAAAAAAGTTGTAACATATATAATCACTAATCAACTATTGACAACTTAAATGCACGGGTCCGTGGCCAATGGTGTTGCAGACGCAAGGGATGTAGCTAATCAGAACTTGTTGAGGGGAAAATGTGATAGTTTTTTATTCCAAGTTGTTGGAAGATGTTAATCAGCTCCAGCACCAGGTTTGATCTTATATCGCTTTTCTCTTCATAATACTGAAAGTATATCAAATGAGTTACGCACAGCCTGATTTTTATATTATTCACATCTTCGATCTCCCTAACCTGAACAATGTGATGTAGTTGCCATAAGCGAGGCTTACTGTCTATGTACCTAATGGGAAATAAAACCACACTGTTAATATATTGAGAATAATATAATGTTTTACCTATATCGATCAAGCCTAATATTGAGTTCACTCAGAAGGAACACTAATTGTCGATAACAAGCGAAGTTAAGTTTGATCCTGCCCTCATTGTCATCCCTCAAAATTACATGGATATCTAGTCCCGAGTAATAGCAGAATTAATTTATGTGTCTTGTAGCAAGAGGGTAGCCAAATTTAAATGAAAGCAATACTAATGACAGATAGAGAAATAGAATAAGTTGGCATACATTTTAATTTTAGATTTTAGAGCTGAAATGTTCTCAACTGAAGCCTCCAAATCAACCTCCACAGTATCCGTCCTATTTGGACTTCGGTTAAAATTGGTGGTGGATTTTGTAGCTAATATTGAATTCAGATAAGAAATCTCCTCATTGTCATATCTCAGGAAGACGGTAGTGAAAATGCTCACTTTTTCTACGATAACCTATAGGTTTATATGAACGTGAATAAATAAAGCAGAATATTTTTGGCATCGTAGTTAAAACTAAATTGCTGAAGGTTAATTAGGCCCAGTGAGCTACCTACCTCGACATCATCAATGACACAACGATCACCAACGTCAAAAGGGTGTATCAGAAACACGAATATCATGCCTTCAAATGGTGACTTAAAAGAGCACCCAAATCTCATGAAAACAGCAACTAAGAATTGAGCTACCATCAACACTTTTATTGTAGCAATATGCATGAGTAATAACCAAAGGTTAAAGAGTACTATTGCCAACTGCACATTAACATACTTGCGTAATGTCATTATGGCTTCCTCTATGTCATTTAGAGAATGCCCCAGAAATTTACTCTTCATATACATGCTCACCTGAAACCAAGATGAAATTTCAAGAGAATGACATATAATTTTGACAGCAAAATGTTATAATATTAAAATGAGTGGTGAAAGTTTGACAAAGTAAGTACCACCCAATTAAGAAAGGACTTCTCGTCAATCCTTCCACTTTCGTCTATCCCTCTTATCAACGGAAGCACGAGATCCAACTCCTCTTTAGTCATAAAGCGCAAAAGATCTTCCCTTTCGATGTACCTTGTTCATATAAAAAAGGATATATATAACAAAAAAGATGGATCAAGAATAATGGAATGAAATTTCATATATATATATATATATATATATATATATATATATATATATATATATATATATATATATATATATATATATATATATATATATATATATATATATATATATATATATATATATATATATATATATATATATATATATATATATATATATATATATATATATATATATATATATATATATATATATATATATATATATATATATATATATATATATATATATATATATATATATATATATATATATATATATATATATATATATATATATATATATATATATATATATATATATATATATATATATATATATATATATATATATATATATATATATATATATATATATATATATATATATATATATATATATATATATATATATATATATATATATATATATATATATATATATATATATATATATATATATATATATATATATATATATATATATATATATATATATATATATATATATATATATATATATATATATATATATATATATATATATATATATATATATATATATATATATATATATATATATATATATATATATATATATATATATATATATATATATATATATATATATATATATATATATATATATATATATATATATATATATATATATATATATATATATATATATATATATATATATATATATATATATATATATATATATATATATATATATATATATATATATATATATATATATATATATATATATATATATATATATATATATATATATATATATATATATATATATATATATATATATATATATATATATATATATATATATATATATATATATATATATATATATATATATATATATATATATATATATATATATATATATATATATATATATATATATATATATATATATATATATATATATATATATATATATATATATATATATATATATATATATATATATATATATATATATATATATATATATATATATATATATATATATATATATATATATATATATATATATATATATATATATATATATATATATATATATATATATATATATATATATATATATATATATATATATATATATATATATATATATATATATATATATATATATATATATATATATATATATATATATATATATATATATATATATATATATATATATATATATATATATATAT
>CM067170.1:6626251-6692223 GCA_034093135.1 Erigeron breviscapus | reverse complement strand
TGGTAGGAAATTCGTGTGCAATGTGAATTATGTGAATCCCCGTGTGAGTTCGTAGTTAAGACCACTTGTGTGATAGCTTGAATTCAATATGATGAATGTGGTTAATATGGTTTGTTGTTGTTATTGGTTGGAGCTAATGTAATGATTTAGGGCAAAATGAAGTGATGCCATTAACTTAGTATAATATTGTGGCAACCCTAAAAGAACCCGATCAACTCTTTTATGGTTACCCAACATTATAACAAGTTAATGACATCGTGGATTGCGCACGTGTGGCTTAAAGTATAATAAGGAACCGATATGCTTAATGGAAGTTGATTAGGTGGAGGGTTAGCCACTGGTACACCCTGTATACATACCCGGTCGATAACTAGAGAGCATATCGAATTCGGATTATACTTTGAATCATTCGTGTTAGTTATTGATTGCATGATGTTTTGAGCATGATTACTTGAGTTAATGATAGACAATTGAAATGAATTTGACATGATGACATGCTAAGTAACAATCCCATAGGATTCTAGCACTCTTGCCTTAGCTTAACGATATGAAATGAGTATGTGGTATCGGTATGAGAGCATTGACTACTTGTGTGACTAACATGTGAGCATTTGAGACTAACTCTCGGGTCAACGTGTCACTTGTTTTATAGAAATGGTGAGACCAAGGAGAACCGGAACGAACTATAGGCCTGAACCGGAAGAACTTCAACAGGAAGCTCAACCAGAGGTACAAGGAGGTAGAGGTAGGGCCGTGGTAGGGGCCGTGGTAGAGGTGGTGGTAGAGGCCAAGGAAGGGGTCGTGGTGAAGCTCCTGAGCCAAACATGGCTGAGGTGATCGCTCAAACGATCACCAATATCATGCCAACCATTATTGCTCAAGTCACGGCAAGTCTTGGGCAGAACAATGCGGCTCAAAACAATGAAGCCCCAGAAAATGTGAATAATGAAAATGCTCAACCTCAGGCCGTGGAAAACGAAGAAGAGGAACCAGTGAGAATTGATAACCGCATGCCCATGTATAATCAATATGGGGGATATCGACAGGGGTGTATATTTAAAGACTTCAAAAGCTGTGGGGCACCGGAGTTTAATGGAAGAGGTGGTCCCACTGAGTGTATAAGGTGGTTTGAAGAGATTGAGACAGTGATTGAAAGAAGTCATTGCACATACGACGACCGGATTTCTTATGCATCCGGCATGTTTAGGCATGACGCCTTGAGTTGGTGGAACCAAGAGATAACTTTGGGGCGGACTTATAACTTGGAATGGGTCGATTTCAAGGACAAAGTAAAGGCAAAGTTTTGTCCTCCCTATGAACTACAAAACTTGACCATTGAGTTTGCTAATCTCAATATGGAGGGAGCCGATTACAAGAGCTATGTTAGACGATTTCAAGAGTTGTCTACCCTCATTCCTCACTTGGTGGGTTCCGAGTCTCAGGCCATCCAGAAGTTTGTATTGGGCTTGAATCCTCAAGTCCGATCTTATGTAAACTCTAACATGCCTACTTCTTTGGCCGATGCGGTTAACCGAGCTGGGAGTGTGACTGAAGATTTGTTGAGAAGCGGCGTTTTAAGCAAATCCTCAACAAACAAGAGGAAAGAAGTGGGAGAGTCTAGTGGGGTAAAGAAAGTGGGAAGGTTTGACCCCAAGAATGCATATAGGGGTAGAGTGATGGCGGCGGTGGAGCCGGCTAGGAGGCCTTATACTGGGCCTCATCCTTTCTGTGGGAGATGCAACAGGCACCATCCCGCCAATGCTCCATGTGGGGCATGCTTTAACTGCAACCAAGTTGGGCACGAATCCAAAAATTGTAGAGCTCCAAGAACGGGCCCAATGAATGTGGCTCCCGTTCGGGCCGTCCCTCCTCAAGGTAACCAACGAAAAGGTGAATGTTTTGAATGTGGTAGTCGTGACCACTACCGTAATAATTGTCCTCGATGGGTGGGACAACAAGTGCAAGTAGCCGTCCACCCCAACCAACTACAAATGGTCGGGCCTAACCAAAACCGGGGACAACAAGGCCATCAAGTGCAACCACGCGGCCGAGCCTTTGCGGCCAATGCAAATGAAGCCCGCAACGATCCCAACATAGTAGCAGGTACCTTTCTCCTTAATGGTCACTATGCAACCGTTCTATTTGATTCCCAGGCCGATTATAGCCTCGTGTCCTCTAACTTTGTTCCTTTGATTGATGTGCATCCTTGTGCTCTAAACTATGTGCTTGACATTGAAATGGTAAACGGGTCACTAACTAGACTTAGTCAAATACTTCGCGACTGTGTCTTGACTTTAGAAGACGTCGACTTCTTCATTGACCTCATGCCTCTTGACATTGGTAGTTTTGACATTATAGTGGGTATGGATTGGTTAGCGGCGGTAAATGCGACGATTGATTGTGGTGAGAGAGTTGTTAAGATACCTTTGACTAACGGTAGAATTCTTAGGGTTCAAGGCGAAATCTCCGATTCCTCTAATTCTAAAGTCTTTAGTGCTACCATCACAAAGGTAGAATTGAAGACCGTTCCTATTGTTTGTGATTTCCCGATGTTTTTCCGGATGACTTACCGGGATTACCTCCAACTCGTGAACTTGATTTTCGTATTAATCTTACCCCCGAAGCCGCGCCCGTAGCAAAAGCTCCGTATAGACTAGCCTTAACCGAAATGCAAGAATTACAAACTCAACTCAAGGAACTCCAAGAGAAGGGTTTCATTCGCCCTAGTCAATCTCCTTGGGGTGCTCCTGTTCTCTTCGTCAAAAAGAAAGACGGGTCCTTCAGAATGTGTATTGATTACCGGGAATTAAACAAGCTCACTGTGAAGAACCGATATCCTCTCCCTAGAATCGATGACTTATTTGATCAACTTCAAGGTGCTAAGCACTTCTAAAAAATCGATCTTCACTCGGGTTATCATCAACTCCGGGTACATGAAGATGATATCCCCAAGACGGCTTTTCGCACAAGGTATGGCCACTTTGAATTCACCGTGATGCCCTTCGGGTTGACTAATGCACCGGCGGTGTTCATGGACTTGATGAACCGGGTGTGTCAACCATACTTAGACAAGTCGGTCATTGTATTCATTGATGACATACTTGTATACTCGAAGACGAAGGAGGAGCATGTTGAGCACTTACGATAGGTGCTTGAATTACTAAGGAAGGAGAAATTGTATGCTAAATTCTCCAAGTGTGAATTTTGGTTGGAAGAGGTCCACTTCCTTGGTCACGTAGTGAGCAAGGATGGTATTCACGTGGACCCAAGCAAAATTGAAGCGGTCAAGAATTGGAGAAGACCCGAAACGCCATCCAAGATCCGCCAATTCCTTGGATTGGCGGGTTACTATAGAAGATTTATTGAAAATTTCTCCCGTATTGCACAACCACTCACTCTCTTGACTCAAAAGGAGAGAAATTTTGAATGGGGCGAAAGACAAGAAAACGCCTTCCAAACTCTTAAAGATATGCTATGTGATGCTCCTATTTTGACACTACCAGATGGAATTGAAGATTTTGTTGTTTATTGTGATGCCTCGGAGCAAGGGTTGGGTTGTGTTCTTATGCAAAGGGGTAAAGTCATTGCTTATGCCTCCCGCCAATTGAAGGTGCATGAGAAGAACTACCCGACACATGATTTGGAATTGGGAGCGGTTGTGTTTGCTTTGAAGTGTTGGAGACATTATCTCTACGGCACCAAATGTGTGATTTATACCGATCACAATAGTCTTCAACACATCTTTAACCAAAGTGAATTGAATATGAGGCAAAGGCGTTGGCTTGAGCTATTTAGTGATTATGACTGTGACATCCGTTATCATCCGGGCAAGGCAAATGTAGTAGCCGATGCTTTGAGTAGAAATGAGAGAGTAAAGCCGAGACGGGCTAGAGCTATGAGCCTCACGGTGGGGCAAAATATTCGTGACCGGATCATTGAAGCCCAAATTCAAGCCACCCTACCGGAAAACTTTGGAGACGAAAACCTAGATGGCATGGAACAACAATTTGACAGAAAGAATGATAATGGGCTATACTTGGTTGAAAGACTTTGGGTTCCTATTTTCGGCAACTTAAGAACACTTATTATGAATGAAGCTCACCAATCGCCTTATTCGGTCCATCCCGGGTCGGATAAGATGTACTTTGATTTGAAAAACTTGTATTGGTGGCCGGGCATGAAGCGTGATGTGGCTAAGTATGTGAGTGAGTGTCTTACTTGCTTACAAGTCAAGGCCGATCACAAAAAGCCACCCGGGTTGTTGGTACAACCGGTGATGCCCGAATGGAAGTGGGAACATATTTCAATGGACTTCATTACTAAACTACAGAAGATGAGAAGCGGTCGTGACACGATTTGGGTGATAGTAGATCGGTTAACGAAGTCGGCTCACTTTTTAGCCATTCGTGAAACCGATAAATTTGACACTTTGGCTCGTTTGTAAATCAAGGAAGTAATATCTAAGCATGGAGTGCCGATCTCTATCATTTCTGATAGAGATGCCCGTTTCAAATCGAACTTTTGGGTAGCCTTTCAAAAAGCAATGGGTACTCGACTCGACATGAGCACGGCATTTCATCCTCAAACGGATGGGCAAACCGAGAGAACCATTCAAACACTTGAAGATATGCTGAGGGCTTGTGCAATTGATTTTGGTGGAAGTTGGGAAGATCATTTGCCGCTAGTTGAGTTTTCATACAACAATAGTTATCATGCTACCATCCAAATGGCGCCCTTTAGAGCATTGTATGGTAGGATATGTCGTTCTCCTCTAGCTTGGGCGGAAATTGGAGAGAGTCAACTTATCGGGCCAGAAATTGTGGTTGAAACGACGAAGGTAATATCTCAAATTAAGGAGAAGTTGCAATTGGCCCGTGAACGTCAAAAGAAGTATGCCGATGTGAGGCGGAGACCGTTGGAGTTTGAAATTGGTGATTATGTGCTTTTGAAAGTGTCACCTTGGAAAGGGGTTGTACGTTTTGTGAAGCGGGGAAAACTTGCGCCAAGGTATATCGGTCCTTTCAAGATTCTTGAGCGGGTTGGAAAGGTTGCTTACCGATTAGAATTACCACAAGAGCTTAGCGGTGTGCATGATGTGTTTCATATTTGCAACCTACGCAAGTGTTTGGCGGACCCTACATATCATGTGCCCATGGACGAGATTAGGGTGGATTCGAATCTTAATTTTGTTGAGGAGCCGGTAGAGATCTTGGATCGTCAAGACAAGAAACTCAAGAATAAACGCTACACGATTGTTAAGGTTAGATGGAATGCTAGACGTGGAGCCGAGTTCACTTGGGAACGAGAGGATCATATGAAGTCTAAGTATCCGCATTTATTTAGTAATTAGTGTTTTGTTGAATTTCGGGACGAAATTCTTTCAACGGGGGAATAATGTAACATCCGTGAATTTTGACCCGTTGACTTTACGTGTAATATGACTAACAATTTATGTTAATGAAGTATTCGGGCCGTTTTGGTGACTAAATGATAATGTGGAAGTTATTTGGGTCGTTTTATGAATTAAATGACAATGTGTTATATTCGGGTCGATAATATGTTTTGATTGTTGTTTAAATGTCTAACGATTGTAAATTGGCTTGAGAAGAGAAACGGGTCGACCCATACCCGCGACCCATCAGCCCCCCCCCCCTTGACCCATTTCCTCCTATCTCTTCCTCCCCCTCCCCTCATTTCTCCCTTCTATCTTCTTTCTCATTTTCTCTCAAGTAAAGGCTAAGGAACCCATTCCATTTCTTCTCCTATCTATCATCGACTTGGTGTTTGGAACGGATATAACACTGGAATCATCGTCATCTATACCACATTATCGTCTATACGAAGAATCAAAGGTTGAAGTTCTTGCATTTTTACCCATTTTGACCTAATTTCGAGTTTGAGCTCAAGAAGGAAGTTTTGGTAAGTCTAATTCATCCCAATTACTTCTATTTATGTTAGTTTACTCTTTTCTAGTCATCTTGTACATTTACAAGTTCTAAATCGCCTTAAAATGAGTTTTGGGTCAATTTAGGGTTTAATTAGGGTTTGATCGATTTGGAGAATTTGATGATGTTATGGATGGAAATACGGGTTTCGGCAAGTGTATTTAGATGTTAGAAGGTCAAATGTATCATCAAAACGAGTCTTTTAACCTTAGATATCGATTTAGGGTTTTGGGTTCATGAAATAGGGTTTTGGTTCTTGTTTTTCTGCATAAAATGCTCCTGGTCGATTTGCTGCCCAGTATGGGGCGTAACCTACGGCCCTGTGGGGCGTAGGTTACGCTAGGTCTATTCTGTTGGGGCGTAGGTTACGGCCCTTTGGGGCGTAGCTTACGCCGAATGCTCCATCTTACGCCAAAACCTACTGTTTACGCTACTCAAGACGCCAAAGAATTGCACTTTTGAGAGCACCGTACCTTACGCCCCCTTTACTCTAAAATTTTATAAGGGGCGTAACCTACGCCAGTGTGGGGCGTAGGTTACGCTAGTTATACTTTCCAGAATTTCTAGTTTGACCTAAATTGACTTTCTGGACCTTTTTACGCGTCGAGCATTGATCTAATTCACTTCTTATCTTATGTAACATTGAATAAGAGTCTTAAAAGTCATTTAACGTCGAGAATCACTTTGGAAACCTAATTAGGGTTTTGCCGAGTATTTGATAACTACGTATATGTGTTTATGTATGTTGATGTGAATGTATATGATCGATATTTAGGTGTTGGACGTGAAGTGAACATTGTACGACAATAACTCGACTTTATATCGACTTAACTTTTCATAACCAATCGAGGTGAGTTTTGTATCTCCCTACTCGCTTGAGATTCGGGCTGAAAAGTGTAAACTTGCGTGTTTACTTACGTTGTTGATTGATTGATTGATTTGGTTTAAATGTTGGATTGATGAGACGGTTTATCACGTTCGAATGACTTGGTTTATGTTTTGTTAAGTATTTCATTAATATTAGGATAGACGTACATACATGGAAGTCGGTTATGCCTTCAATGGGTTTTAGATGTGGTGGGAAGGCTGCGGGTGACCCTATATATAAGCATCTGGGACTCGAAGAAAGTAGAATCCTCTTAAGTGTATGTACGTATAGTTGGTTTGATTTGTGATTATTGGTTTATGATTGACAAATATTGATTGTTGGTTCATGACAGACGATTTGTGATTGGTGCATATACGATTGATTGTAAGCATGCATACGTAGTACATAATCCCTCGGTTGAGGACTCAAACATCCTAGTGTATAGATGTATACACTTATCCTGTGAGATGTTGGTGACATGACATCCGGGTATATAGACATATATACGCCGATGATTTTGAGATACAGCCTTGTTCATTGTGATGACAGGCGGGTATCGTTGCATAGGTGACTTGAGTTCACGCATAAGATAGACATGTTGGCTTATTTATGCATTTGGCACTTGCATTGATACGTATATCATTTGTGCATTCATATTACACACTTACTTGTCTTGTGTAATCTTGTTGTTGGACGTTATTGTGTTACTTAGAGGCTCGCTGTAAGTCATGTCTAGCCTCTACTCGTACATTGTGATTATTGACGCTGGTTCTTTATGGACCATTACTACGAACTCACCAACCTTGTGTTGACTATGCTTAGTACACTTTTCAGGTAATCAGGTTATCCCCGGACGTGGAGCTTAGTTGTTTGCTTGCTGTTAAACCCGGGCTTTGGACTTTATGAATCCAGGATTCATCGACCTTCTCTTTTGCATTATACTTAGGATCGATTTGCCATCTTTGGGATGTTCTTTTGTAAACTTTGATAGCTATTTGCTCCTTATGTATTTTGGTACTTGTTTCGTATTGTAATGGATTCACTGAATCTTTATTTGCATTTAGTTCTTGTTCTATTGTAATTCCACCTTGCGCTATATGATTTCCGTGATATTTCGAGCCTCGGCTTGGGGTGTTACAGTATTACAAACAAGTCCTTCAGACTATCCCCATTGGTTTGTATAATAAGTGGGTCGGTTGGCTATAGTTGGTCAACAAGTACAAAAACTGCCCAACTTTTTTGCTGTATCCACCAAAAGTTGGGCTATAAATTGATATTTAAAACAATAAACCAGTTGTTCAATCGTATTGTGAGAAGGTCGGTCAGTTATATATGTTAACCAATGAGGATGGCTTTAGTAATTGGGTCGCGAATGTGTCTGAGAATCATTCTGGTCTGGTGTTTTCCATACACGACACGAAGTCAGCCATCAAGGAGCTAAACAAGTTTGTAACTGCGATTACAATACTTGTTATATTATCTAAAGGAATCTTGAAAATATTATGTATTTAAAGATAATTAATTATTTGTATAAAATGACTTATGAAGTTTTAACCATTATAATGAAACTTTCAGCTACTTTTGACCCACCCTTTTGGCCCATTTTGATTTAAGCTAACTTTCTATTTTCCCCATTGACTCATTAAGGGAGCTTCGGTGAGCGCATGGTTAATTGTTGATAAAACAGAAGAACTCATTAAGTACAAAGTTTTTTATGTTCGGCCTAAATCAAATATTAAACCTTATTCAATTTTTATTCGTTTCATGTTGCACTGGCACAATATTATGCACAACAGTTTCCACATTATGATATCCTAGATACACAAAAGATAACTTTCTAAACACTTGCTACTTGACGTTTTTGCTATCTGCTTTATAGCAAGGATTTTTTTTTTTTGTTTATTCTATGATTTTTGAAAGTTATGATATATTTAGGTTGGTAGTGTTTGTAACTATTCTTTTCTAAATATATTTTCAAAACATTCAACCTACACTTTTAAGTCATATATGTATAAATTCATTAAAATGGTGTACCTGAGCGACTTATTGTAGTTATGTGTATTACAAGATTTCCTTTGGTCGGTCACATTTAGGCTTACAATCAAGTAAAAGCCGTTTTATTATCCGAATCCCATCAATCATTGAGTTAGTAAATGTTATTATTATCTTCTTACTACTAATTCTTCATGTTTCAGACCCAATGAACCTTACTCTGAGCATTAACAGACCGAAAGCCTTCTGGTTTTCTAAATATCTTAAATGTGTTACATATGGTATGGATGCCAATATCTTGGTTGATTGAAAACCTGTGTGCATTGAAATGAGAACTTACATCTTCCACAACTGTCCTGGATATTGGTACAGTTGTAGCCCGAAGTTATTGCATTGTTTTTGCTCTATTTTCCGTTAAGGAACCATATTGGTACAGAATTGAAATCACAGGGTATTCTGAAGAGTTCCTGCATTGCAAACATACAATCATACCAGTGGCGGAGGAAGTGTACAACCAGGGGGGGCACAGGCCCACTCTCAAAAACCAAGCCCAATTATAAAAAAAATTTCTTCATATAATAATATGGCTAGTAATATAGAAAGACCACCAAAAATTTCTACACCTACAATGCCTAAATTAGTTGATTTGGATAATCTTCCATGGGATTCCATTTAACTTTGCTAACTTAAATGGTATTACCGACCTTGCTAGAGTGATGGTGGCAACAAACAAACATAAATCTTATCCATTGGTCTATCGGTTGTTGAAGCTAGCATTGGTTTTGCCTGTTGCAACTGCAACGGTGGAGAGATGTTTTTCAGCAATGAAGCTTGTGAAATCAGATTTGCGTAATCGAATAGGAGATGAGTTTTTGAGTGCTTGCCTAACTTGTACTATAGAAAAAGAAGCTTTAGCCAATGTTAAAAATGAAAATGTCATAGTTCGCTTTAGCAAAATTGGTGATCGTAAAGGAAAGTTGTAGTTTGTAACTTGTTTTATCATGGTTTAATGAAAGAAACATTGTTTTGGGGCCATATATTGCTGCTTATATTCTGTTTTTTAACAGTTTTTTGACAGATTTTTTGTTGTCTATATTTCCTTCTGTTTTGCACTTATTTTAGTGTTGTCCAGGAGCTGTTTAGGAGCTGTTTTGCAGCTGTATTCTTGCTGTTTCAGAGGGCTTTCTGCAGCTGTTGGGAGCTGATCATAGATGGTTCTGTTGCAGTCTTGGGAAGCATATTTTTCGCTGTTGTATACTTGCTGTTCGGAAGGTTTTTTGCAACTTTATTGCTGCTGTTGTGATCCTTTTTACAGCAGCGTTGGTTGTTTTTTGGACATGTTCATGGCCAAGTAAGTTTTTTTTTTTGCCCCCCTCTCACTTAAATCTCTGGATCCGCCACTGAATCATACCAAATAATTATTGCAGCAAACAAAGACACAAACTCATTTCATAACACCTTTAAGTATAAAGAGCTTTTTGCCTAAAAAGAAGTGATTTAAAGGTAAATTTTGCCGAAGGGTTGACAGCTATAGTTCGTGTTTATCGTCAAGATAGATTGTATCTTATCTCCAAGATCACACGGGTAAAATAGCAAACATAAATTGAAATGAGTCAAGCGGGTCAGACTGGTGAAAGTCGCCCAAAACATACTCATTCGCTTACTAGTCATCTGAATTTGCTTTATTACAAAATCAGGTTACTATTTAAATACTATCGATTTTGTAATCTCATATATAACGTATTAGCTATCTGTATACTAGAAAAAGAAATCAGCAAAAAGTGTTCGAGGGTCAAGATGCCTGTAGGTTTATATTCACTTAGAATAAATAAAGCAGAATTGTAACTTATAGGTTTATATTTTTCACTTCTTCCGCAACCTATAGGTTTATATTCACTTGAATAAATAAAGCAGAATAACTTGGCATTGTAGTTAAAACTAAATTACTGAAATACCGAAATATAAGAAACAAAATTTTATTGAAAATTCTACTTGAAATCCTAATTTAAAGATTTTAGGCCTGGCAGACAAATGAAAAAAAGTTGTAACATATATAATCACTAATCAACTATTGACAACTTAAATGCACGGGTCCGTGGCCAATGGTGTTGCAGACGCAAGGGATGTAGCTAATCAGAATTTGTTTTAATGTTGTAGCCACCACTGCAAGCAAAAAAAAAGACAGCTATCACACATCAAAGGCGAATATTAGATATGATTGCACAATTATAACCGTCAAAATGGTGATAATTACACTTTTTATAGTCTTGGCAGCTTGGTTTATTATGAAATCATGTAATCTAGCACAATGTCAATGGTCATCATTAGAGATATTTAGCAAGCTTCCAGATTATATGCCACCTGTGTTGGTTATCCGTATATAGAAACAATATTTCCCTACTCAATAAGGGGTACAAATCCAAGTTTATTTATTTTCCCCATTGCCAGGCATTACAAACTACATATAACATTGTTTTGATTCTTTTGATTTCTCTCTTTGTTCTTATCCATGTACTAACGAAATAAGATTATTAACTGTCGAAAGTGAGTCCCTTGTCGGTTTATAACACAAATGGACAAACTTAAGAGGATTTGCATAAGCAACAGCCACACCAAGATAAAAACCCATCATCAAACTCTGTGGATCGTTCCGTGTCCAAATTAATATTTTTGCTTTAAAAACATCTTTTGTTGTATCAAATGATATTTTTTTTTGAAAGGTGAATTTCGCTGGAAACTTCGTGTCGCGATTTGATAGCGGGAGGTCTAGCATACGTTGTCTTAACCGGGTCCGTGCTAGAGAGCTCCCTCGAAGTAGAAATGCCTATTTCAAATACCCAATGGGGGGAAAACCCCCTACTAATCCGCCCGAAGGCACGACGATTCATAGAGGTAAACCCTGCCCCCTCAGACTTGAACCTGGGTATACCCAAGTCAAGCCCTCATAAAAGGACTTAATTCCTATGTCCTCCCCAAGGCTTGAACACAAGACCTCATGTAAGGGGGGATGGTCTTTCAACCATTGAGCTAAAGCTCAAGGACTATCAAATGATATTTAATTAGTCCAAAGTGAGTAGCTACTGCAATAATAGTATTCATCTCAGGCCATTGCCCCCATGATGATGTGCCCGAGGAAGTCAACATACACTGTTTTCTAGCATCATGAGTTTGTTCTCAAAATTTTAGGCAAATCCATCATATGATGGTTGTAAGAGGCAATATTTGTAATATGTACCTTGCCAAGTTCAGATCCACCCCAAGGAAGACAAGAAAGAATACAAGTTATGTAGAAATTAGCACGGGCTTGACAGGAAGAGTTCCCCTCTTCATCGTCCAAAATATTTGCTGCAGATAATATTAATGTTTCGAAAACCATGTCTGGCGAAGCAAAATCCATCTAGTCCAGATATGTCAAAACAACATATTATATCATTTCTTCCTCTCAATATATATTAAAAAAATAAAACAGAATACTATAAATACAACTAAGATCAACCCCGCTATACATACATAATTAAAACATCATACATTCTTACTAAGCCAAGATCAGCAAAACATAAACCTCAATTTTAGAAACCTACTTTTGAAACATTAATTTTGGTTGGTTCGGAAAAAAATATAACAGAATAAGCAGAAGAGGCAAACTCAAATAGTACAACCAAACGACAAAAATATAGTATAACCGATCTTATATTTGAACTTAATGATGATGGAGTAGGTTACCTCCACAAAACAGGGGGATCTTCTGCACGATCTCTTTTCCAAAAATGCCCCAATCAATTTCCAATTGGAAATCAATTCTACAATAGAAAAGCTACATGTCATGCAATTGGGAAAAGTTGGAAGTATATTGGTAAAATGTAGAGCTCGTACATTTCGTCCTTAGAGATAAGCAAGGTTTAATTCTGTACCAATATGGTTCCTTAACGGAAAATAGAGCAAAAACAATGCAATAACTTCGGGCTACAACTGTACCAATACGACTCCTGAACGGTTCTCATTTTAATGCAGACAGTTTTTCAATCAACCAAGACATTGACATTGACATGACATACATACAATATGTAACACATTTATGACATTAGGAAACCCATAAGGCATTTGGCCTGGCAGACAAATGAAAAAAAGTTGTAACATATATAATCACTAATCAACTATTGACAACTTAAATGCACGGGTCCGTGGCCAATGGTGTTGCAGACGCAAGGGATGTAGCTAATCAGAACTTGTTGAGGGGAAAATGTGATAGTTTTTTATTCCAAGTTGTTGGAAGATGTTAATCAGCTCCAGCACCAGGTTTGATCTTATATCGCTTTTCTCTTCATAATACTGAAAGTATATCAAATGAGTTACGCACAGCCTGATTTTTATATTATTCACATCTTCGATCTCCCTAACCTGAACAATGTGATGTAGTTGCCATAAGCGAGGCTTACTGTCTATGTACCTAATGGGAAATAAAACCACACTGTTAATATATTGAGAATAATATAATGTTTTACCTATATCGATCAAGCCTAATATTGAGTTCACTCAGAAGGAACACTAATTGTCGATAACAAGCGAAGTTAAGTTTGATCCTGCCCTCATTGTCATCCCTCAAAATTACATGGATATCTAGTCCCGAGTAATAGCAGAATTAATTTATGTGTCTTGTAGCAAGAGGGTAGCCAAATTTAAATGAAAGCAATACTAATGACAGATAGAGAAATAGAATAAGTTGGCATACATTTTAATTTTAGATTTTAGAGCTGAAATGTTCTCAACTGAAGCCTCCAAATCAACCTCCACAGTATCCGTCCTATTTGGACTTCGGTTAAAATTTTGGTAAAATTGCTAACAGACCGAAAGCCTTCTAGTTTTCCAAATGGCATAAATGTGTTACATATGGTATGGATGCCAATATCTTGGTTGATTGAAAACCTGTGTGCATTGAAATCAATTTCCAATTGGAAATCAATTCTACAATAGAAAAGCTACATGTCATGCAATTGGGAAAAGTTGGAAGTATATTGGTAAAATGTAGAGCTCGTACATTTCGTCCTTAGAGATAAGCAAGGTTCAATTCTGTACCAATATGGTTCCTTAACGGAAAATAGAGCAAAAACAATGCAATAACTTCGGGCTACAACTGTACCAATACGACTCCTGAACGGTTCTCATTTTAATGCAGACAGTTTTTCAATCAACCAAGACATTGACATTGACATGACATACATACAATATGTAACACATTTATGACATTAGGAAACCCATAAGGCATTTGGTCTGTCAGCAAATTTCCTGGTTCGTCCTGAAAACATGAACTGCCAGTAGTCGGAAGATGATCATAACATTACTGAGTCAATGATAACCTGTCATGGGTCTAATGTAAATGTAAATCATAAATAGGTAGATGTATATATTCAAGAGAATATATCCTTTATACGAGCATGGCAGATCTAAATTTGGCAGTGACCACAAATTCAAAGTCGAAAAATAACCCTGGATAAACTGAATATGATAACACCATGACCGGCAGACCCAATTCACTGATTTCATGTGATTTAACTGAAATACCGAAATATAAGAAACAAAATTTTATTGAAAATTCTACTTGAAATCCTAATTTAAAGATTTTAGGCCTGGCAGACAAATGAAAAAAAGTTGTAACATATATAATCACTAATCAACTATTGACAACTTAAATGCACGGGTCCGTGGCCAATGGTGTTGCAGACGCAAGGGATGTAGCTAATCAGAACTTGTTGAGGGGAAAATGTGATAGTTTTTTATTCCAAGTTGTTGGAAGATGTTAATCAGCTCCAGCACCAGGTTTGATCTTATATCGCTTTTCTCTTCATAATACTGAAAGTATATCAAATGAGTTACGCACAGCCTGATTTTTATATTATTCACATCTTCGATCTCCCTAACCTGAACAATGTGATGTAGTTGCCATAAGCGAGGCTTACTGTCTATGTACCTAATGGGAAATAAAACCACACTGTTAATATATTGAGAATAATATAATGTTTTACCTATATCGATCAAGCCTAATATTGAGTTCACTCAGAAGGAACACTAATTGTCGATAACAAGCGAAGTTAAGTTTGATCCTGCCCTCATTGTCATCCCTCAAAATTACATGGATATCTAGTCCCGAGTAATAGCAGAATTAATTTAAGTGTCTTGGCATACATTTTAATTTTAGCTTTTAGAGCTGAAATGTTCTCAACTGAAGCCTCCAAATCAACCTCCACAGTATCCGTCATTTCTGGACTTCGGTTAAAATTGATGATAGATTTTGTAGCTAATATTGAATTCCGATAAGAAATCTTCTCATTGTCATATCTCAGGAAGACGGTAGTGAAAATAAAAAAAAAAAAAAAAAAAAAAAAAAAAAAAAAAAAAAAAAAAAAAAAAAAAAAAAAAAAACAAATAAAAAAAAAAAAAAAAAAAAAAAAAAAAAAAAAAAAAAAAAAAAAAAAAAAAAAAAAAAAAAAAAAAAAAAAAAAAAAAAAAAAAAAAAAAAAAAAAAAAAAAAAAAAAAAAAAAAAAAAAAAAAAAAAAAAAAAAAAAAAAAAAAAAAAAAAAAAAAAAAAAAAAAAAAAAAAAAAAAAAAAAAAAAAAAAAAAAAAAAAAAAAAAAAAAAAAAAAAAAAAAAAAAAAAAAAAAAAAAAAAAAAAAAAAGAAAAAAAAAAAAAAAAAAAAAAAAAAAAAAAAAAAAAAAAAAAAAAAAAAAAAAAAAAAAAAAAAAATCAATTTCCAATTGGAAATCAATTCTACAATAGAAAAGCTACATGTCATGCAATTGGGAAAAGTTGGAAGTATATTGGTAAAATGTAGAGCTCGTACATTTCGTCCTTAGAGATAAGCAAGGTTTAATTCTGTATGCTAGCAATGCAGGAACTCTTCAGAATACCCTGTGATTTCAATTCTGTACCAATATGGTTCCTTAACGGAAAATAGAGCAAAAACAATGCAATAACTTCGGGCTACAACTGTACCAATACGACTCCTGAACGGTTCTCATTTTAATGCAGACAGTTTTTCAATCAACCAAGACATTGACATTGACATGACATACATACAATATGTAACACATTTATGACATTAGGAAACCCAGAAGGCATTTGGTCTGTCAGCAAATTTCCTGGTTCGTCCTGAAAACATGAACTGCCAGTAGTCGGAAGATGATCATAACATTACTGAGTCAATGATAACCTGTCATGGGTCTAATGTAAATGTAAATCATAAATAGGTAGATGTATATATTCAAGAGAATATATCCTTTATACGAGCATGGCAGATCTAAATTTGGCAGTGACCACAAATTCAAAGTCGAAAAATAACCCTGGATAAACTGAATATGATAACACCATGACCGGCAGACCCAATTCACTGATTTCATGTGATTTAACTGAAATACCGAAATATAAGAAACAAAATTTTATTGAAAATTCTACTTGAAATCCTAATTTAAAGATTTTAGGCCTGGCAGACAAATGAAAAAAAGTTGTAACATATATAATCACTAATCAACTATTGACAACTTAAATGCACGGGTCCGTGGCCAATGGTGTTGCAGACGCAAGGGATGTAGCTAATCAGAACTTGTTGAGGGGAAAATGTGATAGTTTTTTATTCCAAGTTGTTGGAAGATGTTAATCAGCTCCAGCACCAGGTTTGATCTTATATCGCTTTTCTCTTCATAATACTGAAAGTATATCAAATGAGTTACGCACAGCCTGATTTTTATATTATTCACATCTTCGATCTCCCTAACCTGAACAATGTGATGTAGTTGCCATAAGCGAGGCTTACTGTCTATGTACCTAATGGGAAATAAAACCACACTGTTAATATATTGAGAATAATATAATGTTTTACCTATATCGATCAAGCCTAATATTGAGTTCACTCAGAAGGAACACTAATTGTCGATAACAAGCGAAGTTAAGTTTGATCCTGCCCTCATTGTCATCCCTCAAAATTACATGGATATCTAGTCCCGAGTAATAGCAGAATTAATTTAAGTTGGCATACATTTTAATTTTAGATTTTAGAGCTGAAATGTTCTCAACTGAAGCCTCCAAATCAACCTCCACAGTATCCGTCCTATTTGGACTTCGGTTAAAATTGGTGATGGATTTTGTAGCTAATATTGAATTCAGATAAGAAATCTCCTCATTGTCATATCTCAGGAAGACGGTAGTGAAAATGCTCACTTTTTCTACGATAACCTATAGGTTTATATGAACGTGAATAAATAAAGCAGAATATTTTTGGCATCGTAGTTAAAACTAAATTGCTGAAGGTTAATTAGGCCCAGTGAGCTACCTACCTCGACATCATCAATGACACAACGATCACCAACGTCAAAAGGGTGTATCAGAAACACGAATATCATGCCTTCAAATGGTGACTTAAAAGAGCACCCAAATCTCATGAAAACAGCAACTAAGAATTGAGCTACCATCAACACTTTTATTGTAGCAATATGCATGAGTAATAACCAAAGGTTAAAGAGTACTATTGCCAACTGCACATTAACATACTTGCGTAATGTCATTATGGCTTCCTCTATGTCATTTAGAGAATGCCCCAGAAATTTACTCTTCATATACATGCTCACCTGAAACCAAGATGAAATTTCAAGAGAATGACATATAATTTTGACAGCAAAATGTTATAATATTAAAATGAGTGGTGAAAGTTTGACAAAGTAAGTACCACCCAATTAAGAAAGGACTTCTCGTCAATCCTTCCACTTTCGTCTATCCCTCTTATCAACGGAAGCACGAGATCCAACTCCTCTTTAGTCATAAAGCGCAAAAGATCTTCCCTTTCGATGTACCTTGTTCATATAAAAAAGGATATATATAAAAATAAAGATGCATGCATCAAGAATAATGGAATGAAATTTCAACAACTAGAATTTAGAGCAATCTTACATGTGCCCAGGTTTAGCTACATTTGTAAATACAAGATAACCGGCAGCCATAGCTTCTTGTACAGTGGTGATATATCTGTTGTCGTTCTGTTCATCGGGGGGAGGGGGGGGGGGGGGAGGAAGTGTATAAAAGCCAGGCTGAGATGCGGTTCCAATCATCTTCGTATGGGGATCAACAACGTTTGATCCGCTGCAACTATGAACTAATGGAAGCGATTTTCTAGAATCCTCCTTTTAGAGAATATTTTATCAAACAATGAAGCATATAAGCGCCTCATAGCTATAGTTTTGAGCATCCATGCAGTAGCAACAAAAAAAAAAAAAAAAAAAAAAAAAAAAAAAAAAAAAAAAAAAAAAAAAAAAAAAAAAAAAAAAAAAAAAAAAAAAAAAAAAAAAAAAAAAAAAAAAAAAAAAAAAAAAAAAAAAAAAAAAAAAAAAAAAAAAAAAAAAAAAAAAAAAAAAAAAAAAAAAAAAAAAAAAAAAAAAAAAAAAAAAAAAAAAAAAAAAAAAAAAAAAAAAAAAAAAAAAAAAAAAAAAAAAAAAAAAAAAAAAAAAAAAAAAAAAAAAAAAAAAAAAAAAAAAAAAAAAAAAAAAAAAAAAAAAAAAAAAAAAAAAAAAAAAAAAAAAAAAAAAAAAAAAAAAAAAAAAAAAAAAAAAAAAAAAAAAAAAAAAAAAAAAAAAAAAAAAAAAAAAAAAAAAAAAAAAAAAAAAAAAAAAAAAAAAAAAAAAAAAAAAAAAAAAAAAAAAAAAAAAAAAAAAAAAAAAAAAAAAAAAAAAAAAAAAAAAAAAAAAAAAAAAAAAAAAAAAAAAAAAAAAAAAAAAAAAAAAAAAAAAAAAAAAAAAAAAAAAAAAAAAAAAAAAAAAAAAAAAAAAAAAAAAAAAAAAAAAAAAAAAAAAAAAAAAAAAAAAAAAAAAAAAAAAAAAAAAAAAAAAAAAAAAAAAAAAAAAAAAAAAAAAAAAAAAAAAAAAAAAAAAAAAAAAAAAAAAAAAAAAAAAAAAAAAAAAAAAAAAAAAAAAAAAAAAAAAAAAAAAAAAAAAAAAAAAAAAAAAAAAAAAAAAAAAAAAAAAAAAAAAAAAAAAAAAAAAAAAAAAAAAAAAAAAAAAAAAAAAAAAAAAAAAAAAAAAAAAAAAAAAAAAAAAAAAAAAAAAAAAAAAAAAAAAAAAAAAAAAAAAAAAAAAAAAAAAAAAAAAAAAAAAAAAAAAAAAAAAAAAAAAAAAAAAAAAAAAAAAAAAAAAAAAAAAAAAAAAAAAAAAAAAAAAAAAAAAAAAAAAAAAAAAAAAAAAAAAAAAAAAAAAAAAAAAAAAAAAAAAAAAAAAAAAAAAAAAAAAAAAAAAAAAAAAAAAAAAAAAAAAAAAAAAAAAAAAAAAAAAAAAAAAAAAAAAAAAAAAAAAAAAAAAAAAAAAAAAAAAAAAAAAAAAAAAAAAAAAAAAAAAAAAAAAAAAAAAAAAAAAAAAAAAAAAAAAAAAAAAAAAAAAAAAAAAAAAAAAAAAAAAAAAAAAAAAAAAAAAAAAAAAAAAAAAAAAAAAAAAAAAAAAAAAAAAAAAAAAAAAAAAAAAAAAAAAAAAAAAAAAAAAAAAAAAAAAAAAAAAAAAAAAAAAAAAAAAAAAAAAAAAAAAAAAAAAAAAAAAAAAAAAAAAAAAAAAAAAAAAAAAAAAAAAAAAAAAAAAAAAAAAAAAAAAAAAAAAAAAAAAAAAAAAAAAAAAAAAAAAAAAAAAAAAAAAAAAAAAAAAAAAAAAAAAAAAAAAAAAAAAAAAAAAAAAAAAAAAAAAAAAAAAAAAAAAAAAAAAAAAAAAAAAAAAAAAAAAAAAAAAAAAAAAAAAAAAAAAAAAAAAAAAAAAAAAAAAAAAAAAAAAAAAAAAAAAAAAAAAAAAAAAAAAAAAAAAAAAAAAAAAAAAAAAAAAAAAAAAAAAAAAAAAAAAAAAAAAAAAAAAAAAAAAAAAAAAAAAAAAAAAAAAAAAAAAAAAAAAAAAAAAAAAAAAAAAAAAAAAAAAAAAAAAAAAAAAAAAAAAAAAAAAAAAAAAAAAAAAAAAAAAAAAAAAAAAAAAAAAAAAAAAAAAAAAAAAAAAAAAAAAAAAAAAAAAAAAAAAAAAAAAAAAAAAAAAAAAAAAAAAAAAAAAAAAAAAAAAAAAAAAAAAAAAAAAAAAAAAAAAAAAAAAAAAAAAAAAAAAAAAAAAAAAAAAAAAAAAAAAAAAAAAAAATTAACGGCGTAAACGTGGTACCAAAACTGAAAAAAACACAAAACTTTAGGTATGAAAGCTGCAATTTTTTGAGTTAGAGACTAAAAGTGCAAAAGTTCACCAACATCTAGGGACAATCCCCGTTGTGACGACATATTGTAGAACCTTATTAGTCGTGTCTTTTGATCTACTGATCAACAAGAACAACCATGTTACTACATTCAAACATAACCAGATATAACGCCGAGGGCTCTTCAGAAGGCAGTACCAAAAATGCTGCGACACAAAAAAAATAATCTTTTCAGTCAAAAATTATCTAAAATATACATCAACCACTCAACGCGGACCGAAAAAAACTCAATTCCAAATAATATTGTGAACTAGGGAATACTACTAAAATCCATCTAGTTGTTATATATATGTTGGGGATGATATATAAAACTAAAGTGCAAACCAATAAACTAAGCAGAACCTTGATTTCCCTAGGTGTTTTTCGTGCAGGATAATGGCCATTCTCGTCTTCAGCATCCTGCTTCTGTGAATTTGACATAATTTATATATATGTGATATATATATATATATACTGTAGTATATATCAACCTGCTGCTGTGAAATTTTGTAGATTGTTAATTAAGATTAGAGAAAATTACACTTTTGGTACCTCAAGTTGGCAGCTTTTGCACTTTTAGTCTCTAACTCAAAAAATTGCAGCTTTCATACCTAAAGTTTTGTGTTTTTTTCAGTTTTGGTACCACGTTCATACGCCGTTAATTTTTGCCGTTAAAAATTGGAGAGTGTGTGGTGTTTGATAGATGCTAATGTGTGAGATGAAAATTGGAGAGTGTAATAAAAATATGTTGTCTACTTGAGGTACCAAAAGTGAAAAAATTGACAACTTGAGGTATCAAAAGTGTAATTTTCTCAAAAAGAGGGGGGCCAAAAGACTAAAATACCCCTCACGTGTTTGTCACGTGAGGGCGTTAACGGACAAAAATTAACGGCGTATGAACGTTGTACCAAAACTGAAAAAAACACAAAACTTTAGGTATGAAAGCTGCAATTTTTTGAGTTAGAGACTAAAAGTGCAAAAGCTGCCAACTTAAGGTACCAAAAGTGTAATTTTCTCTTAAAATTATAGTATATAGGTATGTGATAATATATACAGGGTAAATTACACATTTGGTACCTGGCGAATACACCAAATTTCACAATTCATACCTAATTGCAAAAAATTACCCGAGTCATACCCACGGTTTGCAATTTTGCACAATTGACATACCTCCCTCTAACGGACGTGGACGGATCGTTAAGTCAAGTCACGTGGCTCTCACGTGGAAGGGTAAATTACCTTTTTATCCTTATGTGCAGGTTTATTTCATTATTATTTCCTTTATATATACTTTCTTTTTCTTATTCCACTACTAGAAAAATAGCCTTTAATGACACCAAAATTATGACACACGCATCTACGATGACAAACAAAAATGTGTGTCATAAAAAAACTGTCATAACTTGTAAAATCTGAAGGTTATGACACGCAATTTTTTATGTCATACAAAAATGTAGTGTAACACGTGGTTTTATAATTTTGTTCCCCACGTATAAAAGCTTATATTAGCTAAACAAAAAAAACCCCAAAAAAACCCTAAGTGTAACTGGCAATGAAGAGGATCGGAGCTCAATCTGTTCAATTTCAATCTGATCCAGAACCTATACTTTCAGATTGAACTTCAATCGAAGCCGACTATGAACAACAATCAAGGCAACAGATCTTTCAATTTCAATTTCAATCAGATCCAGAACCTATACTTTCGAGATATGAACAACAATCAAGGCGACTATGAACAACAATCAAGGCAACAGCCAAGTGAATATTGAAATCCGCCGATACTCAATCTGTTCCAGTAGCTTCACCCCCTTCCGATACACCTCCGTCCATGGCTTCCGATCACTCAACGCCGCCGGTCACCGTCGAATCATTAAACCCTAAGGTCTTTCATTACCTTTTCATTTTAGTTATTTTATCAGCTTATTATGTTAATTTTAGATTCCTAGCCTTTCGGTTTGCTTTTAGAATTTAATCTGTTCATCTTCAATATTTATTGATTCTTTGTATATATATATATACATATACATGTAATATTTATTGATATATATATATAGTACAGTATTGTTGTAAAGTTATAGATATATGCTTTTGAATCTGCTTATAGATAAGTAAAAAGTTGTGAATAAACTCAGTGGATCTAGTAATTATTTGGAAGTATCCTTAACAGCATATATAAAGAATTGCTGTTAATAATATAAGAAAATCCACTAATCAAGTGTTTGGATGAGCTTTTTCGAAATTATATTACTCGTATAACTGGATTGAAAGTTGAAACCTATATTTTGTAAAAATAAATAAATTCTATATAGTATATATTCAGAGATTTGTATCTATAATAGTGGTTTTGAACTGATTGCATGACAATTGGAAGTGCTAGCTAGAATGACATTTGGACTCATGTTTTTGCCTTAATTGCCAGGTATTGAAATGTGAGTATGCTGTTCGTGGTGAAATTGTCTCCTTGGCTCAGGTAATCTATTGATTTGTGTTGTATAATGGGGTGGTTTCAACATAAGGTGGTCTATTGGGTGATCAATTTCTGATGTTTTAAGTTCATGCATTACAGAAATTACAGCAAGACTTGCAAGCAAATCCTGGTTCTCATCCTTTTGAGGAGGTATTGTTTTCTGAATGCTTTTTTTTTCTGTAAGAAAGGTGTATAATTTTGCTTAAGTGATGACATACTTTGATATTGGCAGATACTTTACTGTAACATTGGAAATCCACAATCTCTTGGTCAACAACCGATCACTTTCTTCAGAGAGGTTCTCGCGTTGTGTGATCATCCCTCCATATTGGACAAGAGCGAAACACAGGGTTTGTTTAGGTATGAATACCTTAAAACAGGTTTTAGTTTTATAACTTTGGTGCTTACTTATGTGTATTCAATGTCAAGTACCCTGATGTGCATAGTTAAACATAGTCATTATGTATCTTATTCTTACTATGACTTTTGGTGAACTCTTGCAGTGCGGATTCCATAGAGCGAGCATGGCAGATCCTTGATCAAATTCCTGGAAGAGCTACCGGGGCATATAGTCACAGCCAGGTAAAAATTTTGATCAAAGGTCTTTTTATTATACCGATTTCATCTGTTATATATATATTATATTATTTACAGATTGTTACTTATTTGAAATAATAAAATTTTACTTATCATTAATGATACTCTAGCTATTGAAATAAGCTAAAACTCTGGACAATCAGTGTTTCCGGTCAAGCCAATCCAACAGTAAAATGTTGTGCCCATTTTGACCCTTTTCCACCTCTGGCATCATTTTTGATGCTGATAGCTTTTGAACATGCTTCAAAGTTTGCATATAATGTTTTTTTTTTCATCATTCCTTGTCTTTATTATGAAGACAGTACTCGGCATACTTTCTAGTCTAAGATATTGTATTAATACTCAGATGAATAGTAGAAAAAGTCATTGCACATGCATATCAAAGTTTAGTTTTGCTGACTAATTGTACTTCTGCTCAAGGACAAACTGATCTTGATAAAGTGTCATGTTTGATGACTTGACGTACAAATACACCTTTTGATATGAACCTTTTAATTTAGTTTAAGACTATTTGTGCAGATTGGAGTACTTATTGAAGATAAAGAAGTTGTAGAGTCTTATATGGGTGGGAACCCATGGAAGGCTGGAAAGTTTGCCTTGAGTCTTCGTCTTTCGCTATGGTCTGAGCATCTTGGTCTTAACAGTAGTGAGGTTGTTCTTATCTCTGTACGATACTACTACTTCATATTGTATAATATGAGCTTATGATTGTGGTCTATTTTTATAGATTTATAAGATAGCCGACCCGGTGATTGATTCTACCTACAATGAGATATGTGGTCTGTCAAAGTTTAGCTAGGTTTTATAAGTCATGTATGAGTGTATGACCATTAGTTGTTTGTGAGGTATAAAGATCTTTGCCCCATGGTTTCATAGGATATATCTAGCTATGTTTTTTGTGTCCGTCTATATCGGTTTCTAAGGATGTTGGGGTGTTTAGACTTTAGATTGAATGGGCCAGAAATGCAAAAATCCCATCTACCGACATAGAGTAGTACAACATTATGGATCACAAGGAGTCCCTCCCTCCTATTATCTTTAAGTTTGTAGCTTCTTATTATGAATTCTTGACTTGGCCATTTGGTGAGATGCATATAATTTTTGTTTACAAGGGTAAAATGATGACATTAATGTGATTCAACATTTTTTGAACTTATTAAGACAGCACTTGCTTATTATGTAGCCAGAGGAAGAGTATATTAGTCAAAGTTTATATATCTATGAAAAGAATTCATGAGTTTGAACGCCGAAATCTGAAAAAAGGTTATTCGTGAAATTTTATGAAGCACATTGGCATATTGTGAAAAAAATTAGTAACTTCTCTAGTTTGTCATTTATTAATAGAATTATGAAACAATCTCAAAGTCAGCTCTGATCTTGCTACAAAGTTCACTCTTAAAGAGCCTGGTATTAAAGTGCTTATATGAAAATGATCATTCTGGAAGGTGTCATCTTGATTGTCTGACGAATTTTGTATCACATTTTATTTGTATATGCAAGTCACTTGATGGAGAAGATTGAATCGGAAAATTTGCTGCATAGGGCTTTCAGCGTCTTCTTGTTCAACTCAAAGCATGAGTTACTTCTTCAGGTATGCATACATTACTCTTATCTGCATTTGTATGTATCCATTAACATGAATTTAATTATATCTAAATCATTGGTTTGTTGTAATTTGCACCACAAATAAAAACCCCCCCTTTTCCTCTCAAATTAAAATTAGGGTTTCGAATTAAACCCCAAAATCCAATCAAATACAATGGTCATTTGTTGGTGTGGAAGAAAAGCCATTGTACGAACTTCATGGACTGATGCTAACCCTGGACGACGTTTTTACTGTTGCCCACAAAAGGTGTATACTTATGTTGTTTATCAGTTCATGGAATTTGTGACATTGCTTAATAAAAGTTCTAGCAGTTCATGGAATTCTAGCAGTTTTGCTTTTCATGAAAAATCATCATGGCAGGCAACAAAAATAGGTTAAGCATAAAGTCTGGACATACCATTCAAGTTTTGGCCATAGAAAGCCAACACAAAAGAGTACATTGTTTTGACCATACCATCCAGAGAGACCACTAATACAGACAATGCTTAATAAAAGTATCTAACCAGTAATATGTGCCCACTGTTCAGGAATACCCCCCTTCTTTGTCTGTTTGAAGATGCACCAATTGGTTGCCACAACATGTTTGCATGGAAGGCCAGTTAATTCCCATTTTCTGCAACTGCACACCATATGCTCTACATCTACAACACATTGGTCTCCCCAAGGTGCCCTTCCACGTGAGAGCCACGTGACTTGACTTAACGATCCGTCCACGTCCGTTAGAGGGAGGTATGTCAATTGTGCAAAATTGCAAACCGTGGGTATGACTCGGGTAAAATTTGGTGTATTCGCCAGGTACCAAATTTGTAATTTACCCTATATAGTATATTCGGTTTTATATGTTAGTCTTACTAAAATTAATTTGCTCTTTCACTAATTTTGTAAGTGGAGTAACTTCTGCTGACTTTTAATATACACGTTTGACTCATTTTGTAATATTTTATTAATAATTGTACAGCTTTAATGTTTTATGAATATTATTATTAACAATCCAAAAAAAACCACCAAGAATCGCTTAGTTTCTGTTTTTCAATTATTTATCAAATTAATATAGTTTTAAAATTAGTTACCGGTATAATCTAATTTCTTAGTTAGAATATATTGAGTTTAAATGTAATAATTTTATTGGTTAATAAAATATTACAAAATGAGTCAAACGTGTATATTAAAAGTCAGCAGAAGTTACTCCACTTACAAAATTAGTGAAAGAGCAAATTAATTTTAGTAAGACTAACATATAAAACCGAATATACTATATAGGGTAAATTACAAATTTGGTACCTGGCGAATACACCAAATTTTACCCGAGTCATACCCACTGTTTGCAATTTTGCACAATTGACATATCTCCCTCTAACTGACGTGGACGGATCGTTAAGTCAAGTCAATTGGCTCTCACGTGAAAGGGCACCTTGGGGAGACCAATGTGTTGTAGATGTAGAGCATATGGTGTGCAGTTGCAGAAAATAGGTGCAGAAAATAGGAATTAACTGGCCTTCCATGCAAACATGCTGTGGCAACCAATTGGTGCATCTTCAAACAGACAAAGAAGGGGGGTATACCTGAACAGTGGGCACATAGAAGTTACTGGTTAGATACTTGGAAGGAGGCTTATACACACAAAGTTAATCCAGTTACTGGGACATCCACATGGACTAGATCCAATTGTCCAATCAAGCTAATACCTCCAGTTCATCACAATCCAGTGGGCAGACCCAAAAAGAAGAGAACAAGGGGATTATATGAGGATGAACCCTTGGTTAAAAATGGAAAAGTTTCTAGGAAGATTAATTTTGGGAAATGCAAGACATGTGGTAACAGGGGGCACAATTCAAGGACATGTAAAGGTCAAGGTGGTGAAAGCAGTCAAGGTTTGGGCAGTCAACAAGGTGTGCCAAGTGAAAACAATGTAGTCAACAGGCAGAGTCAAAATGCAGGTAGTCAAGTTGGTGGAACCAGTCAAGTTGCAGGAAGTAGTCAGGCAGCAGGAACCAGTCATGTAGCAGGAAGCAGTCAAGGTGGAAAAAAACTTGTGAAGAGGGTCAGAGGCAAAAGTTCAACCAATGCTCTTTCTCCCACACCTGCTCTTTGACCTATACTTCTGTTTCAGGGTTTTCAATGTACCTGTATTACACATAACATATACACATTAGCAGGTGTAAGGAAAACAAACCCCACCATTAATTGTCACATTACCTACCAGCCCTCTCTCTTTGGCAGCCCTCCACGGTCCGAGGTCCCAGCGGTTGCGTGATCCACCGCAACCTCACTTTCAGAATCTTCATACACGACACGGAAACCTCATTTTCAGAATCTTCATACACAACCCTGTCATATTCCTAAGCAAAATATACATAACCCACATTTAGTTTTAGTCTTAACCCCACTACCAAGCAAAGCACCACAATGAAAGAATTCATCTGTTTATATACTGGATACCGTACTAACATATATATAGAATGACAAAGGCCAATTATGTTTATAAAACCCAAGACAAACATGTAAGGCTATAGCGCATGTTCAAATTCCAGCATATTTGTGGGGTATGCTGGACCCCCATGTGATACCATTTTAGCATAAAATAAGTGAAATGCATATTCTATAACATATATCTATATACACCAATATAGTTTCTCATCTACGTAACAAAGAATATTGAAGTGTACACTTTAGACACACCTTGCACCACCTTGTCACACCCATCGCACCAAAAGTTGCCGTTGTTATGATCAACACCCTTTCGACATTGGTACATGTAAAATTGTACCAGCTGTTTTTCATGCAAACATAAAGTGTCTCAACTGTTAACTTGAATGTGTCATCCTGCAGCATTTGGAACACAACACCTTATCAGAGGTTATCCGCAATGGGTGTAATACACAATCTGTTAAAAGAAGCTACCCACTACACCGTTCCTTTTATCGCGTGCCCAATTCAATGCTTCTTCAAGCGTTCCTCCCATAGCCGACATTTGCATCATTGGCCCGGTAAACTTGCTCAGGTTGACACCCCTATAATCCAAATCCATTAAGTCTGATAAGAAACCAACTACTCTATTGTATCCATACAAACATAACTGACCTAATAATTACCTGAATTGAACCTTGAATTCTGCCAACAGGGGAATATCATCGCCATTAAAAATCAGTGTCGCTGAAGAGCTTGAGAGGCAGATCTGGCCTGAAAAGGGAAACAACGGGTGGAGGTAGTTTCTAAAAATTGATCAATTGTAGATAATAATTCCATAAATATGAGTTTCAGTTGGACGAAAATTCTAAAATGTAAATAATTCGGGAAATATGGGTTTCTCATATTGACCAGCTTTAAAGGATGCATTCACTCGTCATCCTTTTTGCATAAGCCTCAGACTTCTCGTGGGTGGCGATAATGTCTCAAAGTTAGTATCCTAAAAATAACTAAAAGCGGCATTAATAATTTCGAACAAAGGTGTTGCTGTCCACCAGCTAATCTATACTCCCTTATAAAAATTATAGGGGTGGTGTTGAAAGTTTAGAATTTTTGGGACATGGAAAATTACCAACTTACCCTTCCCCTTAAAACAAAACACAAATATCTCATTCTCTCTCTCTGCCAAAACAACACACAAAATATTCTTTCTTTCTATATACCAAAACAACACACACACCCTTTATTTCCGTCAATAACCACCGTCGTCGTCCATCATCACCAACACCCCGGCCACCGCCGTCCATGATATCCGCCGCAACGCGCGGGTACCATGCTCGTATAATTATTATACTTTAAGTATGAGATGATTTTTAGTGTAAGTCTGAAGGATAGATAGGAACATCATGAAAAGTGACTGAAAACCATAAACAAGAGAGCCTGATTTTTAAATTTCACATTTAGAAATTTATGATATTTACAATAGATTGGCATGTTATCATGTGTCAAAATAGCAGAATACATATTCATAGTTGCAAAAAAGAAAAAAAAAAACTCCTAATAGATAATATTTGATACCGCCGCAAACACTTTCTAAGACGACAATAGTTATCAAAACGTTGCGGAATCACTATATATGATAAAGGTCCAACATTGAGCTGTATTGCAAACTGTATAGCACCTACTTGCTGTCATCAGTCATCAAAATGGCTAAGCAATCAAAAATAACACCAAGCCGATGAGATAACTGACATTGTTGTATTGGTGGACCAATTAACTAATAATGACATTTTGGCTCAAGTATATATGCTATGCTAAACTATTTTAATCAATTATACGGGATAAATAGATTTTGATTCTTTGAAGGCAAGACTTCATACACAAGAGTGACCATCACTAATGTATTATATGATGTACTATACCCAATAGCATTCAGATGACCTACATAATTACGAATAGAGAGCCGCACTATGCATTGGCCTTGACCTATGTGTATAATAATCTCAACAATACAAGTATATTAACATCATCTAGAAACTGAAAGTAGTTTATTTGACATTCAAAATTAAAGTATAACATACCATTGCAGTAGTATATGCAGCTCGTGGCAATCCTCCTTTCAGCCCAGCTACCCAGCCTCCAATTAACATACAGATACATAGTAGTCAACATCAAGTAGACATAGTACATAATTTCGAGAACTACTCATTCATGCATATCATTAAACACATGGTGTGTATTTCATCGGTAACCTATTGACATCAACAATAAATTTCAAGCATAAAAAAATGAAAGAAAAAAAAATTAAGACAAGATTAAAAAAACTACATCGACTAAAAATAACGACACTTGAATACAGTTAAAAACAATAGTAAGTAAATAACTTTTTTTACAGCTTAACGTTAATACAAAAACAATCTAACTTTATATGTTTTTGAGATATTTAAATGAATAATCATGACTATTGTTCTATAAAAACCGTTGTACTTATTGAGTTCTTGTATTTTATCAACAATTAACCCTACTCGTCAAAATATCAAAGCTCCCTTAATGAGTCAATGGGGAAAATAGAAAGTTAGCTTAAATCAAAATGGGCCAAAAGGGTGGGTCAAAAGTAGCTGAAAGTTTCATTATAATGGGTAAAAATCCATACATCATTTTATAATATTTAGATTATATTTGCAATCATATTTGTCATGCTAATCATTTATCAATAACAAAAATATTCGGATGACAAGTTTTCAGGCTTTGTTTTACCCCCTTGAACCGCTTGTAATCAGAACCAATAACTCATTGTAGTGAAAAATTGAAATGATCGATTTTTTATTCTTAATATTTTTAAAACGCCAAACTATCATAGTCCTATTCCTAAACTACAGTACTACACAAATGCTTGGGTATCACAGGACTTCTGAAAACCCCCCGATAATCCACCTCCACAAATGTAGAAAGTTACCTCGAACCCAGGTGGAATACCCCAAGGTCAAAGACCTTATCAATGGGTCACTAATCCAGTTTTGTTCGTTTCTATATCAATATTGTTTCTTTACCTTGTCAAAGGCATTCGGTCCGTTAACAAATTTACCAACATGTCTAGAGCAAGGATCATTCGATCTAATTAATCAGTAGTAGGAAGATGATAATAAGTTAACAAAATTTACTGCCTCAATGATAACCTGTTCAAGGTTCTTATCAAGTGTAGATCATAAATAGATATATCCTTTAAACGGGCAGGGCAGATCTAGATTGGGCAGTGACCACAAAAATTTGAAGTCATCAAAATAACCCTGAATTAAATGAATATATCAGTACTTCAAATAACACCATGACAGCAGGCCGATTTCACTAATTTCATGTGATTTAACTAAAGTACTAAAATACAAGAAAACGTACAATAAGTGTTTGAAAATTCCACTTAAAATCCTAATTTAATGATTTTAACCGATTAAACCAGACATTCAAAGGAACACAAATGAAAACCTACTCGAACCCTTGGCAAGAACATCAGAGTGCAAGTAACACAGATATTTTTTTGTTTTGAACAACAAGTAACACATATATTAACCAATCATACCAACAATAAAAGTAAAAATAACACACAAACTTACAACTTCAAAAAACCATTACGACTACAGCTCTGTTTGGATACTGCTGGAAGTTATTCAAGTTGTCTTTGTATTAGTATTACGGAAATCATTTAAATTGATAAACGGGAATGCAATCAACATGTTTGCTAGTATATTCTTCTGTTGCTACTTTTTGGGATTGTTTAACTAAAATATATACCAACATAACATATAATAAGAATTATAATAACATCAAAGTATAGTGTGTACGGTACCGGTACTTCGCAATTAAACTTGGGAATTGTGTTTGTATTATTGTATAAGTAATATAGAATACATGGGGTATAAACAAATTACAAAATTACACTTTGTATCCTTCTAATTCTATATTATATCATTAAGTGCCTAATATTTGCTCATCCCTAGTGTATGCATACCCTTTAGTTGAATTTTCATACATATAATTTACTAAAATTCATATACCAACAAACACATAACTTGTAAATATAATTATAATAATAACATTAATTACACAGTATATTAACTCTTCATACATGATTTTACCAATAATAATTAGGGATGAGAAAACAAAAAACTGAAAAGCTGGTACCAATAATAAGTATTTTTCGGCAACTTTCACCCAGACAGACCCAATTGACCCATTTCAATTTATGTTTAGTATTTTACGAGCTTTTTTATTTTTAAATTTATGTTTAGTACTTTACTCATGTGAGCTTAAAGACAAAATACAACCTATCTTGACGATAAACACAGACTATAACTGTCAACCCTTCAGGAAAATTTACCTTTAAATCACTACTTTTTTATTTGCAAAAAGCTCTTTGGACCTAAATGTGACCTCTTTATACAAATGTTTGTTAATAAGCTCTTTGCCTCGAAAAAGTTTTATGTATCTATCTAGAACCGACTTTTTAAAGCAATTAAAAAGTATTTATCCATATGAATATACTTGGCATGACTTACATATCATTTCTATTAAACGTTTAAGCAAAAAGACAGGTTTGAGCTACTACTTTGTGCTTCCAAATATAGTGTGTTAACCAGGGAGAAAATAGATCAAAATCAATCTACATGCAAGTAAAAATAAAGAGTCTAAGCAAGAAACTTAGCTTGATTGGATGAGCTATAGTTGGCGGTAAATAATTCTGGGTAGAGACGACCAAGAAAGAATAGAGAATCGCAGCTCTTCAACTTCGATCCAAGAGTTTTTGGTTAGAAATCCATTTCTTCCAATTCACTGGCTTGGGGTCCTCCACTGTTCTCTAACCTCCTCCTGTAGTCACGAGCCAAGTAGATGATATGTCTGCATGTTCAATATACGCTATCTTAAATAAATACAAATTATTCAAACCCAAAACTTGTCGATTGAAAAAATCTGTGAATAGGGGAAGTAATACGATATTAAAAATCTGTGAATAGGGGAAGTAATACGATATTCAGAAAACAAGAGTTTCGCAATTCACAAATAACTTGTGATATCTACAAGAAATTCGTCTACCTCCTGTTTGGTTTAGCCTACTCATATGTTATAAAAAAAATAGGCCAGGACAATCGTTTTACCAGAAAAAAGACCACTTGATTCATTCAAACTAGATCAAACGTTTGAGTTTCCAACTTACTAATTTTCATAGCTTATCAACATAAACACGATCACATCAATAGTTTTTACCCCTCGACTATATAAATTTGGAAGGTAACAACTCCTTTGGCCACAAAAGCATATATAAAAAAGTAACACACAAACTTGCAATTACAAAGAATCTGTTATGTTGACTGTCATGTTGGACAGTTGGAGGCCCTGGCACTTGGTGCAATGGCTCTCAGTTAGCAATTTCATAGTTAATGAAAATTGCACACAATTTTCTAAGGATTTATCTTTCTACAATTTCTAGATTCTACCACAAACCGCACCTGGAAGAATTAGGTCGATCTTTTACTCAAAGTTACATACTTCTAAAATCTAAAGATTCATGCGTAGTACTAATATACCTCAACGGGTAGCTGTTGATACTTGATGTCTCCAAAAGTGAAGTAGAAGGTCACTCACACTCCACCTGTTCTTCTACTTGTCTAGCCTGCACACAAACAATCAATCAACAATTCAACATCCAAAAAGAGTTCTTTGAATCATATACATAAAATGTTCATGAACGTCGTACGAATCAAACCTGATAAAGAGGTTTGTGTAAAGATTGCTGATGTCATAGATCCGTAGCAAAAAACCATTATTGAAATATGAAACATGAGAGTTTAAGATGTAAGCGGCCCACAACTCAACTATCCCACAAATGCAAATGCACAACAAAGTACCATGCCGGTTTTTTTTTACAAACTACCATATTAATCCTCGGGATCAGTATCGCTCAGGGGACTTCCGTATCTTGACTATACATACAGCAGAAATAAGCAGGAATTGATACTAGCAGCATCGGCAAATCTCTTCCAGGCCGAACAATCTCTGTTCTCTGTCGTTAAAAGAGATCATCCATTCATTTCATAGATAAATGAACGATCTGCCAAAATCCTAGTAGCTTTCAGGTTTCAAACAAGTATGATGTTAATAATCCTGTTACAGTTTTACCCAAGTTCATATTGAGCGCCAACAAACTCCCTGTTTTAGAAGGGATAAATTGTAAGATTGGGATCCATTTCAATTCTAACCGAACGGTCATAAAGGTAAAATCTGATATATGCCACTCATAAACCACAAAATATCATATATGCCCAAAATACAAGTTTTCAATGCATCATGTGCAAAAGTCTAATAGCATGTTCTGGGCATATATGATATTTTGGGGTTTACGGATGGCATATATGAAATTGTCCCAGTCAAAATTACTAGCTCTACACTCACCACAACATAGACTATTAACAAGCTTTAAATGATGATATCAGCCACAACAAAGGGCAAACACCCAGTCCAGACTAACAAAAAACAGTGGCCATAAACCCACCCCAAATCAAATTTACAAGATTTTACTATTCGAACGCCCAACTTCACGGCTTCATCCATGCCCACCCATGACCCAACTACCATCTAAACCCCTGCGAGAATTAAAATGTACATCAACTGAGCAATTTATTCTTAAGTCCAAACTAACCCAAGTGGCCAAGTTTACGTTTCCGGGTCATGTTTCTGGTTCTAAAAATGTCTATTATGTATTTTGTGATTGCTGGAAAGCTACTAAAGCAGTCAGAATGGTATAAAACTTATCACAAGCAGAGGAAGCAGATCGAAAGAACTGAACACTGTTGTAGCAGCTCAATAACAAAAACAGGGGCAATCTTAGAAATTTCTATCCAACATTATAAGCCGTTTCAGCTTTCTAATTATAAAAGTCATTTTTCAGCGAATATAAATGAATATATCCGTACAAAAGTACACTTAGAAAATAAATGAATATATCCGAACAAAAGGAGCACTTACAAAAGAGAGTCTCTTGCTTATTCTGCGATTCTCGTATGTTTGTGAGAGTTATACATTAGACATTAGTCACATTACTCTAGAACTAAATTCAACAAACAAAGTAATTTTGACGATGTTTACTCACAGAGTTTTTTTGTTTTTTTGCAGTCGTGACAACTGGAAACCAACATAAGATAAAGGTTCCACGGATAAGCTTTTTACATATGTATGTTACGTATACGTATATCAGTTGCAAAAGTTATATAAACAAAGTATATATGATAAATTATCTGAAAGCAGAGCCGACAACATGAAGATCCAACAAGGTATTGTAGTAACCTTTCTCTATTTTTTATCTGATGAAGCAGGAACTGATACTAGCAGCATCGATAAATCTCTTCCAGGCCGAACAATTTCTGTTCTGCTTTATAGTAAACAGAAATCATCCATTCATTTCATAGATAAATAAACAAACTACCAGAATCCCAGTAGCTTTCAGGTTTCGAACAAGTCTGTTGTTAATGATTCAGTTACAGTTTTACCCAAGGTTCTGTTGAATGCCAACAAACTCCCAGTTTAAAAAGGGATAAATTTTAAGACTGGGAACCATTTCAATTCTAATCAAACGGTCATAAAGGTAAAATCTGATATATGCCACTCATAAACCACAAAATATCATATATGCCCAATATATACCTGAGTCTATTGCCTCAATATAGACTATTTATAAGCCTTAAATGATAAAATCTGCCACAATAAAGGGCGAACACCCAGTTCAGACGAACAAAAAACAGAACAATGTATTCTAAGTCCAAACTGACCCAAGATTTTACTATTTGAACCATAAACCCAAACCTTCACGGCTTCAGCCATGCCCACCCAAGTACCATCTAGACCCCTGTGAGAATTAAAATATGCATCAACTGAACAATGTATTCTAAGTCCAAACTGACCCAAGTTTACATTTCCGGGTCATGTTCCTGGTTCTAATAATACGCCTATTATGTATTTTGTGAATGCTGGAAAGCTACTAAAGCTGTCATAATAGTACAAAACTTATCACAAGCAGAGGAAGCAGATCGAAAGAACTGAACCGTAATGTAGCAGCTCAAAAACAAAAACAGGGGCAATCTTGGATTTTCTATCCAATGCTATAAAAGCCATTTCAGCTTTCTATTTATAAAAGTCATTTTTCAGCGTAAATTAATGAATATATCCAAACAAAAAAAACATTTGGAAAAGAGTCCTCTTGCTTATTCTGAAATTCGATGTTTCTCAGACTTATAGTTTACATGTATTCTGATCAAAAACAGGCAACCTTTTCACATATGTATGTTATGTATATGTATATCAGTGGCAAAAGTTATATCAACAAAGAATATATGATATTATGATGACTATCTAAAAGCAGAGCTGACAACATGAAGATCCAACAAAGTATTATAGTAACCTTTCTCTATTTCTTCTACTTTCACCTGATGAAGTAGCAGAGTTTCAATAACAAAATCTTCCCAATTAGTATCAGCTTTCTTTGCCCGTTCTTTTCTTTTTTTTAGAATTCACAGCATTTGTACACAGAGCTCATCAGTATCATTTGCAGTCATCCATGGCCGCCTTATCTTCTCAATTCGTATTTGAGCAGCCTTGATCTGTTCTTTTCTCCTTTTTGTTTTCAAACATCCCTTAACAAAAGACGGAGGCATAACGTTCAATCCAACATCTTTTTCCAATATTTGATCAAGAAAAAGCTTCTTGCTCATCTCCGAGTTCCCTGTCCAATACTCCGGCGTATCCAAAAAAAAAAGACTTGCAGCTCCTAACACGTTCAACTGTCCCCGTTGATGCCTTCATACTAGAATACTCATCCAAGAACTTTAAGTAAATCTTCGATAAACATTCGTGTGACACCTTAAGCTTCTCCAAATCTTCAACTTCCCAATTCACTTCACCACCTCGTGACCTGTCACCATCATCATCCGCATAAAACCCTTCAGTGAAAAACTTTCCATCATCTCCACCCTCCAAACAATCCTTAATCAAACCATCCAAAACCAAACCGTCACCCTCCACCAAACTCCCATCCTCCTTCCTCCCACCACCATTACACATCGACTTCATCTCCATATACTGAATAATCATCGGGGCATTCTTCATAACATTCTTAACATTAACATTCTCACCCCACGGCAAATTTCCTCTCCCAACATCCACCAACCGTTCCAACAACTCTTTATACCTCAACTTACACGTTGTAACATTCACATTCAACCTTTCCGCCAAATCCTCCATACTAACCTCAACCTCATTCACTTCACAAACAAAAACCACCACCGCCACCACAACCGGCACCGGCCTTCTCCCCGTCGTCACATACCACTTCACCATACATTGCAACAAAAACACCCCTTGTTTTAACACCCTCCCAACTTTCTCCCTCCCGACACCCATTTCCTTCACAACCTGTTCAAACAACCCGACTATATCCCTATCCGGCAACCGTATCTCCAAATGCTCCACAACCCGACTCACCATTCTCCCTAACTCATACCCATCACACCCCACACATTCACAAATACTCCCTAATGGCATCCATTTCTTCGCTTTTCGCATAACATAAACGCAAGCACCAACAAGTACATCAAACCAACTACCCGAACCGTATTCGTTATCCGTAATCTCCTTAATCATGTTATTAACTTCATCAAATCTATTTTCCAATTCTAATTTCAACAAAATATCAGAAACTATTTTCTGGGCTAAATAAATCTACCTTGACCCGGATGTGCCTAACCGGATATTGTGACCCGTGGGTCCGTCTCGATTGTAAGTATGTTGGTCGTAGGTTGTTGAGTGTTGTACGACACCGCATGATGTGCATTCTAGGTTCCCTGTATGTGGGTCTGTTGTTAACGCCTTTGATTTGCAGTTCTTGCAACAAGACATTTTTAATCAGGCTACTTTCGAACCGCTCTAAATCTTGTACTGCAAAAAACTTGTATCAATCAGGGTAATGAGAGAACTGATGGATTTTAATTTGTTTATAATTTTGGTTCGAAGAGAGAGAGAGAGAGAGAGAGAGATGGAGAAGAGGGCGGAGCATCGGAAGCATACATGGACGGTTCGATGATGGTGATTGGTTGGTGGTGGTCGCCGGTGGTGTTTGGTTGGTAATGGTTTATAGAGGGTGGTCGCCGGTGGTGTTTGGTTGGTGATGGTTCGAAGAGGATGGTCGGGGGGAGCATTAGAAAACATACGATAAGTTACTTTGGGGAAGAAGTAGATTTGGTAATTCAAAGTCTAGTGATTTTATTTTATTTTTCCAAGTCGAGTGATTTTGGTTCGCTAGTGCTTTATAATTGCCCCTTGTTTTTCTTACAAAATTAAAGAGGCAAATGGTGGGAAAGACGGTTTAGTGGTGTCGGAGATGGTACTATTGGTGGTGGTGGCAGTGTCAAGTGGTGTAGGTTGATGTAATTGTGATAGTGGAAATTTTTAGAAGATAAGGGCTTAAAGTGTTAATTATTAAAATAAAGGTTTAGAGTGTAAATTAATTTATTAAGGGCAAATTTGGTATTTTATAAAAACTCTTTCCATAATGGGTGTTTATTAAGGGTAATTTAGTAATTCCGTATGTAACTATTGTGTAACTATTTCTAAAAATGAGAGGTGTGATAATTTTTATAAATGAGTATAGATAGATATAGATGTAAAGTGAAACATTAACGTAATGCCGTACCACCCACTAGCATACGCTTAGCGCAACGTGCAGTTATTTACAAGAAAGGGAAGTAGCATCTTCTAGCCATTCCTCATGTCACAATATGACCTAATGGTTCTCTTAGGGTGTGTTTGTTTTTTTAACCATTAAGTGACTGAATTGATTAAGTGAATGAATGGATAAATAATGTCTGTATGGATTAAGTCAATACAGTTGTTTTGTTTATTAAGTAAACAAACACTTTTGATGACTTAATGGATTAGTATTTTTGATTAAGTCATAAACAAATGTTTTATTAGTGTTTTATGTATCCACGGTCGATCCTCATCATGCATTGCACGAACCCGATAGGTCGATCCTTATTCGTTTTCAGTCCCAAGATCTTCTGGTCTTAACAAATTACAGTGTCATTTATTTATATATTTCATAATTAATTAGTTTACAAAACATATATATTAACCTTCTGTTAGGTATGTTTTTAATTAGCAAGAATTGTATTGACAAGCTATATCAGGTAATAAATATCTTGAGTAACAAGAAAGAACCAAGATTGTTTGCGCCCATGGGTAGAGTTAGTTTACCTAGTGAACTAGCAGGACGCGATGATCAATAGATCAATACAAATCTTGAGAGTAGATGGTTGATCACCGCCTCCTTGTCCAAATCTATCAGTCGGTAGCTTGAAATGTCATCTGATAACCAAAAATATATAAATGCACGATGTGTTTGTAATTTTGCTTCTGGTTCAATAAAATCTATTTCTTTCATTTTGTAACATCAAATAGTTGGTCCATCCGATCTGTCTCTCTTTTGGTCTATCTACATTTCATAAGCTTCGATCATATATGTGCAATAAGTTAAATTACACACCGCTTTTAGCCTCATCTATATAATTACTTGAATTCACGCAGACAATAAAATCCATCTCTCTTTATATAAATAATAATAGGGTTTTTTTTTGACAACTCAGTTTTATTCCAGATGTAAAATTGTGATTAAAATATGATTTTATGTTGAAAAGTTAACATAGTCTGATTTTAAGTATAAATAGATTCCTATTTAGAATATGTGTATGTATATGTCTATATGACAATAGCCATGCGTGATGGAATAACATTTGCAATTTCCGCGTGTTGGGACTCAATAGTGGCTTAGTCATTGATCGGAGTTGTAGGTTCCATATTAAAAAAAAGAGGTTTTGCTAAACGAAGCCTTAAGGACTTTCATTAAGGTGCATTAAATAGTTGTACACTTACCATAAATTCATGCGTGGACTTTTAGATAAAAAAAAATTAAAAAGATCAACGGTGCATGATGTATCTCAATAGCTATCTACAGGGTTAGAAACGCCACACTTGACTAAATTTCACACAATTAGACTAGTTTATGGATTTCATTTAACACCTAATTATGTGCATAAGACATATATATTGCACTACTCATAAACACATGTGTATATGTAACCTCACTAATTAAGGTAGTTCACTACTACTACTACTACTTTTCATTGCATCAATTGAATTATACCACCGCATTCACAAATTATACCTTATAACTAGTGGAAATTCATCATCATCATCATCATCAACCACACGTAGACTAACAAGAACTAAGACTACACAACCCATCATCTAATTACCTAATAGATTTAGCAAAGTAGATTTACCAAAACTCAATCATAACCAACTCAGGTTGGTCACTATGATGCCAGTGGCTGTGTCTTGACGGACACACGTTCAATTCTCGCCAAAGGCAAGTCTGATAATGGTAGCTAACCATCGATGAAAAAAACTGAACATGAAGGTTTCACATGTACCAATGTGGTTTATGGGATCAAGGGATTCCTATCGATCTACCCTCTTATATATATATACTAGTACTAATACCCGTGCGTATTGCACGGTTGACTTATAATTATTTATTTTAATGGTTGTAATAACAGCGCATAAAAAACTTTATTTGCTATATACAATATAACGGTTTGATACAATATATGTCATGCAATACGATATTTGTTAATGCTAATGTGATATGTCTCAAGAATCATAAAGAAACTTCATATTTACTATACATAACGCTATTTTAATTCGATCTATAAAAATTAAAAGAATACAAAAGCAAGTGTTGCGATAATAATCAAGTATCAATCATAATAAGACACAGAAGAATTAAGTAAATATAAAAAATCGATTTTGGATAATAATCCTATACAATCAAAATTCGAAAACATATACATATATACATATAACCAAAGGAGGAAAACTTACCTATGCAATCATGGTTGCAAACATAAAAAGCAGCAGCCGAAATATATATATCTTTCTATTACATTGAATCAAAGAAAATTAAAAATAAACTAATGAATAAAATAACTTATATAGAAAGTGGGTAATAATTATCTCAAAACATAAGTATATTTCTCCAAAGTTAGCTATTGGTGATCATCTTTTAAAACCGGATACTAAAAACTAAATAGTAAAGCGACTCGTGCTATGCTATAAAAAGAAGATTACATTGTGTATACCAATGGATAAAGTTAATTAATGGATATACACATCGAATGCAAGATTTTGAATATATATAATTCACTTAATAGACATATTTTAAATTGATAGATAAATAATATTATATTAATTATTCAATATCAGTATTTTTATAATAATAAAATCAAGTTAAAAGCATATAAAGGATTATGTCAAAAAAATTAATAATTATTTTTCGACTTGTAACCTCGGAATGTAATTAACATGCTATCAGTCTCGAGCAAGGTCAAGTCATCCACCTAGTTCACCCAAATCACATATCAATTCTGTCATGAATGAATGTGTATGTGTTTTTGTGACAGGAACAATGAGCTGATCACCCCCTTTTGGGTTCCTATTTTTCCTCACTAGTCACTACTAATTCATAGAGCATAAATTCAACAGGTGATCCTGTGTTTACCCACCTGTAAAAATACTGGTTTTATGAATAAAAGTTTAACAATTTATGGTCCTTCACAAAATTAGAAGCTAGCATCAAAGTTATTCACGAATTAACTATCGCCTGAGTGAATATTCACATTTTTTTTAAAGAATATTTTATTATACTAAAACACAGATGCTCTAATAGCTTATTAACCAATCACAGCTTTCGATTTTTAAAGTTTATCTTTTTTTTCCCTTTCTAATTTTGACTTTATTTACACTTTTATGTTTCCATCATAAATTTATACTTTTTAACCAATAGTTTTAATATAATAAATAAATAAAATAATAATAATATATCCAATAATAATAACTAATATATATCTTAATATCGTTCTATCATATAAATATAAAACTAATTAATTAAAATAAATAAAATTTAATATAAACAATTTCGATAGAATATTTTTAAAAAATTTCAATATAAAACTCAATGTTTTAATATATAGATCAATTTTTTATTAACTAAAAATAGTAAACTAAAATTTTAATTCTAATATTTATAACGTGTAAAGCCCCGTGTATTGGATACGGGCCTAAAATCTAGTATGATAACATATCACGGTTAAATTGACTTGAAAATGCTAAAGAACATAATTTTTATGTCACCAAAAACCTTAAAAATTCAATCAAATTTACATAAAACTTATTTGGGAGTTGAACAAGTGAAAATCAAAATTAAACAAAATCATTTCATAAAAAAATACTATCACTTACATTTCTCTCTCTTACCAAACACACCTTGATAGAAGTTTATAATTGATTACACAACTTTAAAGCCATAACAATCGTTAATAAATAGTCCATCAAATTGGTAACAATTGGTCAATTTAAATCCAAGCTAAGATCGACCTTGTATATAAAGCCTCAACGTCACTTCCTCTCTCGCCATTTCATTCGCCCCTTCACCCCGAATTTGAATGGAGAAAATGAAGCAATCCGAGATCACCTTGTAGGAGTAATCGATTCATCTCATATTTTTCTCAATGTTTAAAAAACGTATTTAATGGTGATTACATAGATCTCTTCTTCTGGTAATCGTTTCATTGCATATATTGCTCTAGTTTCACTTATAGCGACCAACTTAATTTGCATCCAATTGAAACACGGTTTTAGACAAGTGTAGCCAGTGACGGATCTATAAATTCATATTAAAAGAGACACGAGTATAATTACCTGAAGTATCAAGATATTTACTGTTTTAAGTCTATTGCAATGAACCAACTAAGTTTTGACCAATCAACAAAGACACTATAACAACGACGACTTGCAACAAGAAAAAGTTAAACAAGTCACTTTGGAAAACAAGACATAAAAATTACAGGCAAATATCAACTAAGTAATCAACACCAATTGATGTGTGAAATCTAGTTTAAAAATTTGTAACAAGACCTACCGCTAACTGACTACAACACACTTACGGGCAGTGTACCCGTTCGTATGTAATATAGTTAATTGGTAAGACCAGGATCGAACACAAGGACTGAAAGTTACACTAAAGGTGGTAAAATGTAAATCAAGAGAAAGTTTGGTTTGTGACCGAGTTGTCACTTTGCGTTTTGAAAAGTTAGTTTGCAAAAATGAAAGATAGTTAGTAATTCCAAGGAATTAGTCGAAAATAGTTTTAGTTGTAAACAATGATTAAAAAGCCATCTATGTCGAATCCGCTCCACAAGAAGTCTAGGTTGCATATGGGTTAAGCTCAAAATTCATAAATGTTGGTGATAATAATCGTGACAAGACAAAAACACAAACGGGTGCACTACGTTTGTAAAATCGACTCAATCACCTAATCAATCCAATTTCTTGCAACAAGTGGTACCACCAACCCTATTACAATTCCTTGAAATAACTAGTTTGTTTGATTATTTAAGTAACAATTTTATCTTTGTGAAAGAAACGTGGTACCACCAACCGTTAAATCCACTTAACAAAGTAACTTCTATTAAACTTGTATCTTTACTATCATACTATAATATCCTATAAATTAATACACTATAAATAAGACAATTATAATGGAAGAGATAAATTATCTTAAGTTTAATATAATTAATAATTAAATTTATCCTTAGTTGTGATAAAAAAATAAAAAAAAATAATCTATAGTTAGAACTAATTGTAATTTTTTTTATGAAAGCTAGTGATAATAAGATAAATGATGTTTTAATAAAGTATAATTAAAAGTTAATAATTAAGTTTAGTATGTTATTACTAACATCGTTGGAAGATGTAAGTTGTACATATGTATTCATGCTAATTAATTAATAGTAGTTATGAATTCTAATGGTAACGTAATAACATTGAACTATGTGGCTTTTTAACTTTCGGTTAGTACGAAATGTGATAGATAAATCGGCTGGCATATCCAATTCTTATAATTAGCATCAAAATCTCTAAATTATCTAGACTAGATATTTCTGCTTTTCATGCCTTGCTTCTTCAGACTACTATAAGGAAGATTCATATTACATTTGGGGTTGTGAGGAGAAAGGTAAAACAAGAAAATATAAGGTTGGGGGTATTTGTCAAGTAATCTATTGTCTACTGGATATAAGGCTTCAAGTACCACTATTGGTAAGTTCTTTATAGATTTATACTATAAAAATTTCTAATGCTTTATACATATGATTTTAAATTTTAATTTAAGTATTCTAGACTCAATTATATTTTCTTTATAAACCAGATCATATGAATCATTTGAGGGTAAGATGATAAAATTAATGTTAGATACAAGTCTACGGTGTTACTACTCATTAGTCACCAATTTGAGTCTTTGCCTTGTGCCTATATAAATATGTAATAATCAATTAGTTACATGTCTATATATATTTTTTTCAAAAGGTAATTACATTTAAAAATGTTGTCTTGTTTAATAATTAAGTAATGGCTGTTCAAAACATTTTGCAAAAATCATGTCACTTTACGGATAAGATTTGGATTGTGGTTTAACATGGAGTTTGTTATATATATACCCGCTCGTGGTTCGTTATGTTGGAAACGAATGATCAAGTTTAATTTTCATTGGCAATTATGAAAACTAGATGAAAATTTAGGAATTTATTTATATCACCTAAACAAAATTTAATCGGCAGTGGGATATTGTGACGGTCTAGTCCAAATGACTCTTGAACTAATATGTAAAAATATGTAGTCCAGATTAAAAACAAAACAACAATAATAATATAATTGATTTTAAGTTATAATTCCAAAGGAATTTGCAGTAACAAAATGGAAATATATATTGAACTCATAAAATATAAAGGATATTACATACTCCCTATTTGAATGTATTGTGTGCTTATACTATTTGTATTTATTAGATTCGGTTCGGTGGTTGCATCTTTTTGGCGGTTCTTTCATTTTTGCAACTGTTGTGATCGACATAAGGTACGGATATTCTAGTTGTTATTAGGATCTTTTCGGTACAATCTTTCTTTCAAAACTTTATTTGTTATGTATATATAATGTACGGATATTCTAGTTGCTATTAGGATCTTTTCGGTACAATCTTTCTTTCAAAACTTTATTTGTTATATATATATAATGTACGGATATTCTAGTTGCTATTAGGATCTTTTCGGTACAATCTTTCTTCTCAAAACTTTATTTGTTATATATATATAATGTACGGATATTCTAGTTGCTATTAGGATCTTTTCGGTACAATCTTTCTTTCAAAACTTTATTTGTTATATATATATAATGTACGGATATTCTAGTTGCTATTAGGATCTTTTCGGTACAATAATTTTTTCAAAACTTTATTTGTTATATATATAATAGTACGGATATTCTAGTTGCTATTAGGATCTTTTCGGTACAATCATTTCTCTCAAAACTTTATTTGTTATATATATATATTATAGTACGGATATTCTAGTTGCTATTAGGATCTTTTCGGTACAATCATTTCTCTCAAAACTTTATTTGTTATATATATATATTATATGTACGGATATTCTAGTTGCTACTAGGATCTTTTCGGTACAATCTTTTCTCTCAAAACTTTATTTGTTATGTATATATAATGTACGGATATTCTAGTTGCTATTAGGATCTTTTCGGTACAATCTTTTCTCTCAAAACTTTATTTGTTATGTATATATAATGTACGGATATTCTAGTTGCTATTAGGATCTTTTCGGTACAATCTTTTCTCTCAAAACTTTATTTGTTATGTATATATAATGTACGGATATTCTAGTTGCTATTAGGATCTTTTCGGTACAATCTTCCTCTCAAAACTTTGTTTGTTATATATATATATTATAGTACGGATATTCTAGTTGCTATTAGGATCTTTTCGGTACAATCCTTTCTTTCAAAACTTTATTTGTTATATATATATATTATAGTACGGATATTCTAGTTGCTATTAGGATCTTTTCGGTACAATCATTTCTTTCAAAACTTTATTTGTTATATATATATAATGTACGGATATTCTAGTTGCTATTAGGATCTTTTCGGTACAATATTTCTTTCAAAACTTTATTTGTTATATATATATATTATAGTACGGATATTCTAGTTGCTATTAGGATCTTTTCGGTACAATCCTTTCTTTCAAAACTTTATTTGTTATATATATAATGTACGGATATTCTAGGTGTTATTAGGATTCCTTCCGGTAAAATCTTTCTTCTCAAAACTTCTTTTGATTTATATGTAAAGTTTTATGGATATAGTATATTATTTGAAATATTATCTGCTTGCTGGACTTTGTATAATATTGTGATTTTCCCATTTTGATGTACTAACGATGTTGCCTTCATGATTGTGAATTGGGAAATCATAATATTTTATTATCTATAGTTGTGTCAAAACCATCTCTTGAAACCCAATTCAAAAACTGTCCCGACAAAGGTGGGTTTGGTGTGTTACATTTGATGCGATGATTTGTACACTAATGTGTCCCTTGAATATTCGTTGGCCGAAAGATAATACAGTCGCATATTATGAATCATATTAATTGGCCCGGATAGATTAATACAGTCGCACTTTGTGATTCATGATATGTCCCTCGAATATTCCTTGACCCGAAAATTTAATACAGTCGCATATTATAAGTCATGATGACTCCATTATAATTTTGTGAGAATCGGGTGGACGGAGATGTGCTTTTAAGTTATTATTTAAAATGTTGTAATTAGTCCGAAAATTTATATTTGTCTCTTCGAAACTTATTCGATATATTTAAGTATATAAGTTGGTCAAAACGGTTTCTTAAGATATGCATGTAAGAGTACCTATCCATGGAGGTCCCATGGGCGCGTTATTGTGACACCGATGACGTGGCACCGGCCGTAGCGGTGTATTTGATTTGATCTACGGCGTCTCCTTTTGATGACCACCGAGTGGTTATATGCACTTTGATATTATATTTTGATAGGAGGCGTATGGATCGATCCTAGGCATATAAGTTAAGTTTTGATGGTGGGCGCTTGTCGTAGTGTCATACGAGGCGTTTGCACCAAAAATGAATGATTAGTGGAGTAGCTACCCTATGATTTCATTCGGCCCTTTGATAAGTAATTTTGTTTGGCTCTTATGTGCATTATTTTATGAGACTTGGTTTTATAGTATATTTTGATTTGTTAAGTATAAGGTATTTGTGAAACTATACGTATGTGTGCTTTGATTTGAAATAAGTTTGTTAAGGTAATAATTTTGTCTTTGAAATACGTCTCCGCATTTTATATTATATTTCTGCTTTTGTCATATCCGTTCACTGGACTTTTTGCTCATCCGTATTCCTTTTTCTTTCTTATACGGCAGGTGATCAAGCGGGCTTTGGGAATGAGAGAAGAGAGTAGATAGAAGTGGACTTAGCACCCTTTGCTTTAGAGTTTTCTTTCAAGCTTTAGAAGTACTTATTTTGATTTGTCAGGTTACCTTTAGTTTGATTTTGAATAAGATTAACTGTAACACCCCAAGCCGAGGCTCGAAATATCACGGAAATCATATAGCACAAGGTGGAATTACAATAGAACAAGAACTAAATGCAATTAAAGATTCAGTGAATCCAATACAAAACGAAACAAGTACCAAAATACATAAGGAGCAAATAGCCATCAACGTTTACAAAAGAACATCTCAAAGATGGCAAATCGATCCTAAGTATAATGCAAAAGAGAAGGTCGATGAATCCTTGATTCATGAAGTCCAAAGCCCGGGTTAAACAGCAAGCAAGCAACTAAACTCCACGTCCGGGGAGAACCTGATTACCTGAAAAGTATACTAAGCATAGTCAACACAAGGTTGGTGAGTTCGTAGTAATGGTCCAATAAGAACCAGCGTCAATAATCCCAATGTACGAGTAGAGGCTAGACATGACTTGCAATGAGCCTCCAAGTAATACAATAACGTCCAACAACAAGATTACACAAGGCAAGCAAGTGTATAATAGGAATGCACAGATGATATACGAATCAATGCAAGTACCGAATGCATAAATAAGCCAACATGCCTATCTTATGCGTGAACTCAAGTCACCTATGCAACGATACCCGCCTGTCATCACAATGAACAAGGCTGTATCTCAAAAACATCGAGATATATATGTCTATATACTCAGGATCATGAACTCTTCATCCATCAGATAGTGTATACATCTATACACTTGGATATAGGCACTCCTCAACCGAGGGATTTTGTACAATGTATGCATGCTTACCATCAATCGTATATGCATCAATTACAATCGTCTGTCATGAACCAACAATCAATATTCGTCAATCATAAACCAATAATCACAAATCAAACCAACTATACGTACATACACTTAAGAGGATTCTACTTCCTTCGAGTCCCAGATGCTTATATATAGGGTCACCCGCAGCCTTCCCACCACATCTAAAACCCAATGAAGGCATAACCGACTTCCATGTATGTACGTCTATCCTAATATTAATGAAATACTTAACAAACATAAACCAAGTCATTCAAACGAAATGAACCGTCACATCAATCCAACAACTAGAACAATCAATCAATCAATCAACGAATGCAAGTAAACACGCAAGTTTACACTTTTCAGCCCGAATCTCAAGCGAGTAGGGAGATACGAAACTCACCTTGATTGGTTAAGAAAAGCTAAGATTGATATAGAGTCAAGTTATTGTCGTACAATGTTCTCCTCGCGTCCAACACCTAAATATCGATCATATACATGCACATTAACATTCATAAACACGTATACATAACTTATCAATTTCACGGCAAAACCCTAATTAGGTTCCAAAGTGGTTCTCGACGTTAAGTGACTTCTAAGACTCTAAATCATTGTTAAATAAGTTAAGAAGTGATTTAGAACGATGCTCGAAGCGTTATTAGGGTTCTGGAAGTCAAACTAGGTCAAACAGGAAATTCAGCAACAAAGGGGGCGTAACCTACGCCCTAAACTGGCGTAGGTTACGGTGGTTCAAAACCACCTAGCGTAAGCTACGGTCAACGAGGCGTAAGGTACGGTGCCCTGGAAAGTTCAACATTTTGGCGTCTGGAGTGGCGTAAACTGTGGGATTTTGGCGTAAGGTCCATTTGAAGATAGGGGTAAGCGTAAGCTACGGCCAGAATGGCGTAACCTACGCCCAAGAAATTAGGCCTAGCGTAACCTACGCCCCATAGGGCCGTAGGTTACGCCCCATACTGGGCAGCAACACGACCAGCAGCAGTTTATGCAGAAAATCAAGAACCCAAAACCCTAAATCGACATTTAAGGTTACAAGACTCGTTTTGATGATACATTTGACATTCTAACACCTAAATACACTTGCCCAAACCTGTATTTCCATCCATAACATCGTCAAATTCACCAAATCGATCAAACCCTAAATTGACCCAAAACTCATTTTAAGGCGATTTAGAACTTGTAAATGTACGAGATGACTAGAAACGAGTAAACTAACATAAATAGAAGTAAATGGGTAAAATGTGAGAACTTCCACCTTTGATTCTTCGATAAGACGATAATGTGGTATAGATGGCGATGATTCTAGTGTTATATCAGTTTCAAAACACCAATTGATGTTAGAGAGGTGAAGAATTGAAATGGGTTTTGGTCTTGCCTTTTACTTTAGAGAAAGAGAGGAAGAGAGAAAGATAAGAAATGAAAGGGGGAGAAGGAGATAAGAGGGAAATGGGTCATTGGTGGCTGGTGGGTCATGGACTACCCACGGGCCGACCCGTTTCTCTTTTCTAGCCAATTTACAATCGTTACACATTTAAACACCGATCAAAACATATTATCGTCCCGAATATAACACATTGTCATTTAATTCACAAAACGACCCAAATAATTCATTAACTTAAATTGTTAGTCATATTACACGAAAAGTCAACGGGTCAAAACTCACGGATGTTACATTATTCCCCCTGTTGAAAGAATTTCGTCCCGAAATTCAACAAAACACTAATTACTAAATAATTGCGGATACTTAGACTTCATATGATCCTCTCGCTCCCAAGTGAACTCGGCTCCACGTCTAGCATTCCATCTAACCTTAACAATCATGTAGCGTTTACTCTTGAGTTTCTTTTCTTGACGATCCAAGATCTCTACCGGCTCTTCAACAAAATTTAGGTTCGAATCCACCCTAATCTTGTCCATGGGCACATGATATGTAGGGTCCGCCAAACACTTGCGTAGGTTACAAATATGAAACACATCATGCACACCGCTAAGCTCTTGCGGTAATTCTAATCGGTAGGCAACCTTTCCAACCCGTTCAAGAATCTTGAAGGACCAATATACCTTGGCGCAAGTTTTCCCCGCTTCACAAAACGTACAACACCTTTCCAAGGTGACACTTTTAAAAGTACATAATCACCAATTTCAAACTCCAACGGTCTCCGCCTCACATCGGCATACTTTTTTTGACGTTCACGGGCCAATTGCAACTTCTCCTTAATTTGAGATATTACCTTAGTCGTTTCAATCACAATTTCTGGCCCGATAAGTTGACTCTCTCCAATTTCCGCCCAAGCTAGAGGAGAACGACATATCCTACCATACAATGCTTTAAAGGCGCCATTTGAATGGTAGCATGATAACTATTGTTGTATGAAAACTCAACTAGCGGCAAATGGTCTTCCCAACTTTCACCAAAATCAATTGCACAAGCCCTCAACATATCTTCAAGTGTTTGAATGGTTTTCTCGGTTTGCCCATCCGTTTGAGGGTGAAACGCCGTACTCATGTCAAGTCGAGTACCCATTGCTTTTTGAAAGCTTCCCAAAAGTTTGATTTGAAACGGGCATCTCTATCAGAAATGATAGAAATCGGCACTCCATGCTTAGATATTACTTCCTTGATGTACAAACGAGCCAATGTGTCAAATTTATCGGTTTCACGAATGGCTAAAAAGTGAGCCGACTTCGTTAACCGGTCTACTATCACCCAAATCGTGTCACGGCCGCTTCTCGTCTTCGGTAGTTTAGTAATGAAGTCCATTGAAATATGTTCCCACTTCCATTCGGGCATCACCGGTTGTACCAACAATCCGGGTGGCTTCTTGTGATCGGCTTTGACTTGTAAGCAAGTAAGACACTCACTCACATACTTAGCCACATCACGCTTCATGCCCGGCCACCAATACAAGTTTTTCAAATCAAAGTACATCTTATCCGACCCGGGATGGACCGAATAAGGCGATTGATGAGCTTCACTCATAATGAGGGTTCTTAAGTCTCCGAAAATAGGAACCCAAAGTCTTTCAACCAAGTATAGCCCATTATCACTCTTTCGGTCGAATTGTTGTTCCATGCCATCTAGGTTTTCATCTCCAAAGTTTTCTGGTAGGGTGGCTTGAATTTGGGCTTCAATGATCCGGTCACGAATGTTTGGCCCCACCGTGAGGCTCATAGCTCTAGCCCGTCTCGGCTTTACTCTCTCATTTCTACTCAAGGCATCGGCTACTACATTGGCCTTGCCCGGATGATAACGGATGTCACAGTCATAATCACTAAATAGTTCAAGCCAACGTCTTTGCCTCATATTCAATTCACTTTGGTTAAAGATGTGTTGAAGACTTTTGTGATCGGTATAAATCACACATTTGGTGCCGTAGAGATAATGTCTCCAACACTTCAAAGCAAACACAACCGCTCCCAATTCCAAATCATGTGTCGGGTAGTTCTTCTCATGCACCTTCAATTGACGGGAGGCATAAGCAATGACTTTACCTCTTTGCATAAGAACACAACCCAACCCTTGCCCCGAGGCATCACAATAAACAACAAAATCTTCAATTCCATCCGGTAGTGTCAAAATAGGAGCATCACATAGCATATCTTTAAGAGTTTGGAAGGCGCTTTCTTGTCTTTCGCCCCATTCAAAGTTTCTCTCCTTTTGAGTCAAGAGAGTGAGTGGTTGTGCAATATAGGAGAAATTTTCAATAAATCTTCTATAATAACCCGCCAATCCAAGAAATTGGCGGATCTCGGATGGCATTTCGGGTCTTCTCCAATTCTTGACCGCTTCAATTTTGCTTGGGTCCACGTGAATACCATCCTTGCTCACTACATGACCAAGGAAGTGGACCTCTTCCAACCAAAACTCACACTTGGAGAATTTAGCATACAATTTCTCCTTCCTTAGTAATTCAAGCACCTCACGCAAGTGCTCAACATGCTCCTCCTTCGTCTTCGAGTATACAAGTATGTCATCAAGGAACACAATGATAGACTTGTCTAAGTATGGTTGACACACCCGGTTCATCAAGTCCATGAACACTGCCGGTGCATTAGTCAACCCAAAGGGCATTACGGTGAATTCAAAGTGACCATACCTTGTGCGAAAGGCCGTCTTAGGGATATCATCTTCATGAACTCGGAGTTGATGATAACCCGAGCGAAGATCGATTTTTGAGAAGTGCTTAGCACCTTGAAGTTGATCAAATAAGTCATCGATTCTAGGGAGAGGATATCGGTTCTTCACAGTGAGCTTGTTTAATTCCCGGTAATCAATACACATTCTGAAGGACCCGTCTTTCTTTTTGACGAAGAGAACAGGAGCACCCCAAGGAGATTGACTAGGGCGAATGAAACCCTTCTCTTGGAGCTCCTTGAGTTGAGTTTGCAATTCTTGCATTTCGGTTAAGGCTAGTCTATACGGAGCTTTTGCTACGGGCGCGACTTCGGGGATAAGATTAATACGAAATCAAGTTCACGAGTTGGAGGTAATCCCGGTAAGTCATCCGGAAAAACATCGGGAAATTTACAAACAATAGGAACGGTCTTCAATTCTACCTTTGTGATGGTAGCACTAAAGACTTTAGGATTTGAGGAATCGGAGATTTCGCCTTGAACCCTAAGAATTCTACCGTTAGTCAAAGGTATCTTAACAACTCTCTCACCACAATCAATCATCGCATTTACCGCCGCTAACCAATCCATACCCACTATAATGTCAAAACTACCAATGTCAAGAGGCATGAGGTCAATGAAGAAATCGACATCTTCTAAAGTCAAGACACAGTCGCGAAGTATTTGACTAATTCTAGTTAGTGACCCATTTACCATTTCAATGTCAAGCACATAGTTTAGAGCACAAGGATGCACATCAATCAAAGGAACAAAGTTAGAGGACACGAGGCTATAATCGGCCCCGGAATCAAATAGAACGGTTGCATAGTGACCATTAAGGAGAAAGGTACCTGCTACTACGTTGGGATCGTTGCGGGATTCATTTGCATTGGCCGCAAAGGCTCGGCCGCGTGGTTGCACTTGTTGGCCTTGTTGTCCCCGGTTTTGGTTAGGCCCGACCATTTGTAGTTGGTTGGGGTGGACGGCTACTTGCACTTGTTGTCCCACCCATCGAGGACAATTATTACGGTAGTGGTCACGACTACCACATTCAAAACACTCGCCTCTTCTTTGATTACCTTGGGGAGGAACGACCCGAACATGAGCCACATTCATTGGGCCCGTTCTTGGAGCCCTACAATCTCTGGAGAGATGCCCCACTTGGTTACAATTAAAGCATGCTCTGCATTGGGCATTGGCGGGGTGATGTTGGTTGCATCTCCCACAGAAAGGATGGGGTCCAGTATAAGCTTTCCTGGCCGGTTCCACCGCCGCCATCACCCTACCCCTATTAGCATTTCTGGGGTCAAACCTTCCCATTTTCTTTACCCCACTCGACTCTCCCAGTTCTTTCCTCTTGTTTGTTGAGGATTTGCTCAAGACACCGCTCCTCAACAAGTCTTCAGTCACACTCCCGGCTTGGTTAACCGCATCGGCCAAAGAAGTAGGCATGTTAGAGTTTACATAAGATCGGACTTGAGGATTCAAGCCCAATACAAACTTCTGGATGGCCTGAGACTCGGAGCCCACCAAGTGAGGAATGAGGGTAGACAACTCTTGAAATCGTCTAACATAGCTCTTGTAATCGGCTCCCTCCATATTGAGATTAGCAAACTCAATGGTCAAGTTTTGTAGTTCATAGGGAGGACAAAACTTTGCCTTCACTTTGTCCTTGAAATCGACCCATTCCAAGTTATGAGTCCGTCCCAAGGTTATCTCTTGGTTCCACCAACTCAAGGCGTCATGCCTAAACATGCCGGATGCATAAGAAATCCGGTCGTCGTATGTGCAATGACTTCGTTCAATCACTGCCTCAATCTCTTCAAACCACCTTATACACTCAGTGGGACCACCTCTTCCATTAAACTCCGGTGCCCCACAGCTTTTAAAGTCCTTAAATATGCACCCCTGTCGATATCCCCCATATTGATTATACATGGGCATTCGGTTATCAACTCCCACTGGTTCCTCTTCTTCGTTTTCCACGGCCTGAGGTTGGGCATTTTCATTATTCATATTTTCTGGGGCTTCATTGTTTTGAGGCCCATTGTTTTGCCCAAGATTTGCCGTGACTTGAGCAATGATGGTTGGCATGATATTGGCGATCATTTGAGCGATCACCTCAGCCATATTTGGTTCAGGAACTTCACCACGACCCCTTCCTTGGCCTCTACCACGACCTCTACCACGGCCCCTACCACGACCTCTACCTCCTTGTACCTCCGGTTGGGCTTCCGGTTGAGGTTCCTCCTCTTCAGCCCTATAGTTCATTCCGGCTCTCCTTGGTCTCACCATTTCTATAAAACAAGTGACACGTTGACCCGAGAGTTAGTCTCAAATGCTCACATGTTAGTCACACATGTAGTCAATGCTCTCATACCGATACCACATACTCATTTCATATCATTAAGCTAAGGCAAGAGTGCTAGAATCCTATGAGATTGTTACTTAGCATGCCATCATGTCAATTTCATTTCAATCGTTCATTATTTATTCAAGTAATCATGCTCAAAACATCATGCAATCAATTAACTAACACGAATGATTCAAAGTATAATCTGAATTCGATATGCTCTTTGGTTATTGACCGGGTATGTATACAGGGTGTACCAATGGCTAACCCTCCACCTAATCAACTTCCATTAAGCATATCGGTTCCTTATTATACTTTAAGCCATGTATGCGCAATCCATGATGTGTGTGTGTGAGTGTGTGTTAATGGCGGTTTTAGAGAGAAAAAGTAGAGAGAGAGAGTAGAGAGAGAATCAGTGAAAGTTTGGATAGTATTATGGGTTCAAAAGACAAGTTACATATCATCTATGGGAGGGGGAGGAGACGAAGCTTCGAGCTTAACACTGATACCCCTGCTAATACTATTTTTTGTTTTGTTTTTTTTCCGGTTTTTTTTTTGTTTTTTGAATTACAATAAACTCCATATTTATTTCTAACAATCTCCCCCTTGGTGTTGAATTGTAAATGTTGCATCGTCTTCGGTCTTTAAATAACATGATGAGCCCATTTGTTGAAAATCTTCAATGTTGATTGGACTTTGAAGCTTTCTCATTGTCTTCAATGTCTTGTATCAACCTTGACTTTGAATCTTCTCAACAAACAAATATATTTGACGATGACTTATTAAATCTTGATCTTCTCTTGCAACTTTGAATACTTTGGAAGCATCGTTGAAATCTTTGTAGCTTTTGAGCTTTCACAACTTGAAATTTTGAATGTTGATTTCAACTTGATGTTGCTTGGAGAAGTAACTTCAAACTTTGAGTAGCATGCGGAAGCTTGGTTTTGACTTTGAATTCCTTGAATTCTTTTGTTATTGCGGAAGCTTGATTTAACTTTGAATTCTTTTCGCTTTGCGGAAGCTTGGTTTTGACTATGAAATCTCATTTCTTGGTCTAACTTGTCTCTGAATCAACAATCATCTTGGAACACTCAATTCTTTGATCAATAAACATTTGCTCCCCCTCAATCAAACAACTATCTCGGAGCAAATTATTCAATAAAAAATCTTTAATCTCTTGCTCCCCCTCGAACAAACAATCATTTCGGAGCATATTTAACGAATCATGAGTTTACTCTTGCTCCCTCTCAAATGAACAATCTTTGGATCTTAACAATCCAAGTATCTATCAAAAGAACAATCTTCATTCAATCTCAAACTTTTCTAATCATCAAACAAATGGTCAATTATTCAATAAATCTTTCAAATATTGACCATGTACATCATCTTGAATATACTCGATCTCGAATCAATCCTTTAACTTTCTTGAAACAATCTCTCAACTTAGCACGATAATTATTCACTCTCTTCACCTAAACTAACGATTCTTTGAACATCCAAACACAACAATCATCCTTGAACAAATTCTACCAATCAAATTCTACCTATATCCTTGAACTCTATCTATCAATCATATAATCATTTCTCCCCCTTATGATGAAAATGTGAAACGGTTTCATCATACAATAATGATTGATAGCATAAACGGTAGATAACAACAAACAACAAGCAAACAAATTAACCCAACCCAATTCCCAATTCCCAATGAACCTATTGGTGAACTAGAATGTAAGGTTGCGGTTTTGGAAAAAGATTTTAATAGGGTGTTTGTGTTCTTTGTGTTTGTGTGAAGAGAAATGAAATCCGGATAAAAATGATCCGTTAACACAACCAAAAATCAAAAGGATTGATGGTGTGGCCTAAAAATACGATTACTATTTTTAGGACTTCCCATTATCATTGAGAAATGCACAAAGCTTATCTCTAAATGGTTCGGTCTATGGCTTTTCAACCGATAGATTGCTTTAAAGAATGTAATTCATGGTCAGTGTCACAAGGCGTTCGATGACCATGTCTTACTATCCTCAAAGACTTTTGGGAAATATAATCCGAGGTCACATAGACTTCTCGTTTACTCAGCAAATTCATAAAATGAAAATGTGAGACCTACGTTCAACGTTGGAAAAGAAGTTAGCATTGGTAGGATTTCCATTCGATCATCGTGGAATATCAATAATATGATATCACTACGAATGTTCCGGCAATATCACAAAGATATGCGATGTCACAAAGACATATAAAGACTCATTGTGTCTTAGTCAAATGAAAGAATATTTCAAGTACGCTCTAGACTCGAAAAGTGATCAAATGAAGTCGGGGACCGGAGCAGAGTGTCTCCCTTTTTCAATATCAACATCTTCTAAATGAAGAGTCGATAGAAATGTGAAAATCTCCGTGAGAATAAAACAAGAATTTGTTAAGAAATACTTGAGTGGTTAGGGAAAGATGTGCATTGCTTCACTGGGGAGGGCATTCATTTCTTTTAGCCCTTTCTCACATCATCATTTCACCTTAACCTCTCACTTTTTGACAACTCCCTCATGTCCTATTTGCACAAACATCATCACGCTCATATACCCTCACAATCTAGAATAGAGAATGTAACTCCGGGGTTAGATCTCATCGGCGATGACAAGATCATGGAGTATTTATGAGTGACCTAAACTCTCATGTGCAAATCTAACACCGAACTTCTTTGAATTTGATCGAAAATGGTTTGAAAATCTTCCAAAGTGTTTTAAGATGGAAAATGAGTTTAAACACTTGGAAGTTTTGGTTTTATAAACAAACTCCCCCTAAATATATGCATGATATAAACAACGGTTTTTGCATATAAAGGGTGAGTAAAAGGTTTGAAAGTTACTCACAAACATTAAAACTGAGACTACAAAGGCAGTACACAAAGGCGTTCGATGCCTTGTATCTCATCCTAATACTTTGTGAGAAACTAAAAGACAAAGTAAATAAAAATAATGAAAAAAAAAACTTTTTGGTTTTAGAACGGGTTATACACTGAAGTGTGCATAAGCCACTTTTCATCAAATCATTTGGAAATCACTTTTGGAACCCATTTGAAATTGGGTCCAATAGTTTTTGAATTCTTGAAAGTCCAAATGTACGTCTCATCGATTTGATGAATCGAAGTTGCATTCCACGAGGAACTAAAACCCGGTGGTTTAGTTGAAAAGAGTTTTCGTGGAAGCAACGGTGAAAAATCATTTGATTTCTTTGAAAAACTTCCAATCTTGGGAGATTGATTTGGAAAATGATTTTTCGAAGCAAAATCATTCACTTTGTGCACAACTGCTTTCACAGGTTTTGGTGCAAGATCAAAAAGTTCCGAAAAAGAATATGTGAATGATTTTGACTCAGTTGACTTATCTTTTGAAATCGGTTTCCATTTTGATTTTGTCAACTGAGATTTTGCTTGAGAAAGATGTTTAGAATTATCCTCGAAGGATAGAAAAGAGACCAAAGTAGTTGTTCCATCAAAATTTGGTTTCTTAGTGTACTTCTTACCCTTTTGCAAGGAGTAATTAGTAAACTGAGAGACTTTTCTTTCAAAAGGTTTTGAAGATTTACCCGTGTAAACCTTCTTTGGAACATCAGGATCAGTCTGAATAGAAGTTTCAACAATCTCAACCTTATCACAATCAGTCTGCACAGAAGAATTCACAAACATGGGACAATTAGTTTGAGTACAAACATCAATCATGACTTTGGGAAGGTCAGAATTCACAGATTTGGTTTGTGTGTGCAATTCAATCTCAAGGTTGAAAATTTTCTTTGTCAAAGTTGTTTCTTTTGACTGAAATTGCAAACACTTGTCTTCAAGACACTTGATTTTAGCACAAAAAGTGGATCTTTCTTTTTCAATTGTGGTCTCATTAATGGTGGATTTGTTTCGCAACTCATGGTTTAGCTCAGAAATCTTTTGTTGCCAAACAAATTCGTTTGATTGATTGTCCAAAACAGTTTTATTGAGCTCTTTGGAAGAATTGTCCAACTCATTTGTTAATTTGAAAATCTTTGATTACAAATGATCATTTTCTTTTTGAAGACTTTCCATGTTGGACAAAATGAGATCATTTGCAGATTTGAGCTCTTTGTTTTCAGATTTGAGTTGGTCAATTTCAAGTTGAAACTTTTGTATTGTGTCATTATTGGTTCAATTCTCACCCAAAGTGACTCTTTACTCATCAAAGCATCTAACACTATCTCAAAAAACTTATTCGGTATTGTAGTTGACATTTTGAATCAAAACTTGATGATTGGCCCAATGGAAAAAACAACCAAAAACTTTTAGCCTAAAGAAAATTAGTCCAATAAACAATTTCGGCCCAAATAATATCTAGTACAAAATCTGGCCCAAAAACCTTAGCCCAACAGATTAAAAAAACTTAAAAAAATATTGATTTTTCTATTTGTACTGGATGCAGAGCAAAAATCTCTGCAAATAGAACAAGTAGAAATTTTGAAAATTTTGATTTTCTGCCCTCGTGAAGAATATTGGTTAAAAATGGTATTGAAATAATTTTCTTAAAAAATTTTGATTTGGAAATTTTAAAAACAACTAAGTGTCGAGCTTATTCCTCTGCAAATGGTGTAAGTGACCAAGTCGCAACCCAAGTACTCTGATCAACAATCAATTTCAACTGAATGCCGAGCTTAAATCTCTGCAAACAGCACAACTAAGAAAGTTACTTGGTCGAAGAATCAAATTCAACTATTTGCCGAGCAAATATCTCTGCAAATAGCACAAATAGAACTTGTACTTGGTCGCAACAACCAAAAACCCTTGTTTGCCAAGCTTAAACCTCTGCAAATAGAACAAGTAGCACCAGTCTTGATCAAAACTTCTCAAATCAACTATTTGCCGAGCAATGAGCTCTGCAAATAGAACAAGTAGAAATTTTGAAAATTTTAATTTTCTTGATCAACTATTTGCCGAGCAAAAAGCTCTGCAAATAGAACAAGTAAGAAATTTTGAAAATTTTAATTTTCTTGAAATAACTATTTGCCGAGCAAAAAGCTCTGCAAATAGTTCAATTAGCACCAATACTTAAACAAATTTCTTGAAATAACTATTTGCCGAGCAAAAAGCTCTGCAAATAGAACAAGTAAGAAATTTTGGAAATTTTAATTTTCTTGAAATAACTATTTGCCGAGCAAAAAGCTCTGCAAATAGAACAAGAGCACAACACTTAACCAAATTTCTTGAAATAACTATTTGCCGAGCAATAAGCTCTGCAAATAGAACAAGTGAAGATCCAGTACTTAGCCAAAATTTCTGAAACACGTATTTGCCGAGCAAACTGCTCTGCAAATAGTACAAGTAAGAACAACACTTTAGCCAATGACTTCTGCAAATACGAGTAACCAATACACGACAAAATAGTCGGTTACTGGTTATCTTCTTCGTTCAGCCAAACCCTTATTTGCAGAGAAAACTGTAAATCTTCGATAACTTCTTCATTTTTGAGAATTAAAAGTCGTATTTTATATCAAAATGATCAGAAATCCAATGCGCATAAATCCTCGAACAAATTAGATGCTAATTTCAACTGAAATTCAAACCCACACGAACATGCGATTTGTAGAGCTCGAACGAAAACGACTCAAATGATGAAATTAGCTTCTGAAATTGATAGCGAAGGAAGATATACAGATATAAAATCGATCGGTGAACAAAATTCGAACAAAAACACACTTAATTTGCAGGAATCACTGAAACAGTGAGCTCTGCAAATGAACCTTTCAGAAAAACAACTCAAATTCTGAAATTAAGCACAAAATAAGCTTGTAATAAGCTTGTGGATCGTTCAGCAACTCTGATTGTGCTCTGATACCAATTGTAATGAATAGAATTCGAGCTTTTGTGTGTGTAAGTGTGTGTGTTAATGGCGGTTTCTAGAGAGAGAAGTAGAGAGAGAGTAGAGAGATGTCAGGGAAAGATTGGATTGTATTATGGGGTGAAAGGTTTCAATAATACAAGAGTTCTTCACAAGGTTAGTCATAAATGACTTATGGGAGGGGTATTTATACTAATCTCTATCTTAACACTAATACCCCTTCTAATACTAGAGTTTACAATTAAACACCATATTTATTTCTAACATACTTTAAGCCACACGTGCGCAATCCACGATGTCATTAACTTGCTATAATGTTGGGTAACCATAAAAGAGTTGATCAGGTTCTTTTAGGGTTGCCACAATATTATACTAAGTTAATGGCATCACTTAATTTTCCCTAAATCATCAAATTAGCTCCAATCAATAACAACAACAAACCATATTAACCACATTCATCACATTGAATTCAAGCTATCACACAAGTGGTCTTAACTACGAACTCACACGGGGATTCACATAATTCACATTGCACACGAATTTCCTAATCATGCATGCTATATGAAGAGTTTTAACTTAAGCCGTAGTCTAGGTCAAACCGCCTAATTCTCTACGACCACGCATGGGCCACCATTCTGTAACACCCCAAGCCGAGGCTCGAAATATCACGGAAATCATATAGCACAAGGTGGAATTACAATAGAACAAGAACTAAATGCAATTAAAGATTCAGTGAATCCAATACAAAACGAAACAAGTACCAAAATACATAAGGAGCAAATAGCCATCAACGTTTACAAAAGAACATCTCAAAGATGGCAAATCGATCCTAAGTATAATGCAAAAGAGAAGGTCGATGAATCCTTGATTCATGAAGTCCAAAGCCCGGGTTAAACAGCAAGCAAGCAACTAAACTCCACGTCCGGGGAGAACCTGATTACCTGAAAAGTGTACTAAGCATAGTCAACACAAGGTTGGTGAGTTCGTAGTAATGGTCCAATAAGAACCAGCGTCAATAATCCCAATGTACGAGTAGAGGCTAGACATGACTTGCAATGAGCTCCAAGTAATACAATAACGTCCAACAACAAGATTACACAAGGCAAGCAAGTGTATAATAGGAATGCACAGATGATATACGAATCAATGCAAGTACGGAATGCATAAATAAGCCAACATGCCTATCTTATGCGTGAACTCAAGTCACCTATGCAACGATACCCGCCTGTCATCACAATGAACAAGGCTGTATCTCAAAAACATCGAGATATATATGTCTATATACTCGGGATCATGAACTCTTCATCCATCAGATAGTGTATACATCTATACACTTGGATATAGGCACTCCTCAACCGAGGGATTTTGTACAATGTATGCATGCTTACCATCAATCGTATATGCATCAATTACAATCGTCTGTCATGAACCAACAATCAATATTCGTCAATCATAAACCAATAATCACAAATCAAACCAACTATACGTACATACACTTAAGAGGATTCTACTTCCTTCGAGTCCCAGATGCTTATATTTAGGGTCACCCGCAGCCTTCCCACCACATCTAAAACCCAATGAAGGCATAACCGACTTCCATGTATGTACGTCTATCCTAATATTAATGAAATACTTAACAAACATAAACCAAGTCATTCAAACGAAATGAACCGTCACATCAATCCAATAACTAGAACAATCAATCAATCAATCAACGAATGCAAGTAAACACGCAAGTTTACACTTTTCAGCCCGAATCTCAAGCGAGTAGGGAGATACGAAACTCACCTTGATTGGTTAAGAAAAGCTAAGATTGATATAGAGTCAAGTTATTGTCGTACAATGTTCTCCTCGCGTCCAACACCTAAATATCGATCATATACATGCACATTAACATTCATAAACACGTATACATAACTTATCAATTTCACGGCAAAACCCTAATTAGGTTCCAAAGTGGTTCTCGACGTTAAGTGACTTCTAAGACTCTAAATCATTGTTAAATAAGTTAAGAAGTGATTTAGAACGATGCTCGAAGCGTTATTAGGGTTCTGGAAGTCAAACTAGGTCAAACAGGAAATTCAGCAACAAAGGGGGCGTAACCTACGCCCTAAACTGGCGTAGGTTACGGTGGTTCAAAACCACCTAGCGTAAGCTACGGTCAACGAGGTGTAAGGTACGGTGCCCTGGAAGGTTCAACATTTTGGCGTCTGGAGTGGCGTAAACTGTGGGATTTTGGCGTAAGGTCCATTTGAAGATAGGGGTAAGCGTAAGCTACGGCCAGAATGGCGTAACCTACGCCCAAGAAATTAGGCCTAGCGTAACCTACGCCCCATAGGGCCGTAGGTTACGCCCCATACTGGGCAGCAACACGACCAGCAGCAGTTTATGCAGAAAATCAAGAACCCAAAACCCTAAATCGACATTTAAGGTTACAAGACTCGTTTTGATGATACATTTGACATTCTAACACCTAAATACACTTGCCCAAACCCGTATTTCCATCCATAACATCGTCAAATTCACCAAATCGATCAAACCCTAATAAAACCCTAAATTGACCCAAAACTCATTTTAAGGCGATTTAGAACTTGTAAATGTACGAGGTGACTAGAAACGAGTAAACTAACATAAATAAAAGTAAATGGGATGAATTAGACTTACCAAAACTTCCTTCTTGAGCTCAAACCCGAAATTAGGTCAAATGGGTAAAATGTGAGAACTTTCACCTTTGATTCTTCGATAAGACGATAATGTGGTATAGATGGCGATGATTCTAGTGTTATATCAGTTTCAAAACACCAATTGATGTTAGAGAGGTGAAGAATTGAAATGGGTTTTGGTCTTGCCTTTTACTTGAGAGAAAGAGAGGAAGAGAGAAAGATAAGAAATGAAAGGGGGAGAAGGAGATAAGGAGGGAAATGGGTCATTGGTGGCTGGTGGGTCATGGACTACCCACGGGCCGACCCGTTTCTCTTTTCTAGCCAATTTACAATCGTTACACATTTAAACACCGATCAAAACATATTATCGTCCCGAATATAACACATTGTCAATTAATTCACAAAACGACCCAAATAATTCATTAACTTAAATTGTTAGTCATATTACACGAAAAGTCAACGGGTCAAAACTCACGGATGTTACATTAACTTTTGGCCTTTTAGTTCTTTGATATCATTTTGTATTGTTTATAAATTAGGGGCGTTACAGAATGGTATCAGAACATAGGTTCCTTCCTGTAGAAACTTAAACCTAAGTTATGGCCTGTGAGATTTGGGTAGACTTTGGGTTAGGATCTTTCTTTCAATTTCGAGGTCGAAATTTTTTAAGTAGGTGGAGTTGTAATATCCTCTAAAATCCAAACCAATGTAAATTGATAAAAAGTAAACATAATTTTAAAGATTAAATTGTTCTAAGTTTAATATAATGTTAGGACCAGTTCACCTGGTAAACTGGCCAGTCTCCAGTTGCATCTGGAGACCCAATGAAACTGTCCAGTGAAACTGGAGACCTAGATGATTTGTCGAGAAATATATTGAAGTCCAGTTGCACCGTACAGTCAACGCAACTAAAGACTTCCTCCAGTTGAGAACTGACCAAGTTGAAGAATCATTCCAGTTGAAGTCGAAGACAACAAATGGAAGATAGAGAATGACAATGGCAGCGAAGCCCAGTTGACATTCTAGTCAGTTACAAACTGGAGACCATCAGTGGAAAGCCCTTACAAAGCTTTACATTGATTACGAGGAATTGACTTTTATGCTTTATATACCTTTACCCGGATAATAAGATTTATCTTATTATTTAATTGCAAAAAGGTACATAAAGGTGGTTGAGTAAAGTTGCTTTATCATGCGACTTTACACTGCTTTTTAAGGAATTAAATGCTATTCCTTAAATGATCTCAACCACATTTGTACGGCTAAAGTTAACATCCCAATGTTAACTTTGCCTATAAATACAAGTCATTGCACAACCAAGAATACTACTTCTATCGAACAAGTTCTCTCGAACAACTTCTTCGAATACACTTCGATAGAATTCACACTTTGCAAACCTGCAATATTCTTGGTGAAGTTGTGCAATATTCTCTCAATCGCTAAAAGGAACATTTCACAACTTTAAGTGTTTCGATTGTTTAGAGAAATTCCGAGTGTAGATCAATTGTAGTTCATAGGTTGTTAGGATATTTACATTCTTGTATTATCTTGGTTCCACAACAACCTTGTAATTTATTTAACATCAATAAATAAATTACACATTGAAAATTACATATTGTCTCATCAAGTTATCTTACAAGTATTTTGTATTATTGCATTGTTCTTTACTTATTGTCATTTAAATAAGTAATCTATCTAGAACTTGGTATATACACACTGCAACTGGTCATCTCCAGTTCAGTGCATATATTGCAAAGTAACTCCACCATCGACATAGAGGTGTCTTCAGGTAGTGCCATCTATTGAGTTGGGACTTACAAGTGGTATCAGAGCAGAAGGCTAATAAACTTGCCTAGATCTGCTAAGATGAACACTACTGAAGGTGGAGATGGTTCTGGTTCAGGTGAAACCCCCTTGAATAATAATGCACAACCTTTTCAAAATGTTAATTCTAACCCTCCTCCTCCTACTGCCCCAAACCACGTCCATGTACACTATTCTAACACTCCTGTTCCTAAATTCGATGGAAACAGTGAGACTTTTGGTACATGGAAGGCTAGAATGCTTTTGCATTTTGGTAGGATTGAAAGGTATATGTTGAAAATCCTTAAGGATGGACCATATATACCCATGTCCCTTAGGGTCAGTCCTCTTCTAGATCCAACTGGAAGAAGAGGTTCAAGAGAAAAGCTCGAAGACCATTGGTCTGATGAGTATCGTAGACTTGTTGATCTGGACACCAGACTCAAAAACATGATCCTTGGAGCTGTCCCTGAAGATCTAATTCCAACACTTGTGTTGTTCCCCAGTGCAAAGTCAATGTGGGATGAATTAGTTATTCAGTTTGAAGGAGGTGATGACAATATTGTCACCAGGAAAGTTGCCTTGAACAAGAAGTATGAATCCTTCATTGCCTTGCCCAATGAAAGTCTAACTGGTACATACACCAGATTTTCTAGCCTCATTAATCAGCTGAGAGGCTTGGGTGTAGAGAAGGATGAGGATATTCTTCTTGAGAAGTTTTGTGATATTCTTCCTTCCAAATGGGAAAACATGGTTCTTGTCTTGAGACAAGGTAAAACCTTGCACAACCATACTCTTGCATCGCTCTATGGAGCCTTCAGATTCACTGAAGATAACAATGCTGCAAGACTGGTGGCTGAGCAAGATGCCATGAACCATACCCAGAGTTCCAAGGTTGCTAGTGTACCTGAGCGACCTTGTGCTGCCTTAATGTCTGCAGAGAGTGTCCAGGCACACTCAATGAAGGAGATGTTAAACAGTTTCTTGAACTCTGGCCTGACCACTGAAAACAGTGATGGTTGTAATGAAACTGACGATGATGATCTGGTCGCCATGATTGCTAAAACCTTTAACAGGTTTAAGCATAAATCTAAAAGATTTAATGGCCCCAACAATGCTTCCAGCTCCAGCTCTCTGGATAAGACCAATCTTACATGCTATAAGTGTGGCAAGAAAGGTTATTTTATGAAGGAATGCAGATCTAGTCAGTTGAACAACCAAACTGGCCCCCCTGTCCCTAATTTCAATCGGCCTGATGATAGCTACAAAGCTAAATACAAGAAGCTTAAGGCCCAGATTTCCCTCCTGTCCATGGAAAAGGAAAAGGATCAGTGCTTAATGGCACAAACTGAGGGAAAATGGAGTACTCTGATGACTCATCAGTTGATGAAGAAGAGGAAAGGGACATGTGTTTCATGGCCTTGGAAGATCAACAGCAGCAGCACGTGGCAAAAGAAGATATCATCACTGGAAGATGGGTGGACATCTGTAACACCCCAACATGGCGGAATCATGGGGTATCACTTAGAAAAGCACAGCACGACATGGGAATTATGTAGAATCAAACTATATGAAAACATAGGATTGAAACAATCCTTAAACTTGTACAAACATATACAATCATCAACATTCATCGAAATACATGTTCAATCAATAATAAAAGGCAATTCAATCGATAGTAGTTGATCCTAAAAGTAACCCATAAAAGGGAAGTAAGG
>CM067170.1:6590592-6614269 GCA_034093135.1 Erigeron breviscapus | reverse complement strand
AGACTTGAGCTTTTGCCATATCCTCAAACATTTTCCAAAGCTCACTTGAAGTCTTGTAACTAATACTTCCCCCACAAGTCATCACCATTTTCTCATAGTTTTCCCTATTCATCCCATCTAAGAATATACCCACAATTTCGGTGTCACTCACCCCATGCCCGGGACATTCCCACAAAATATCCTTCATTCTTAACCACGCCTCAAGTATAGACTCATCCTCATCTTGCCTAAAAGAACGAATAACAAGTCTAAGTTCTCTTTCCCGATTAGCCAGAAAGAATCTCTCAATCAAAGCTTCTCTAACCGCATCCCATGTAATCAAACTATCCGGTGCTAAACCTTTCAACCATTTATGAGCCTCTCCCGTGAGAGACATAGGAAAAAGCTTCATCTTGACATTGTTGCCTTGGTTTTCCCCATAGTTGAATAATTGCAAATCATCTCAAACTTTTCAAGATGCTCATGAGGATCTCTTTTATGTCTTCCATCAAAGCACAAGTCCTTAACCATTTGCAAATGGTTACCTTTCACCGTGAAAGTGTCAATTTCGGGTGCTCGGATGGCCGATTGGCAAGAAGTTGATATGGTTCGAGGAAGGTCCTCGATCTTGGTATGAAAAAGGTCGGGTGGATTTTGTTGACCGGCCATGTTGACGGTTGGTTTTGGTGATTCGGGTGGAGTAGGTGTTTTATCGGAAATTGGTTCTTCTTTTTCGGAATAGTATCCCCACTCGTTACTTCCCGACTCGTAATAAGTCTCGTGAAGTATGTGGTTGGGTTTGGGTCTAGGAGTGGTGTCTATGTAAAATGGTGCGGATGATGACGGTTGTGATGTTTGTGTTTTGGTGCGCTTTTTGAGTTTGTCGGGGTTAGATGTGGCCTTCACTAATGGTTTCCCAGAAGCTCGAGTGCTCATCCACTACCTGAAAATAATCTGCGAACACAACACAACAAACAAAAACCTTAATAGCACCTGAGGTACAATTAAAACAAACTAAAAATAAAATAAAGCAAGTAACTTCTCCGTGCAAGCACGAAAAAGGATCGATTCACATAATCTCAACCAAAAGTACTTAAAAATCAATCCCCGACAGCGGTGCCAAAAACTTGATGTGTGAAATCTAGTTTAAAAATTTGTAACAAGATCTACCGCTAACTGACTACAACACACTTACGGGCAGTGTACCCGTTCGTATGTAATATAGTTAATTGGTAAGACCAGGATCGAACACAAGGACTGAAAGTTGCACTAAAGGTGGTAAAATGTAAATCAAGAGAAAGTTTGGTTTCTGACCGAGTTGTCACTTTGCGTTTTGAGAAGTTAGTTTGCAAAAATGAAAGCTAGTTAGTAATTCCAAGGAATTAGTCGAAAATAGTTTTAGTTGTAAACAATGATTAAAAAGCCATCTATGTCGAATCCGCTCCACAAGAAGTCTAGGTTGCATATGGGTTAAGCTCAAAATTCATAAATGTTGGTGATAATAATCGTGACAAGACAAGAACACAAACGGGTGCACTACGTTTGTAAAATCGACTAAATCACCTAATCAATCCAATTTCTTGCAACAAGTGGTACCAGCAACCCTATTACAATTCCTTGAACTAACTAGTTTGTTTGATTATTTAAGTAACAATTTTATCTTTGTGAAAGAAACGTGGTACCACCAACCGTTAAATCCACTTAACAAAGTAACTTCTATTAAACTTGTATCCTTTACTATCATACCATGACCTAGCAAGAGTTGTTCATAGACAAACAACTAAAATAATACTTGCATTCAACTAGTACCACTATCGAAGAACACAAATATCACCAAGTACACAAGATTAAGTAAAAGAAATTACTTCATTAAGATCTTGACAAAATGTTAAGTAAAACCAACTTGAATTCAAAATATTATGCAACCATAACTAATTATTTCACTTCATCTTCATAGATGTATAGAGATTTAGCTACTCATAATGAAAAGAGCTAAAGATTCAAATAAAAAGGAAGACATAATGTACCAAATATGAAGTAATAATCCAAATCGAGGTAACAATGTAGCTACAATCACTAAACAAGAGCCAAAATTAATCTTCAAGTCTTCAAATGATGTTGGAGTAGTGAAAAACCCTTAGAAAACCCTCAAAAACGGCTGGAGAAAAGTGTGTAAGCTCAAAGTGTCCAAGATTAGGTTTAGGGTTGAGTGGTAGTTGGTATTTATACCCCAAGAGAGAGAAAATCGTGATGTCAGACAGAAATTGCGCCACGAGGGTCTCAGGTCGCGCCACAAGGATTGTGTCTGAGCAAATCTGGTCGAAAAGCTGCAAAACTCACGCCGCGATGTCCTGGGTCGCGCCGCGACTGAAGATCAACAAGGACTCGCGCCGCGAGGCTTCAAACTCACGCCGCGAGTTGCTCCTGAATTCGCCATTTCAGCTTCGTTTTCGACCATGCTTTATCCGTGAGTGCCTTTGGACCATTTCCAAGTCGTTTTCTACCATTTGTAAGTGAAATACCTGCTTTAGACCTGAAATCACTAGCAAATACCATAAAGCACCACAAAACATGTATAAACGGCTATCAAACGTGTATAAAACGTCCAAATAAGATGTGAGAAATATGTATAAATTGAGACACATCACCAATTCAGCAAAAAATGAGACGTTATCGACAACGAAACGACATTAAATGCTTACTAGTACTAAAATTCCTTCTATCATAAGTTATAAAAAATAGACACAACATCAAAAATACAATACAATTTATATTCACCAAGTAAAAAGATCGATAAGTTTTTTAAACAAATATAAAAATCTACTTGAATCTAATATCTAAGCAAACCTTTAATAGAAGTTTGTTAGAGGCTAATGACGGTCAAGTGAGTACTAGTATATATATAAGATAGAATTTTTGGAAATGGACATATTTTAGGGGGTGTTTGTCAAAATAGTTTTTGGTAAATTTTTTTTATGAAAATAGGTATTCCGGTAATCCAATTACCGGACATACATTTTTTGGTCAAACCCGGTAACGGATTAACACATTTTATATAATCCGGTAATTGAAAAACCGGAATAGCAGAGGAGCAGGTGTGATTTGACAATGATTTCACAAGACATGGAGAGTGAATAGTGTGTTGTGGTGCGTTCCTCGAGGCTGGTAATTGAAAAAACCGGAATAACGCTACGTGACAAAACTACATGCATGCAATCAAACACTTCAAAAGTTTATATATACATGCAAATTTTCAGAAGTTCCATACGCAAACATTTGCAAACTTCAAACTTTCTCTCAAATATTTATTATCCATCATCATTCAAATTTCCAAAACACAAATGGCATCTCTAAATGTTACCTGTGTCCCAAGAGTCCAAGATTTATTGTGGTTACAAGCCGAAGATTCCCATCGCTCATATAACATATTCAACGACCGCCCTGTGAGTTTTCTAAGACATAGAACAGCCGATGGAGGGCTGGATGACACATTCACGAGAACCTTCCACGCGAATGTCGTCCAGCATACCAGGAATGCTGGTTTTGAGGGTGTATTTGTGGCATGTGTTCACAGAGTCGATCATCCATTGATAAACGCCTTGGCGGAGAGATGGCGTCCAGAGACAAATACATTTCATTTTCCTATTGGTGAAGCAACTGTGACCTTACAAGATGTCCAGGTCATATGGGGTTTACCTATAGATGGACCAGCAGTGACTGGTGAATGGGTTACAGAAACAAGGAATGTTGATTACTGGAATGATTTGTGTTTTCAGTATCTGGGGTTTTTTCCTACTGATGTAGAGGATGATGATGACTTGACAAACGGTAAAATCAAGTTAAATACCTTAAACGTACACATACGCATGGATATCGACGTAAATAATGATCAACAGTGCCAGCATCAAGCTAGAATGATTATTCTAGGTCTTATTGGTTCAGCGGTGTTGAAAGATTCAAGCACCTATGATGTCAGTTTAAATTATTTGCAGTACCTTGATGTAACACCCGTCGTTTAAAAATATGGGTTTTCAAAAACTTTTCACCTAACGGTGTTAAATTGCGGAAGTAAAGACTGTAAAAGTCAAAACCGATAGAAACATTTCAGTTTCTGCATTTATTTGGTGTTACTTGTCATATCAAACAATAGTTCAAATGAAAACCCAACGGTTGCCCAACATAAAACAACCGTTCACACATCACTACATAAATTCGACATTAAATACGAAATGTAATGAATGTCTAAAGAAAGCATCGTCTAAGGGTAGCTAAGGCTCCTGCATTGCATCTACCCAAGCTCACACGTCCTGCATCTAGATTCCATCAAGCTAAACCTGAGGGAACAACCACATTAAAGAAACAAGTGTTAGCTATAAGAATAGCTAAGTAAGATAACACTTAATTTAAAAGCATTTGTCCAATTAAAACAATCTTCATTATTAGACAAGTTTTATTAGGCACAACACACATCACACGTTCACACATATACTGCATTTCAACTTCGTTTCAATTAGGATAATCATCCTAAAGGTGCCTATCCTGCATTAGTTCACACATTGTCACACGTATCTTCGTTAACTGCATATAAGTGTGCCCTGCATCACACCCGACTGGATGATTAGTCAAAAGACTACCCATCTTACGTCGTTAAGGAATGGCAAGCCAATCCTTGAGTAATCCGTATGTGGAGGTTGGTCAAACCTCTCGTATTACTCGCCCTGCGTTATAAAGACCATGTTGCGAGGAGCCACCCAAGCAACAACTGCATCTACGCACTCGCCCGGCTAAGGCTAGTACGGGTTAAGCTTAACACTTTTCACTGCATCTGTTTTATGAGCTCAATTTCACACACATATAGATTGGGTCCCTGCATTCCCAAACATTCACACACATATAGTCTAGGTAACACACATTCCTAGACATTCACACACTTTAACTTCATTACGTTTGGATCCTTAAACGTGCAAGTGACATAGCAACCTAGCAAGTCTAGTGAACTAGGCGTACAAGTCAAGCATGCATATCACACATCAACTTCATTTCTATACATCATGCATATAAAGATACTTCATTAAACTACATCAACTGCATAGCTACATACTACATTAAGCAATACTGCATTACACTACAATAGGGACTGCATCTCAGGTCTCATGGTCAACTGCATAACCCATAATACCTCCCAAGTAACCCATATGCCCACATGCAATATAAAGATACCGAATGGAAGTGTATATGATTTGAAACCAGCTTTTAGTTGATCCCCCAGCGTGACAAAGTAGTGTATCTTACCTGGTTGTAGTACACGCGCACAAACAAGTAGCTAATTCCCTTTTTAATCAGATTGATTCCTAAATAACCAACCTCTAAATCTGAAAATACAATCAATACATCAATGATTACCTGCTTGACTCGATGATCGATCAATTTCAACACCAAAACACTCAATCGTTTAACATCGTTTTGAATGTTAATTAACCAAAACACCTTTTTAAGCCCTAATTACTTGCTAATTCCCTTTTTAATCAGATTGATTCCTAAATAACCAACCTCTAAATCTGAAAATACAATCAATACATCAATGATTACCTGCTTGACTCGATGATCGATCAATTTCAACACCAAAACACTCAATCGTTTAACATCGTTTTGAATGTTAATTAACCAAAACACCTTTTTAAGCCCTAATTACTTGCTAATTCCCTTTTTAATCAGATTGATTCCTAAATAACCAACCTCTAAATCTGAAAATACAATCAATACATCAATGATTACCTGCTTGACTCGATGATCGATCAATTTCAACACCAAAACACTCAATCGTTTAACATCGTTTTGAATGTTAATTAACCAAAACACCTTTTTAAGCCCTAATTACTTGCTAATTCCCTTTTTAATCAGATTGATTCCTAAATAACCAACCTCTAAATCTGAAAATACAATCAATACATCAATGATTACCTGCTTGACTCGATGATCGATCAATTTCAACACCAAAACACTCAATCGTTTAACATCGTTTTGAATGTTAATTAACCAAAACACCTTTTTAAGCCCTAATTACTTGCTAATTCCCTTTTTAATCAGATTGATTCCTAAATAACCAACCTCTAAATCTGAAAATACAATCAATACATCAATGATTACCTGCTTGACTCGATGATCGATCAATTTCAACACCAAAACACTCAATCGTTTAACATCGTTTTGAATGTTAATTAACCAAAACACCTTTTTAAGCCCTAATTACTTGCTAATTCCCTTTTTAATCAGATTGATTCCTAAATAACCAACCTCTAAATCTGAAAATACAATCAATACATCAATGATTACCTGCTTGACTCGATGATCGATCAATTTCAACACCAAAACACTCAATCGTTTAACATCGTTTTGAATGTTAATTAACCAAAACACCTTTTTAAGCCCTAATTACTTGCTAATTCCCTTTTTAATCAGATTGATTCCTAAATAACCAACCTCTAAATCTGAAAATACAATCAATACATCAATGATTACCTGCTTGACTCGATGATCGATCAATTTCAACACCAAAACACTCAATCGTTTAACATCGTTTTGAATGTTAATTAACCAAAACACCTTTTTAAGCCCTAATTACTTGCTAATTCCCTTTTTAATCAGATTGATTCCTAAATAACCAACCTCTAAATCTGAAAATACAATCAATACATCAATGATTACCTGCTTGACTCGATGATCGATCAATTTCAACACCAAAACACTCAATCGTTTAACCCCAAATCTTGAATAATTGCTTTAGGATTCAAGAAAGGATTAATTGCTTAATTATTTGATAATGGCTGCCAAAGTAGACCTAACTACACTTATCAAAACCTTAATCCCGTTTTTAGATTTCAACCTATGTCAAAATCAGTCCCTGGACTTCTAAACCCTTCATTATTGGTCACAAACTGCATTATTGACCATATACAACATTAGTCCTTCATTAGATGTCACTACATAGACATAAACCTTCATGTTTCACACATTTATACTACATTAATATTTAGGCTTCCAAGCCTCACACATAACACACATTAACTACGTATATGCATATATTCACACTAGACTTTTCGACACACACAAAGTTGACTTAACAGCGTTAGTCAAATCTTAAAGAAAAGTTTGGGATGTTACAATTACCTCCCCCTTAAGAGGATTCCGTCCCCGGAATCTCATCAGATAGGAACAACTCGGGATATTTCTCCTTCATTACTGCTTCAGTTTCCCAAGTCAAGCTTTCTCCATGATTATGCTTCCACTTTATCAAGACAAGTTCAATCACTTTTCGGCGTAACTTCTTTTGTTTTCTTCCAAGTATCGCTACCGGTTCGTCTACTATTTTCTTCATTGGGTCAATACTCACGTCTTTAATAGGAATCACACTCGACTCCTCAGCTAAACATTTCCTCAAGTAGGATACATGGAAGGTGTTGTGAATTCCATCCAATTCTGGAGGTAATTCCAACTGATATGCCACATCTTTAATGCGCTTCACCACTTTAAAAGGTCCAATAAATCTTGGACTCAACTTTCCCTTCTTTCCAAATCGGATAACTCCTTTCCAAGGTGATACTTTCAGCATCACTAAATCACCAACATTAAACTCAATCGGTCTCCTTTTCTTATCTGCATATGTTTTCTGCCTTTCCTTGCCACACGTAAGGCTTCTTTAGCTACATTAACCTTTTCAGAGGTAATTTCAATAATTTCGGGACCGGTCAACTGCTTTTCACCGGGCTCCATCCAACAACTTGGAGTTCTACACCTCCTTCCATATAACATTTCAAATGGTGGCATTCCAATACTTGCATGGTGACTATTATTATAAGCAAATTCAATCAACTTCAAGTGTTCATCCCATGCTCCACCGTATTCGAGTACACACGTTCTCAACATATCCTCCAAGGTTTGAATGGTTCTCTCACTTTGCCCATCGGTTTGGGGATGATAGGCGGTACTCAAATTTATTCTACTACCCAACTCCCGTTGAAGACCCTTCCAAAAGTTTGACACAAATCTCGAGTCTCGATCCGAAACAATAGATAAAGGGACTCCATGTTTCGCAACTACTTCATCAATGTACATCTTTGCCATCTTCGTTAAAGGCACATCTTGTCGGGTAGCTAGAAAATGAGCACTCTTCGTCAATCTATCTACAATCACCCATATCATATCATTCCCTTTCGGCGTTTTAGGTAGCTTCGTTACAAAGTCCATCGTGATATGATCCCATTTCCACTCGGGAATTTCTAATTGATGCAACAAACCATACGGCTTTTTATGGTCCGTTTTCACACGTGCACACGTCAAACACTTTGCTACAAAATGAGCTACTTCACCTTTAATATCCGGCCACCAATAAATCGGCTTCAAATCTGCATACATTTTGGTGACACCGGGATGCATCGAATACCTACTTCTATGGACCTCTTGAAGGATCTACTTTAATACCTTCCGATGTAATAACATGACCAAGAAACTGCACTTCTCGGAGCCAAAACTCACATTTAGAAAACTTTGCGTACAACTTCTTCTCCCTCAACACCTCCAAAACTGCTTTCAAATGCTCACGGTGTTCATCCTCTGACTTAGAATAGATCAAAATATCGTCAATAAACACAATAACAAAATGATCTAGAAAGGGGCGGCATACCCGATTCATTAAGTCCATAAACGCGGCTGGAGCATTGGTCAACCCAAATGGCATGACCAAGAACTCATAATGACCATATCTAGTCCGGAAAGCTGTCTTTGCTACATCTTCCTTCTTCACCTTTAACTGATGATAACCGGACCGCAAATCAATCTTTGAAGGATCTACTTTAATACCTTCCGATGTAATAACATGACCAAGAAACTGCACTTCTCGGAGCCAAAACTCACATTTAGAAAACTTTGCGTACAACTTCTTCTCCCTCAACACCTCCAAAACTGCTTTCAAATGCTCACGGTGTTCATCCTCTGACTTAGAATAGATCAAAATATCGTCAATAAACACAATAACAAAATGATCTAGAAAGGGGCGGCATACCCGATTCATTAAGTCCATAAACGCGGCTGGAGCATTGGTCAACCCAAATGGCATGACCAAGAAACTGCACTTCTCGGAGCCAAAACTCACATTTAGAAAACTTTGCGTACAACTTCTTCTCCCTCAACACCTCCAAAACTGCTTTCAAATGCTCACGGTGTTCATCCTCTGACTTAGAATAGATCAAAATATCGTCAATAAACACAATAACAAAATGATCTAGAAAGGGGCGGCATACCCGATTCATTAAGTCCATAAACGCGGCTGGAGCATTGGTCAACCCAAATGGCATGACCAAGAAACTGCACTTCTCGGAGCCAAAACTCACATTTAGAAAACTTTGCGTACAACTTCTTCTCCCTCAACACCTCCAAAACTGCTTTCAAATGCTCACGGTGTTCATCCTCTGACTTAGAATAGATCAAAATATCGTCAATAAACACAATAACAAAATGATCTAGAAAGGGGCGGCATACCCGATTCATTAAGTCCATAAACGCGGCTGGAGCATTGGTCAACCCAAATGGCATGACCAAGAACTCATAATGACCATATCTAGTCCGGAAAGCTGTCTTTGCTACATCTTCCTTCTTCACCTTTAACTGATGATAACCGGACCGCAAATCAATCTTTGAAGGATCTACTTTAATACCTTCCGATGTAATAACATGACCAAGAAACTGCACTTCTCGGAGCCAAAACTCACATTTAGAAAACTTTGCGTACAACTTCTTCTCCCTCAACACCTCCAAAACTGCTTTCAAATGCTCACGGTGTTCATCCTCTGACTTAGAATAGATCAAAATATCGTCAATAAACACAATAACAAAATGATCTAGAAAGGGGCGGCATACCCGATTCATTAAGTCCATAAACGCGGCTGGAGCATTGGTCAACCCAAATGGCATGACCAAGAAACTGCACTTCTCGGAGCCAAAACTCACATTTAGAAAACTTTGCGTACAACTTCTTCTCCCTCAACACCTCCAAAACTGCTTTCAAATGCTCACGGTGTTCATCCTCTGACTTAGAATAGATCAAAATATCGTCAATAAACACAATAACAAAATGATCTAGAAAGGGGCGGCATACCCGATTCATTAAGTCCATAAACGCGGCTGGAGCATTGGTCAACCCAAATGGCATGACCAAGAACTCATAATGACCATATCTAGTCCGGAAAGCTGTCTTTGCTACATCTTCCTTCTTCACCTTTAACTGATGATAACCGGACCGCAAATCAATCTTTGAAAAATACGAAGCACCATGTAGTTGATCAAAAAGATCATCAATTCTCGGGAGAGGATACTTATTCTTGACCGTTCGTTTGTTCAACTCACGGTAGTCAATACACATGCGCATTGATCCATCCTTCTTCTTAACAAAGAGAACCGGAGCTCCCCAAGGCGAGGAACTAGGTTGTATGAACCCTTTGTCAAGTAACTCCTGTAGTTGCGTCATTAATTCCTTCATTTCTGTAGGAGCTAATCGGTAAGGTGCTTTAGCAACGGGTGTAGCACCGGAATAAGATCTATCTGAAAAGTAACTTCACGATCGGGAGGAATACCGGGTAGATCATCGGGAAACACATCGGGGAAATTGGATACTACCTCAACACTAGCGATTGGAGACTTCTCTTTTCTTGCATCTATGACATAAGCCAAGAAATGGCTCTTGTTTTTCCTTATACATTTAATAGCTTTCATCATACTAATAATCTTTATTCCTCCTCTCTTCTTGTCTCCATACACCGTTATCACTTTACCCTCGGATATAGGCAATCGAATTATCTTTTGGGAACATAAAATACTAGCTTCATTTCTAGCCAACCAATCCATACCAATCACTACATCAAAACCACCTAAGGTAGTAGGCAATAGTTGAACCGGAAAAGAACGACCTTCAATCTCAATGTCACAATCGTCATATCCCACACGTATATTATTAACCGTACCATTAGCAATTTCTACCTCTAATGAACAATCTAAGGGAGTAGTGACTCTTTCTAGCTTAGGAGCAAATAATGTGGACACAAACGACCTATTTGCACCTGAATCAAATAAAACAGAGGCAGGCTTTGAGTTAACAAGGAAAGTACCACTTACCACTTCATCGTTGTTCCTTGCGTCGTCAACCGTCATTTGAAGAGCTCTCACTTTTGTTGCTGTCGTGGCGGTCTTCTTTCCAGCATTCTTCATCTGTGGACAATCGGCAATGAGATGACCCGTTTCTTGGCACTTGTAACAACGAGTCTTGTCCCTACATTCAGTGGCAAGATGTCCCGACTTCCCACACTTATGGCACCTTCTTGTCTTGTCGGTACAATGCCCTTCATGAATTGTCTTGCAAAATGTACACCATGACCCATTCTTCTTTTTATCTTTGTCACCGCTCGAACTACCACTTCCACGGAACTTCTTATTATTATTGTTATTGGAAGACCAATTAGACCTTCTTTTAAATCCCACTTTCTTGTCATCGACTTTCTCGGAACTTCTTATTATTATTGTTATTGGAAGACCAATTAGACCTTCTTTTAAATCCCACTTTCTTGTCATCGACTTTCTCAACTACTTTCTTGTCCGAAGCAAAATCATCGTCAAGCTTTTTAGACTCCTTGATTGCTTCAGTCAGAGTCTTGTGCTGCCTGCAGATACCTCGATAACTAGGAGGCAAACCATCAACATAGCAAGCAACCTGATCCGCATCAGTACGGAACAGATGGCCTACGAACTTCATCTTCTCCATAAAAGAACGAGCATAATCATTAATTTTGCCAACTTCAGCTGTCAAAGCACGGAACTCTTTTTCCATTTTACGCTGCTCATGTACTCCAATATATTCCTCAATGAATTTCTGCTTAAAGTCAGCCCACGTAATAGTAGATACCATAGCTGGAGTCATCGAAATAGTAATGCTCTTCCACCAGTCCCGAGCACCTTCTTTCAACATCCTACTAGCACACAACACTTTCTTATCCTCGGGACAATCACAAGCTTCAAAAACCATCTCAGTATCATCAAGCCATTCCATGCAACCTACTGCATTAAGTGTTCCATAGAATTTCTGAGCTCCACACTTCTGGAAACTTTCAAACTTGAATCGAGGGGCGTGAACATCATTAGGAGGAACCACATTAACATTAGCATGGGGAATAACAACATCATCGACCGGTGGCTCAGTGTGGTGAGAAGGCACAGAGTGACTGTTACCAGTTCCTTCTGCGTTAGCTGCCAACGCCTGATTCAACTGTTCTTGCGTTTGGGCCAACTGGGCCTGAAGAGTTAGCACAAGATTATACATCTCCGTCTGATTGGGAATCTGATCCACCGCTACATCGTTAACTCTCGGAGGATTGCCAGGTGGTGGAGGCATCGGACCCAATGAGCCTGGTTGATTAACACGGCGGGGGTTCACACGATTCACATTAACATTAGCAGCAGCATTAGCAGCATTAGGAGCACCTGCACCCGGATGGACAGGTGGAGTAACGCTAGCAGTAGCTCCGTCGCGTTGGATGTTGCGGTTGCGAGTGTTAACCATTTTCCTTCAATAAAATGGTGGAGTCGATAAGCGCAAAATAAAACAAAAAGCTCGTTGAGATAAGGCTAAAACATATCATCGTAACGTAAACATCTCGTAAGCCCTACTACACTCGCACTCATCCCAACCCATCCTACATCACATGTCATCTCTAGCTAAGGCATCCTACGAGTACCTAGCATGCACACCTTAAGTTTAAGTCCAAATCCTATGGTCAATAGGCCTTGGTTCACTTAAACTACTTCTCTGATACCAACTTGTAACACCCGTCGTTTAAAAATATGGGTTTTCAAAAACTTTTCACCTAACGGTGTTAAATTGCGGAAGTAAAGACTGTAAAAGTCAAAACCGATAGAAACATTTCGGTTTCTGCATTTATTTGGTGTTACTTGTCATATCAAACAATAGTTCAAATGAAAACCCAACGGTTGCCCAACATAAAACAACCGTTCACACATCACTACATAAATTCGACATTAAATACGAAATGTAATGAATGTCTAAAGAAAGCATCGTCTAAGGGTAGCTAAGGCTCCTGCATTGCATCTACCCAAGCTCACACGTCCTGCATCTAGATTCCATCAAGCTAAACCTGAGGGAACAACCACATTAAAGAAACAAGTGTTAGCTATAAGAATAGCTAAGTAAGATAACACTTAATTTAAAAGCATTTGTCCAATTAAAACAATCTTCATTATTAGACAAGTTTTATTAGCACAACACACATCACACGTTCACACATATACTGCATTTCAACTTCGTTTCAATTAGGATAATCATCCTAAATGTGCCTATCCTGCATTAGTTCACACATTGTCACACGTATCTTCGTTAACTGCATATAAGTGTGCCCTGCATCACACCCGACTGGATGATTAGTCAAAAGACTACTCATCTTACGTCGTTAAGGAATGGCAAGCCAATCCTTGAGTAATCCGTATGTGGAGGTTGGTCAAACCTCTCGTATTACTCGCCCTGCGTTATAAAGACCATGTTGCGAGGAGCCACCCAAGCAACAACTGCATCTACGCACTCGCCCGGCTAAGGCTAGTACGGGTTAAGCTTAACACTTTTCACTGCATCTGTTTTATGAGCTCAATTTCACACACATATAGTCTAGGTAACACACATTCCTAGACATTCACACACATATAGTCTAGGTAACACACATTCCTAGACATTCACACACTTTAACTTCATTACGTTTGGATCCTTAAACGTGCAAGTGACATAGCAACCTAGCAAGTCTAGTGAACTAGGCGTACAAGTCAAGCATGCATATCACACATCAACTTCATTTCTATACATCATGCATATAAAGATACTTCATTAAACTACATCAACTGCATAGCTACATACTACATTAAGCAATACTGCATTACACTACAATAGGGACTGCATCTCAGGTCTCATGGTCAACTGCATAACCCATAATACCTCCCAAGTAACCCATATGCCCACATGCAATAATAAGGTACCGAATGGAAGTGTATATGATTTGAAACCAGCTTTTAGTTGATCCCCCAGCGTGACAAAGTAGTGTATCTTACCTGGTTGTAGTACACGCGCACAAACAAGTAGCTAATACTGCTTATCAGTAACCTCCGACACCTATCGTTCATTAACATATAAAGTATAAGTCATTTAGGACCTTAAATGGACCCTCGTACGAACTTAAAACTGGCTACGTAAAATTCCAGAATTACACCTTACGAAGTTAGACCTTATCTTCGTTTAGTTCTTACGAACTTAATCTTCGTACGAACTTTATCTTCGTTGGTTTTACTTTACGAAAATGGATTCTTACGAATTTGATTTGGTCTTACGAAGTTAACTCAAAAATCAATCTTACGAACTTAATTCACACTTTACGAAGATTGACCGTTAAACGAATTTAAACTTCATTTTCGTTTTGCTTTCTAGTTTACGAAAATAGTTTACATCTCACGAACTTAGCTCAAACGAAGATAGCTTTTCAACTTACGAAGATAACCTCAAACGAAGATCATCTTCGTTCAAACACTGTTCGACAGATTTTTCATAAACAGACCAAGATCTTCGATTTTCCAGAAAACGATCCATCTAGGCTTCACCCAAAACATGATTTTGACACCATTAAACACATTTTGATCATCCGGATCGATTACAAACTCGTTTAACATCGTTTTGAATGTTAATTAACCAAAACACCTTTTTAAGCCCTAATTACTTGCTAATTCCCTTTTTAATCAGATTGATTCCTAAATAACCAACCTCTAAATCTGAAAATACAATCAATACATCAATGATTACCTGCTTGACTCGATGATCGATCAATTTCAACACCAAAACACTCAATCGTTTAACCCCAAATCTTGAATAATTGCTTTAGGATTCAAGAAAGGATTAATTGCTTAATTATTTGATAATGGCTGCCAAAGTAGACCTAACTACACTTATCAAAACCTTAATCCCGTTTTTAGATTTCAACCTATGTCAAAATCAGTCCCTGGACTTCTAAACCCTTCATTATTGGTCACAAACTGCATTATTGACCATATACAACATTAGTCCTTCATTAGATGTCACTACATAGACATAAACCTTCATGTTTCACACATTTATACTACATTAATATTTAGGCTTCCAAGCCTCACACATAACACACATTAACTACGTATATGCATATATTCACACTAGACTTTTCGACACACACAAAGTTGACTTAACGGCGTTAGTCAAATCTTAAAGAAAAGTTTGGGATGTTACACTTGATGACCTGAGCTACGAAGGTCGAAAGAGTTGGGGTTCTGCAGCTCTTTGTTGTTTGTACAGAAACCTTGCGAAAGCGGCTATGTCATCAAGATCTGGCATTGATGGGCCTGTGTTGCTGTTGCAGTATTGGGCGTGGGAAAGAATGCCACGGATTTCCCCACGGGTCACCGAATATGAGGAAGAGGAGCCATACAATTATGATGAGTGCCTAGCGAACAGGTGGCATGGAAAGTTCTCTCATATTGAGACACCGGCTCACGTTCTAAGCGTACCGGTCTTTTTTTAATGCGTTATCGAATGATCAGGTAAAAATTATGTATTTTTTTATATCTTTTAAGTTATAGTATTTATAAAAAATTTGTCTATATTTTACAATTTGTTTATATTCTACAATACAGTTCAAGTGGACCCCATATCGAGATTTTATCAATATGCTACCTGAAGATTTAACTGATGGTGAGGGCATATGGAGATACATGGGTCCATTGATACATTGGGAGGAGGTGGAACAACATCTACCTCATAGGGTTGCTAGACAGTTTGGAATGATACAAAACATTCCATCTGGTGAGGGGTTGTTGGAACCACAACCCCTAACTAACCTTCGTAAAATCTTGAAGGGGAGAAGACGTGTGACTGATTGGGGTCAGCGACATAGAGACTATGTCGACCAATGGGAAAACCGACATAACCGGCTCTTCCAAGGAGTTGAAGGGTCCACCACCACAAACGACTATATGAGGTGGTATCATGACCGTACTGTGTTGATTGTCGGTAGACCAGGACAGGTCCAGCCTCCCGGCCAATATCCAGCTTGCTACTTATATTTAAAGTGCGCAGCAAGAGGGACTGTTACATGTTGACGAGCGAGCTCGTCATTATCAAGAACAATATCCGGAATACAGCCAGGCCTTTGGGGACTTTACAACAATACCAAGGGAAGTATTTTCATACGGTCATCAGGAGGAACGTATGAATTACAGTTCACAACATTTCCAATTTCCTGAGTCGCAACCATTTCAAATGCCTCCCTCTCAAAACTCACAGGGTCCTTCATGGGCTGCTGGTCCTTCCGGTTATGGAAACTCACAGGCTCCTTCATGGCCTGCTGGCCCTTCTGGTTTTGGTACCCAACCGCTGTTTAGGCCGTCACCGAACTCGGGTTTTCAGAATTACCAATCGGGTAATTCATGGGCTGGTGCCTCAACTTCTGGCACCCAACAAAACACGGGTTTTTTTACCCCGAATCAACCATACCATCTGTTCAATGTGTCTCCAGCTGTGTTTGCACCTGATTATTACCCACATTCTGGTCAACCGGCACGAAACTTTGATCCTATTCCAATGCAGAATTTCGATAGTTCATCTCAACACACAGCTACAAATTTGGGAAATGACGAAGAAGAAGAAGATGAACAAGAAGAACAGGTTCAAGAACAGGTGCCGCTGCGAAGAACTAGCCGGGTTCGTCGTGGCCGACCCGGATGTGGAACGGGTGGGGCTCGATAGATTCAATATATGTATTCTGTTTAATTTTTTTTATTAATAAATATCAGTTGTCAATAAGATGTTTTTATTATGTTTTTTTTATATATATTTTTATAAATAACAACTAAAAATACTAGTCTTACATCAAAATGACATATTAATAATTTAACATAAAATAATACATATTAAAATAAAACATACAAAATGACATCGATATAAACCTTACATCTAAATAATACATATTAAAAATACTAAATAAAATTTCTAACGGAAACCGTCTTCAGCTAACAATTTATAATATGTCGCATAGTCGATCTTTTTGTCAATCAACTTTAGCAGTTTCTCAAGTTCAGAGGTTATTTCATCGATGCTTGGTAATGTAGACTCAAGATATTCGCTATGCATTTCTTCACTTGGGATGATTCTGTTACCACTTTTCTTTATTTCTTTTATTTTCTTCTGATGTTCGAGCTTCCTTTGTTCCATTATAAGCTTACAGTCATTAATCTTGTAGTAAAGTTCATACCCGTCGTCTATATCTTCTTTACATTGCGCTTTCAATGCATGAAATGTTATCATAGGAGGTGATGATGGATCTGATGATGAAGAAGAAGCCATAACATACACTGAAAATCGATACAACATATATGTTACACCCGGTCAATATATATATATTGAAAGTGAGTCCGATAATTGAATTACCAGTCTCGTTAAATGAGATATATATATATATATATATAAGTTAGCTCGTAATTGAATTACCGGCCTCGTTAAATGAGCCACGCACCACTGTTCACCTACCACCTCTACTGCACTCTCCATGTCTTGTGAAATCATTGTCAAATCACACCTGCTCCTCTGCTATTCCGGTTTTTCAATTACCGGATTATATAAAATGTGTTAATCCGTTACCGGGTTTGACCAAAAAATGTATGTCCGGTAATTGGATTACCGGAATACCTATTTTCATAAATGTTTTTTACCAAAAACTATTTTGACAAACACGCCCTAAAATATGTCCATTTCTAAAAAATTTCATTATACCCGTATCATTCATTTCATAATCAATCAAATATAGACACATTTCCCAAATATCTTCAAAAATCTCTGTTTTGCTTCCGCGTAATAGAAAACTTTATCTTTATATAATTATACTTTTTAATTAATTCTCTGAAATCAACTTCTTTTTAGTTTCATACCATTAATAGAAATTGAACTTGAAATGAAGACCACTTAGATAGAGGCAGCAACACCCATGGGCATAAAAAAATTAGCCCATCTAGCTCGCCATAGTCAATCAGTACTCTCGTAATCCACCTGTCAATATGGTAAACTCTCATTCTATAAAACCCACTACTTAAACCCCTCACACGGTCACTACCTTATTTCTCAAGAAAAACACAAAACCCTTTTTTTTTACAAGTAAACACAAAAACCCCTCTTTTTCTATACATCAAATTCGAAAAGATAGGCCCAAATCCAGCGTGGAAACAATCCCATTATCTTCAACTACATCACTACAAACGTTCTTATTGCACAAATTTAAGGTAAATGTGGAAATCCCCAATTTGATAAACTTTTCGATATTTTCCGATTTTAACGAAATACACTTACAACACCCACCAAGTTTCGAACTTTTTACGTTCAAAAGGTGTAAAATGATGTAATATAACTAAATCCAAGTTTTCGTAAAGTTTCATTAACAAAAGTGTAGATTTGTTTATGGATTTTCGATGTTTTTGAGCTTACTTTGTGAAGAAGGGTGTTTGAAATATTATCCAAATCAATTTAGTCCTTTTGTTTTACTACATATATGGTTTTTATTATAACAAAGCATTTGTGGTTTCTTCGTTGTATAGAATCTAATTTATTGTTTCGCTTTATGCGGTTTTTATACAGAATACTCTGTTTAGACTTATATTATGGTTTGTTACTTATTACAACTTGCAGTAGAAAGTCAACGAGCTACTTTGACATTTTTAACGTTTTACCCATTAGATTTAACATAGGAGAGAATTCGAAATATTAAAATTCTTATTATTGACCCCTCAAAAGAAAGTCAAAATTAGTTGACTCTACTTCTTGCAGAGGATTAATTGTGCACTGGAAACATCTCTTTAGATTTGCACTATGCGGATTTGCATACCATCCTTTTGACTACTTTCTATTGTTTTCATCTCTCCAGATGAGAAAGTGTATATCAGTTTTGGGGCTCTTTATCGGTTTGGTTGCCATTCTCCTCTCCTTGCCTCCAAGCGACGATGGCGAAATATGGGCCGTCTTGGTCGCCGGCTCTCCAGGATTTCAGAATTACGGAATGCAGGTGAGTTACTATATACTTGCGGGCTCTGGATTAGGACAGACGGGGTTGGGTCAGTTTTGGGTTGAACCCGTTTAACTAAATGTGTGATGTTCGTGTCAACACGGGGGGTTCATGAGTTAAGCTTAACCAAATAAACACATAATCTAACAAGAAGATAGGTGTAAAAGATGGATTCATTGATAAATTGTCACCACAAAATGAATCCATTATACATTCATCATTTAATGAAGAAGTATGCGCTATCTTTAGAAGTAAGCTTGAGCGTACGTAAGCTTTAACTTTCCTTTTGAGAATCATAAGTCACAATACTGGACCAAACACATTTGTATCAAACTGTAGTTCCAAAATCAGCATGCGTTGAAGGTTGACCTCAAAAGTCAGTGCTGATGGTTCCATATACACTCAACTATCTACCATGCATTATAATTTTAACTTTGTTATTCTTGAAGAAAACAGCCTATGCAAATCCTAATAAGAACATACACTAATCTATGTAAATAAGTGTATGACAATTGATATTAAAAAATCTTGAAAACCCTTTTTCTAAGAATAGTGTCTCAAACAGCTACTATATGTTAAGAGTCGAGTACTTGAGTGTCTGTCTTTGCCCAATATTCTAACTTTTCTTTGCAATATAATTTGGCCTAAATAAGAAAAATTAATACACCAACTCTGATAGTATCTTTTGGCCCAATAAACAACCAAAATTGCAGCTCACATGTAAAACTGATTCAATTCAATCCAATTAAAATTCCAAGAGTCAGCCCAAATGCCTTCAGGATTAGTATAGACGACCCTTTAAACTAAAGGTGTCATGTTCGTGTCAACCCGGGGGTGTTCATGAGTTTAGCTTAACCAATTTACTCCTTTAATGTATGTGAGGTCAAATAAACACAGAATTCGACAAGAACATTGGTGTAAAAGATGGATTCATTGATTAATTGTCACATATTTAGTCCATACATAGTTGAGCTCCCATAGGGTTGGTGATCTCACCACACATCGACAACTATCTACCATTATAAGTTTATAACTTTACCTTTGCTTTTCTTGAAGAAAACATCCTACATAGATTAAAATCTTAAGGCCTCTCCCAATAAGCCGTCGACGTCCTCGTCGACCACCCCATTGATGGGGGCCTTATTGGTAGCGAGGTCCTTGACAGCCTCATCGTCGATACCCATCGTTGGGTCGAAGAGCATGGACGAGACCGAGAGAAGTGAAAGTGGGGCCGAAGCGGTTTTTTTTTTTTTCTATTTTCTATTTGTTTGGCATGAATCGATACATACATATATGTACATAGTTACAGGTTTTGTATAAGAAGAGACAAACCAAACCATATTTGGTTTAAAAAACTAATTAATTAACTTTTAAAGTTTCATATCTGGTCCCTGTAACTTTCAACTTCTAGTTTTTCTTCATTTGTTTTTTGTTTTTCTAATTACATTTATATTACAAGTTCTTTTAACAATCTGATTTTATAAATTTATAAAAAAAATTTATTATTTTGGGTAAATATAAAATAGAAATAAAAAAAAGTTGAGGAAGAGGTGTTATTGGTAGTAGGTGTGAAGAGGTGTTTTAGAGAAAAACTGATGTGGTAGTGAGAAAGAATCGGGGAAGAATTGAGGATGATTCCTATAGGGAGAGGCCTAAGTATAAGCAAATAAGAACATAAATATCACCCACTAATCTACCTAAATAAATGTATGACCATAAAAGTTTTTGAAACCCTTATAAGAATATGTCTCAAACAGCTACTATATGTTAAGAGTCGAGTACTTGAGTGTCTGTCTTTGCCCAATATTCTAACTTTTCTTTGCAATATAATTTGGCCTAAATAAATAAAATAAAGGAAATTATATATCCTGTTAATAATTAACTTAAAAATCTTTATAAAATCATAAGATGGTGACACATAAATTCCAATAGATGTCTTTCCTAATATTAATTTTTGATTTTACCATTTGTTATAACATTATATTAGGAGAATTTTTAGACTTATTTATAAGGATTAATTATTTTTCATAAAATAATATACCAGCTTATACTATCTTACGGCCCAATTAATAACCAAATTGCAGACCACATTTAAATCTGTCCTATACAATCCAATTAAGAATTTCAAAAGTCAGCCCAATACCTGAGGCTTAAGGATTTCAGAAAGACCAAAATCAATTTTAGCAGCCCAAAACATATCTAAACAGTTGGCCCAGTTGAAAACTACATAAACAGTTCCCCTCAATTCCTTGAAAAATCTAACGTAAATAAAAAAATAAAACTAATAATGAAGTAAAGTTTTTAATTTAGCCTAACTCAGCTTTTTACAACAGGCTGACATATGTGGAGCCTACCAAATCTTGATCAAGGGGAAAGTGAAAAGGTATCATATTATTGTATTAATGGCTGATGATGTCGCTAACAATCCGAAAAACTTCAAGTGTGGTTCTATCATAAATCATCCAGATGGTCCGGATGTTTATCATGGCATACCAAAGGTATATCATTTAGTTTCGGTATATAATTGCATAATTGTAACTCCCCATCATTTTAATATTTGTATTACTAATGTAGGATTATACGGGGGGAAATTTGAGCATTCACAACTTCTTAGCCGTTTTAGCCGGTAATAAGAGTTTGATCAGAGGCGGGAGTGGGAAGGTCTTAGCCACAAAAGCTAACGACATAATTTTTTTATTGTACTCGGGACATGGACGTCGAGGATCTATCCGTACGTGAAATAATTCATTTTAAGATTCTTTGTTTCAAATGACTTTATTTTTATTAAGATGATCAGATCCAATATACTTGACCCACAACATAACGGTCGTTATCCCATTTTCTAAAGGTCACAATCCCGCTTTTCATTTAATTGTTTTAAGCAATTAAAAGATCGTTATACCTCAACTTCACCTTAATTTATTTTTTATTTATTTATTTTAATATATAAACATCATTATTTTAATAAAGTGGTCAGTTAAACCACCACACACTTTTGAAGATTAAAGCCACACTCCTAGATGGCTAGATATGTTTCAATGACATAGCTAGCAGAAAGTTTTACACTTTATTTAGGTATCTAGACAGGAGGTGAACGAAAATCGATTTTCGATGTCGGGATCGATTAAAAAAAAAAACTACACCCGTAGTATCACTAATTACTTTATTTATTTAACATATTGTGAATGTTCATTTGAAAACTAAATTTTATGTGAAAACTAGAAAACTGGCCAAAACACACTGTGATCTGAATTTAACACAATGTGTTTTAATTGTGTTTTATAAAAACACAATGTGTTATTATTGTGTAATCTAAAAACACACTGTGTTAAGTTTTAAATCACAGTGTGTTTTTGATAGCGCGTGAAAATCAAAAAATTGTTCAAACACACTGTGATATGAACTTAACACAATGTGTTTTTTAAAAACACATTAAAAACACATTGTGTTAAATTCAGATCACAGTGTGTTTTGGCCAGTTTTCTAGTTTTCACGAAAATTTTAGTTTTCAAATGATCACAACCCTTATATTATATATTTTTATTATATTCTTGAGAACTCGGAAAAGCTATTAGACCATCCACATTCACAACCAACTCAACGATACTATTCATTAAATAATTATTTTCCCTCTCTTCTATCTATCCAACCCAATCAAACTCAATTTTTACACTCCCATCAACAACCAACCAACTATTTTTTTAATCAGTTATAATGCTTGATAATTAAGTTAAAAATATTGTAGTCCATAAATAAAGAAAAATGATATATTTAAATTTACTTTTAAATAGTATACAAATGATTTTAGCTAAAAATAAAGTTATATAATATGTTTTAAATAAAATTCAAATAAGTAAAAGAAATATACAGACATTGCCAACTTGCCATACAGATTTTATTCTCCAAACATTTGTTTGCTCCATCGGTGGTATAAAAATTTCTTAATATTATTTTTCCTCCACTGTATCCAACCGACTAGATTTTTAGTCACCGATGGGGATAGTCTTACGAAGGGAAGTTTTACTAAAAGCACTTCAACAAAATTACAAGGAGAACAAGTATAAATCCATGGTAATTATATACTCTTATTTAAAATACTCATAAGATAATTACAAATGTTTAGACTCTAATTATATAGTTTCAATTCAATTTAAAAATGATTTGTTAATATCATAGGTCATATATCTCTCTACTTGTTTTGCTGGAAGTATGTTTCTCCAAGTGAATGAAGCATACAAGATGATTAATGTGTATGCTATGACAGCCTCCAATGATGATGTTAAAAGTATATAATTAGTGTTATAATCTTATTCCAAAGTTGCTTATTGTATGATTAGTGTTATGTGCAGGGTACAAGTCTGGTTGGACTGCTTGTGGTCAAGATAGTGAAGTCAGGGACTAAAGCTGGACAGTTTAAAACTGGAGAAGTTGAGGGACTATTTTTGTCAACAGGATTATTTGTTTGTGTATATAAGTCTTGTTATGACCCATTAGGGTTCATAACAATATACGCATATTATTCTTATTTTCTC
>CM067170.1:6557104-6589592 GCA_034093135.1 Erigeron breviscapus | reverse complement strand
TCCCTCTTATATCTTCATGAGTTGCCCTACGGCGAATACTTGTTATTAATTTAGTGTAATTGAGGGATATCGCTATAACACTTGGAAATGGGTTTGGAGGTACGGAGTGTACACCCATTAAGTAAATGGCATCCCGGACCCAAAAAGATTTGTAATAATGGACGATATTATTTGATGACATAAAACTTATTTTGATCATATGAATTTTAGTATGAAAGGCATGACATGATTGCAAGCATAATAACTTTGAAAAAGGAAAAATGAAACATGCAGACAAAGTTGAAAACGTGAAAAGCAATCCTAAACTATTCTTGGCACATACTAACTTTAGAAATCAAAAAGTGATTTTGATGACATGAGATTTACAAGAAAATGAAAAGTAGTTTTAAGAAATTGGAAAGTTACTGTGTATTACTTTCTTTTCAAAGTAGGCAACATGTTGCAGTCTTTTCTTGTTCCTTTCACACGTCATATGGCTGCCAATTTCATTTTCACATGTATAGTCATACTTTAAGTCTATGTCATCAAAGCTTGTCACCTTATATATATATGTCCATGCATGGAGATAGAAGGATATACTTACATACGTAAAATCTTGATATCTATTATACCATTCTTTGGGTGTCTCAGAAAAAGAGAAGGATACATGAGAAAATATATACAAAACACGAAATACTTTCTGGCGAACGGGTTCTAGATTTCTGCCAAAATTTAGAATATTACTCTTTGTATTATCCCAAAACAAAATTCGTGTAACCCAGGCAGATAGGGTCGAATTGTTGTTTTCGGAAAGTGATATCACGATACAAATAGATATCCGGTCCAATTGATTTCTAACCCTTTTATTTCAGGAATATTTTCCTCCAACAATCGAAAACAACAATTTTTGTGAAATCAATGGCTTCTACGATGAAGCACATGACGGCGAATTTCTCCAAGCTCGATAAGTTTGAAGGAATGGATTTTCGTAGATGGCAGAAGAAAATGCATTTTTTCCTCACCACCATGAATGTAGTTTATGTGTTGAGCACTCCTTGTGCTGAAGCTAATGGTGAACGACGACTATGTTGCTTGAGGTTTAATCCTCAATGGTATGACTAATTCTCTTTTGATATTTATCAATACCATGAATATGCTAAAGAACTAGGGACTCTTAAGAGACCGATTATATGACTGAGTATTCCTCTAGTAAAAAGTTCCTTGTGAGTAATTTTAATAATTACAAGATGGTCTATTCTAGACCTTTCATGGAACAATACTATGAGTTCATTCGAATACTTGGTAAATTCACACAGTATAAAATGAACATGAATGAGACTATTCAAGTCTCTATTGTCATTGATAAACTCCCTCCCTATTGGAAAGAATTTAAACATTCTTTGAAACACAAAAAAGGAGGAGTTAACTCTTGTTGAGTTGGGCAGTCATTTGCGTATTGAGGAATCCCTCAGGGCGCAGGATATTGACAAGCCAAAAAGCAACAATGTTGCTGGTACGTCTTCGGTCAATATGGTGGAACATAAAAAGTCCACCGGATATAATGGCAAGAAGGAGAAACGTAAACATCAAGGAATTAACAAAGCTGATCCCAGTAAGAAGTCTAAATAGACTTGTTGGAAGTGTGATAAATTTAGACACTTGAAACAGGAATGCAGAGTTAATATTGGTAATAATAAATACCAATGGATCTGGCACAAACGGTTCAAGAAATGGTTTTAATAACCAAGACTTGAAAAGTCAGTATATATATAATGATTCGGTTTAGAATTATTATGTTTCATATATATCTGAGGCTTATTTTGTGCAGGATGATGATGTTGTGTGATGTGTTGACTCAGGTGCTAAGACCCATGTGTGTAAGGATAGTGTTGGTTAAAGACTTACGAGTTGATAACTAATGGATCAGTTCTTCGTATGGGAAATGAGTCAACCGCATTGTTCATAGATGTGGAAGTGTGGATTTGAATTTTAGTTCTGAAAAATTGCTTATTTATTTGATGTTTTGCATGCACAACAAAATCGTAAAAACTTGATTTTAAGTAGTTTTTAGATAATTGTGGTTATAAACATATTATTAAAATGCGATAAGTTTGCATGTTTGTTAATTGTGCAAATGAATGTTTATTAACATTGATCACATGAATGTCAACTTTGTTTTATCTTACATTTAAAATCGAGAACATAAGGTAATGAGGAAAATAATGTGTATGTAGTTATATTACACCATACTACATGGGGTTGTCACCATCACTAATTATTTGAGATATATTATGTTTGATGCATAGGAGTAGTGTTACTCTACTTGCTCATGTAGACATGTACACTTTAAAAGAATGCAAGATATGTCTAAAGATGGATTAATACCGGCTTTTGACATGAACAATGAAAAGTGTAAAACTTGTATGTTGACAAAGATTACCAAGAAACCATTTCAACATGTGAAACGTAATTCTGAAATTTTGGAATTAATACATAGTGATTTATGTGATTTGCATGCAACTCCTACTTTAGGGAATAATAAATATTTTGTGACTTTTATTGATGATGCTTCTAGATATTGTTATGTTTATTTATTACATACCAAGAATGAAGCATTAGATAAATTTAAAATATTCAAAACTGAAGTAGAATTGCAACAAAAGACTTTGATAAAAAGGCTTAGAACGGATAGGGGAGGTGAATATATTGATCAAACATATTTCCAATCCGTTGGGATTATCCATGAGACTACAGCTCCATATACACCACAACAAAATGGTATATCAGAAAGAAAGAACAGGGTCCTTAAAGAAATGGTTAATTCCATGTTATCCTATTCAGGTTTAAGTAATGGTTTTTGGGGGAAAGCTGTGCTTACAGCTTGTTATTTGCTTAATAGAGTTCCTAACAAAAGGAACAAGATTACACCTTATGAACTTTGGAATAAAAAGAAACCAAACTTGAATTATCTTCGGGTATGGGGTTGTAAGGCTGTTGTAAAACTGCCTGATCCCAAGAAGAAAAGTTTAGATGAAAGAGGTATAGATTGCATATTTATTGGATATGTTGAACATTCCAAGGCTTATAGGTTCTATGTTATCGAACCTAATGATTCATATGCGGTTCATTCCGTAATTGATTCAAGAGATGCAATCTTTGATGAGAATCATTTCTCATCTATACGTAGACCAAAGGATATGGTTCCTAGCTCCAATGGAACCAATAAGGATTGTAATGTTGAAGTCTCTGAAAAGACTGATAATCAGTCACTTGAGCTTCGGAAAAGCATAAGAGAAAGGAAACCTAAATCATTTGGACCAGATTTTCAATTATACTTAATTGAAGGTTCCAGGGATGAAGTTTCAACCCAATATTCCTATTGTTTCAATGTTGAGGATGATCCTAAAACATTTGATGAAGCAATAAAGTCTTAGGATGCTGCCTTCTGGGAAGAAGCAATCAATGATGAGATGGACTCCATCATGGGCAACAACACTTGGGTGTTGGCTGATCTACCTCCAGGTTGCAAACCATTGGGTTGCAGATGGATCTTCAAAAAGAAGATGAAGGTAGATGGAACTATTGAAAAGTTCAAGGCAAGGTTGGTCATTCAAGGCTTTAGACAAAAGTCTAGAATTGACTATTTTGATACTTACGCTCCAGTGGCTCGTATCTCTACCATTAGACTGCTGATTGCTTTGTCAACAATTCACAATCTGGTCATTCACCAGATGGATGTAAAGACAGCATTCTTGAATGGTGACCTGGAAGAGGAGGTTTATATGGACCAACCTCAAGGCTTCATCATGCCTGGTAATGAAAGCAAGGTGTGCAAACTTGAGAAATCCTTGTATGGATTAAAACAAGCACCTAAGCAATGGCATCAAAAGTTTGATGAAGTGGTTTTGTCAAATGGTTATCATTTAAACCAAGCTGACAAATGTGTATATAGCAAATTTGATGATTCTGGTAAAGGAGTTATTGTTTGTCTATATGTTGATGACATGCTGATCTTTGGGACTGATCAAAATCAGGTTGACTTAACAAAAGAATTTTTGTCATCAAAATTCTCCATGAAATGGGGAGGCTGACGTTGGTATAAGGATCGAACGTGAAAGTAAAAGAATTTCTATTTCTCAATCTCATTACATTGAGAAGGTTCTAAAGAAATTCAACTGCTTTGATTGTACTCCGGTGAGTACACCTGTGGATCCAAGTATGAAGCTAATGCCTAATAAAGGTAAAGTTGTATCACAACTTGAATATTCCAGGGTGATTGGCTGCTTGATGTATGCCATGACTTGTACAAGGCCTGACATTGCATTCGCTGTGGGAAAATTAAGTAGGTATACTAGTAATCCTAGCACTCATCACTGGCAAGCAATTAGGCGGGTACTGAAGTATTTGAAGAAAACTATGGATTATAGTTTATCTTATACTGGGTTTCCTTCGGTTCTAGAAGGGTATACTGATGCGAGTTGGATAACCAATGTTGAAGATCATTCTTCTACATCTGGTTGGGTATTCTTGCTTGGGGGAGGTGCTATCTCATGGGCTTCCAAGAAGCAAACTTGTATTACCAACTCAACAATGGAATCTGAGTTTGTTGCACTGGCTGCTGTTGGTAAAGAAGCAGAATGGCTAAGAAACTTGATTTATGAGATTCCATTGTGGCCTAAACCTATAGCACCCATTTCTATTCATTGTGATAGTGTTGCTACATTGGCAAAGGCTTATAGCCAGATGTACAATGGGAAGTCTAGACACTTAGGTGTTAGACATAGCATGATTCGTGAACTTATCATGAATGGGGTGATTTCTATAGTGTTTGTAAGATCACAACAGAACTTAGCTGATCACTTGACGAAGGGATTGGCTAGAGACTTGGTTAATAAGTCTGCTGAAGGGATGGGTTTAAAGTCCACCTAAATTTCTAATTGTAAGATACCCAATTCCCTTTTGATATTAATCAGAAGCTGAATCCAATGTGGAAAGCTTATACTTAGAAATTGGAGCACATGTTTCTTCATATCATCCCAAGGTATGTGCTCAGACCTGCAGATGGTTAGGTTGAAGTATAACTTCTTAATAGTTCCTTTGAAAAAGTGCAATAGCAGGTGTATGAATAAAAGTAGAACTACCTATATGAATGTGAAGTTTTGCCGCTTCATGAAAGCTTTGGACTTTTAGCTTTGGATACATTCATGAATGGATATGGACGCATGGCTTGTATAGCGTCAGGATAGCTTTAGAGTATTTGAAAGCTTATGTGTATATTATTTTCAGGTATTCAAATGGGTTGAAGGGTTCAATTCTTAGAATACCCTGATTCTCGAATATTTGAAATGTGTAATATACTAAAGTGAAAATTCAATCCTCAGGACATTTTCATTTACGCATAAGTTTTGTTTTGACTATTTTCTCATGTATCGGAATTGCACTAAATTGGGGAGGATTGTTATTAATTTAGTGTAATTGAGGGATATCGCTTTAACACTTGGAAATGGGTTTGGAGGTACGGAGTGTACACCCATTAAGTAAATGGCATCCCGGACCCAAAAAGATTTGTAATAATGGACGATATTATTTGATGACATAAAACTTATTTTGATCATATGAATTTTAGTATGAAAGGCATGACATGATTGCAAGCATGATAACTTTGAAAAAGGAAAAATGAAACATGCAGACAAAGTTGAAAACGTGAAAAGCAATCCTAAACTATTCTTGGCACATACTAACTTTAGAAATCAAAAAGTGATTTTGATGACATGAGATTTACAAGAAAATGAAAAGTAGTTTTAAGAAATTGGAAAGTTACTGTGTATTACTTTCTTTTCAAAGTAGGCAACATGTTGCAATCTTTTCTTGTTCCTTTCACACGTCATATGGCTGCCAATTTCATTTTCACATGTATAGTCATACTTTAAGTCTATGTCATCAAAGCTTGTCACCTTATATATATATGTCCATGCATGGAGATAGAAGGATATACTTACATACGTAAAATCTTGATATCTATTATACCATTCTTTGGGTGTCTCAGAAAAAGAGAAGGATACATGAGAAAATATATACAAAACACGAAATACTTTCTGGCGAACGGGTTCTAGATTTCTGCCAAAATTTAGAATATTACTCTTTGTATTATCCCAAAACAAAATTCGTGTAACCCAGGCAGATAGGGTCGAATTGTTGTTTTCGGAAAGTGATATCACGATACAAAGAGATATCCGGTCCAATTGATTTCTAACCCTTTTATTTCAGGAATATTTCCCTCCAACAATACTATCTGGAACCAGATATGTAGCTGGTGGAAGGTTTCTTTACCCTGGAACCACTCTGATCTAGATCCTTTTTCAATTCATAATCTCATAAGATGGGCCGATACAACGGGGTTTAGCAAAAAACTCTCCAAATGTTTCGATGTGGTTGTTCAAAGTACTCTCTGGTTCAAATGGAAAAATAGAAATCAAGCATGCTTTCAGCTGTCGGGTTCGCGACCTCAACAAATATTTGATGATATTAGGATCTCTTCTTATAACTGGTTAACTAGTCGTTGTAATTCTTATAGAACTAGTTGGTTGGATTGGATCACTGATCCACTGTCTTGTCTTCCTTAATAATGTAATTTGCATCTTTTATCTCTAGTGTCTTGCTAGATAAATTAATGAGAAGTTTTACTGCTGTTAAAAAAAAAAAAAAAGGAGCCATTGCGTTAAATTGAATTGATGTGTTGTTTTTGGTCAACATTAAGATGAAGGAAGTTTCTTATATTAACTTTATGACTAAATTTAATACTAATAATTTGAGACTCTTATGGGTCAATTAAATTTTGAGCCAACTATTTGTTATTATTAGTAGATATATAGAGAATTAGAGATTATGAAAGAATAATAATCTTTCATTTCATGTAATAATTTAGAAACCGAAATAATACTATTTGCAAGTATATACTTTCTGAAGTCAACCAAGTAAAGAGATGACAACCAATATCACATTGTTGACTGCATAACAAATGACATTAAACATACTTTTAATTGCATTGATCATGTGATCAAGATCCTGGCATCTGATCAACTTCATTATTATATATGTATAGTAATTTCATTTCTTTATTAAACAGTCAACACAACACTATTAAATATTTTAGCATCCAGCACCAAAAAATTACAGGGCATTGCTACACAGATGCAACCTGTTGAAAGCCTCTCAGATCAAAAAGAAAGTTACGCACACGCTGGCCAATGCTAATTATTGATTAAGATCCAATAATTAAACAGGTTTGGTAAGATTACCAGCTAGTCTCGGATTTTTTTAACATATAAATTAGATCGACGGAATCATGGAAATAATAAATATTTCTTTAAATAATGTGATTTGGAAAGATATTACAACTAACACAAACACATGGAGGATTGACTTGGGCATGATACATAAGTATTCGTTTTAATTTAATTTAATACTCACTATAACATAAATGACTTTTAATGACCGAATAAAAGATTCAGTGGAAGTGTTAAGACAGTCAAACAGGTAAAATTCATGAACACATGTCTGGGTAAAATTCCGGTCGTTGTTTTTGGAGTTGGTCGAACGGGTAAAATTCATGAAAACATGTCTGGGTAAAGAAAATGCTTCATGTTCACTCACACAACGGATAGAATTGGCGAAGCTATTTGTAAGTCTCCAACTCCAGTAACTATCTAATCCCTTTGCACTTAACTTTCATGATTCTTCAGTGGCTACACTTGAATGAATTGGTGAACTCATCTTTTGTAAGCTTCCAGCCCCAATAAAAAGAGGAAAAAGAGGTATTGGTTTGTTGAGTAGATGCCACATCTTTGTACACAACTTTTGCCCCACACCTTACAACATGCTCCGAATTGCTTGATACTTCAAAAACAAAATTAACTTTTGTCATATGAAACCAATCTTCACCTTCTAAATCAATATCATTGGATCCATGTAACTGCTCGAACAAACTATACGGTATATAACCAATCCACATATTCCAATCGGCATATTCTCTTTCAGTTCTATGAATAGCCTCCGACTTTGAAACCAACATTCCATCATTTTCGAATGTCAAATTTATATTTATATCACCATATTGGAGTGGCATTGTTCTTTTTGGAACACAACAGATAGCAAACCCAATGATTTCAGTTTGCCATTTGGGAGGTAACTTCAATGCTATCTTGCATCCATTTTGTTGTTCTTCGAACCAACTTGGAATATTGCTTCCAGGAATCCGGATAGTCAAACAACCATCAACTGCAGCCCACTTCTGTATCCAACAACCATAAAAGCTTAATGAAAAGTAAAGAAAGAATATGACATACATTGCATTTTATAAGTTTATTTTTTTTTAACGAAAAGAAAAGAAAAAATAAATTATTTAATGTTATCTGCACTTGAATTTCAATTTATTTACTTTTTGATGAAGGATAATACAAACAAATAAATGAAAAATTAAATCTGTCTATAATATATTTTTCTAAGATGAGTTGAAAAATAAAAGCCCCCACATAAGCTTTTAGAGTCACGCTAGATGTTTTTGAAAAGTAAGTACTCACATTATACTGTTATAACCGAGTTGTTAAAGAATAATAATGATAATGATTCGAGTATAGTTTAATTTAATTCTACGGTAAAATTTAATAATTTTTGAAATAAAGTATAAGTTATACATAAAATTCAATAACTTAAAGATAAGAGACAAAGATACTTGACCTTAAGGAAAGACTGGTCCATCATTTTAGCCAAGTATCTCGCATTCTCTTTGTCTTCTAGCACATTTGGACAACCTGACATCCATATCTTGTTCAAATACTTGTACTCTGTCGAGAGATCTTCAATCAATGTCAGTAAATGACAACCTTCTACTGTCAATACTTGTATTCCTAGTGGGAGGTTATGTAAAAGTTGAAGTCCCCAACAATGCTCAAGGAGGAGATGTTTAAGACTAGAAAGATGAGAGATGCTTTCAGGTAATCGGAATAATATAGAGTTGAAACTTATATGTAATTCTTCCAAGGCGGAAAGACCATTTAGATTGTTTGGGAAATCAATGTCTCCAGGACCACAAAGACATAACTTTCTCAAGTAACAAAAATTTGTCAAAGCGTGAATATGAATGGAGTCTATGTGAAGCTCTGCCGGGCTTTGAAAATCATCTGGCAATTTCTTTAGTATCTTGCAATAAGAAAGGCCAAGGGTGTTGAGACACTTTAACTCCCAAATTGAGTTTGGAATGTTCTTAAGACTTGTGCATCCACTAATATCCAAGTAGCTTAGGTTATATAGATATTTTATGGACGATGGCACTTCTTTTATTTTAAAACATCCACTAATATCTATTTTAGATAGATTGACCATACATGGCGAGAATTCTGGGATTCTTGTAAGAGAATCACAGAAAGCCAAAATGAGGGTCTTTAGGGATTCCATCTGGAGCATGGATGGGAGACACCTGAGTTTTTTGCAATGACTCATGTCCAAGTAAAGAACCTTTTTTAGACTCCCAACAGACTCATCAACTTCCACCATATTCTCACAACCAACCAAATCCAAACTTTCTATATTTGGTGCCCCTGATACATCCGGGAACCTTGTTAGGGATTTACACCATTGAAGGTTAATGAATTTCAAGTTGTGTAGCATGATCTGCGGAAGAAAAAAGAGAGAAATTAACAAGCTTGAATTTCTATATAAACAAAGTTCTAAAGCTTAATAAGAGATTAGTCTCCATGGACTTTGTACCTTTTTCCCCTTCCATAAATGTTTAATTTTGCCTTTCTCCATTTCAAGCCCAACAAGCTTACTCATGTGTCCTATAGGCAGAGAAGAGAATGGGTATTCTTTCCAACAAAACCATCGTAACTCATCAGGGAGAAAGCTAGGTTCACAACAAGTGAAGTTTTGGTAACAATCGAGTAGCCGAAGATTTTTCATGCTTTTAAAAACATCAGTATTCACACTCAAAGTCTCCTTATTTTCTTCCAATGGCAGCACTATGCCTTCAATCACTTCTAATTCCTGCTGAAGATGAACGAAGCTTAGATCATATCAATGTGTATTCCTTTTAATAACAACAATTCTGTAAATAGATTAGCTTTTAAATGAGGAGAGGTTTATTACCCAGCTCTTCGTCTTCCAGATGAGATCGTGCAATATTTGGAGATGCCACAACCAACTATTTGGGTTCTTCCCAATTAAATCGCGTATTTTTTCGACTTGCCATAGTCTACTATTCGGAGCACTCTCGTGAACTACTTTCCAACCCATTTCTTGTACTAGATCATGCATACCTAGTCTATTGTTTGATGAGATGGTTATAAGAGATTTTTCAACAAGAACGCTAATCCCTATAATCGGATCAAAACCAAAGCTATCAAGTATTCTAGTAACCTTATCTAAATTATTTCCCTTGTAAAAACATGCAATGTCTAGGAATATTTGTTTCTCGGAAATATTAAGATAATCAAAACTTAACTTCAATGTGTCCATAACCTCAGTACTTGGTATTTTTGCTAGGGTATCCAAAGCACTTCCCCATACACTTGCTTCTCTTCCACATAAAAAAGAGCCTAAAACTTTCAAGGCCAGAGGGAGACGATGTGTATAGTCTATTGCACAATTGGAGAGATCCATATACCCATCTGGAGGGCCACTTTTCCTAAAAGCATGCCTACTGAAGAGCTCAAGAGCTTGATCTGCACGTAAAAGAGCAGGTCTGTATTTGTTGTCAGCATTAGCATATGATAACAAATGCTGGTCTCTAGTAGTTATGATGATTCTACTTCCTGGACCAAACCACTCACGTGTTGCAGCTAAAAAATCTAATTGCTCGACATCATTCACGTCATCAAGAACAAGAAGAACCTTCTTTCTGCAACATCTTTCTCGTATTATTTCGGCTCCCTGATCACGATCCTCTATCTTGTACCTATGACCCTCCCCTAAAATATCATTCAAAATCTTTTGTTGCAAGGCGCATATATGCTTTTTATTAGAGCTATTCTCTCTAACATCAGTAACAAAGCTACTACCCTCAAACTTATTGGCAATTCTGTTAAACAAGGCCCGGGCAATAGTCGTCTTGCCGAGCCCTCCCATTCCATATAACCCCACAATGCGGACCTCTTTGGTTGCTTCCATTTTCAATAATGGTATTAAGGCATTAATACGAGACTGTATACCAATTAGATGGCTCTCCCTGCTACCACCGCGAGGTTGTATGTTGGCTAAGATGTGTTGAACAATCTTGTTTATAAATGCTGATTCACCCCTTTTTGTACATACATATAACAACAGCAATAAATAACATGGTCAATGGAAGATGCAGTTAAAACAAAGAGAGATTTACCCGTAGTCAGGCAAGATATGTTGACCGGATAAACTCGCAGATGCAGTTAAAGCATCCCTCCACTTATTCACTTTTTCCATCTCTCCCTTAAACTTGTCTTGATGCATATCGAAGGCCGTTGCGAAATCTCCATTCTGTTTCCGAACATCGGATGGATCGACATGGTAGAACACAGGTAACACCTTCTGGGCCAACTGATCATGGCATTCCATGATGTTGGAAAGCTCCTCCAAACACCAAGAGGAGTTGGCATAGTTTTTAGAGAAAACAACAACAGCCCACCTTGATTCTTTGATGGCTTTCACAAGCTCTTCGGAGATGGCTTGGCCTCCACCGAGCATCTTGTCTTCTTTAAAAGTGTGTATTCCTTTCAGAGTTAGAGCAGCAAAAAGATGATCAACAAAATTGTAGCGAGTGTCTTCACCTCTGAAACTTAGAAACACGTCATATGTCCATCCTCCTTTTCTTCTAATTGGTACAACACTTGAAGAAGATGTTGAAGAAGAAGAAGCCATTTGAATTGAATTGATGTGATCTGCAAACAGGCGGTTTAACTATGAGCTGTTGTTTGTTTTTGGTCAACTATAAGATCTTTCGCTTTAAATATTAGGAAGTTTCCCAATGGGTTTCTTATAATGACTTTATGACTAATCTAATAATATTGGATTAAGATCCTCTAAAGTTCAAATGAACTTTATAGGTAAAGTTGAGGGATTCTAACCATTGGATTAAAATCAATGGTTAAGATTAATAAGTCATCTTTGAATCTTAACCATTGATTTTAATCCAAGCGTCAAGATTCCCTTAACTTTACCTATAAAGTTATTTTAACTTTAGAGGATCTCTATCCAATAATATTAATGTTTTCATATAAGACAAAGTCTAATTCTAGAAATTTAAGACTTTGATATCCGTCCCATTTTATTTGTCATGTTGACTAACCTTGACCGTAAATAACTTTGTTTGTACTATATAGTAGTTGATGAAACTTATATGAACGAAAAGTACATTAAAAACCCAATCCATTCATATATTTTATATCAAGTGTTACATGACACAAACAAAGTTATTTACGGTCAAAGTTAGTCAACATGACAACTAAAATGGGACGGAGGGAGTAATTAAGAATAAATTACATTTTTTGTCCCTCAACTTGGCAAGATTCACAATTATTACCCTTAAGTGAATTAATTATAAAAAAAACCCTGAAGTTGGCCAAAATTTTCACTTTTCACTCAGCGACTATACGCCGTCTATTTGGTCCGTTAAGTGAAGGGCACATTCATCATTTCACTAAGTTCTTCTTCTTCTTCTCCTTTCCTGACTATCAGTTATCATCTTCTTCCTCAACAACAAAATTAACACCAAATTATAGGGGGAAAAAATAAAATAATAATCCAACAAATATTTAACAGCATAATCAACTTTATTCCTCAACCTTATTTAACAACAAAATTAAAACTGTCACTTTCCATCACTCATCAACCTTATTCACCCATTTGACCTTCAATGGATAATCTCCGCCTACTATGATTATTCAACCTTATTTTTGATTGGTAATCACTGAAATTAACCCCTTCTTATTGATTTTTCATCCTCTACATACCCATGAAATCTGATTTTATTGTAGATCAAAGAAAATGAGAAAAAGATCATAAGAAAATTGAACTTTGTGAACAACAAACCCATGGATCTGATTTCTTTTGGGTTGAAGGATGATTCCTCTAGATCGTTAGACTCTGATTCACATCAACCCGCTTATAACTTGAGATTGATAGCTCACCAAACAGATTTATCAAATGAAGATCTTGGAGAAAGAAACCCCAATTGGATCCTTATAGATGCGCAGGCACCACCAGTCCTTTTGGTGGTCGATCTTCGCAGGAAGAAGACTCTAGATGGTGCGATAAACAATCGAATTTTTTCTTTATTTACTCCGTATTATTTACTATTATTTTTTGCTTTTATTTTGTTATATTTGTATTTGGTTTTGCTATATGTGACCATAGATTGGATTTAAATAGCATCGGTTTTTTTAATAATTGTATTTATAACTTGAAGATTTCGTGTTACATTAGAATTCATATTAGTAAAAGAGGGTTTGATTATGTTGTTAAATATTTTTGGATATTTTAAAATATATTCTGGTGTAAATTTTGTTGTTGAGGAAGATGATGATAATCGATAGTCAGGAAAGAAGAAGAAGAAGAACAACGTGAAATGACGAATGTGTCCCTCACTTAACGGACTAAATAGACGGCGTATAGTTGCGGAGTGAAAAGTGAAAATTTTGACCAACTTCCGGGTTTTTTTGTAATTAATTCAGTTAAGGGCAATAACTGTGAATCTTGCCAAGTTGAGGGACCAAAAATGTAATTTACTCTATAATTAATTTATGCCAACTATCTTTTATATTTATATATTGAACAAAGATATGAGTTTTTGTTTTTAAGTTTTGGTTGTGCGTAATTATCTTAAAATTGTCACGATAATACTTGAACTTTTAAACCTATGTCATAACTCATACTGCTGCCTTTCAAAAAAAAAACTCATAATAAAAAAAAAAAAATCACATTACCCTTAATTTGAAAAATCACATTTATCCATGATCCTTAACAAACATGGTTAGAGAAATATCAACATATATCGATGACAGTTTAGCATGATACTTACAGGCGCTATCCAACCCATCCCATGGTTCTATCTTGACTGGAACTATAAGAAAAATACCGTTCACGGTTTACCCAATCCTCGCAATATACCACCCCTCTTCGGAGCACTACCGGCCTATTGTACTAGAAGCGGGTAACTCTCCACCATGACAAACATGATACACCCCTATCTACGAAGTCATCAAACTGTAAAAACATGATATTCCTTCAACCGAATCTTGTAGGTATAAATGCAACAAAACCCAAACCATGTTTTACTTCAAAAATAATTCACCTTAAACGCCAAATATAAAGGGGCTCCGGCCTGAATTTCATGCTTTAACATTGAGTGAAAGTCTTGAAAGCGGATGAATGGTCAAACATGTGATTGACCACCAGAAGTTAGAAATTTGATCGAACTTCATATTGACCTGCTTCTGTTTGAGCTCGAAATCTTTACTTATTTTTAAGCCAGATGGAGCTACACCCATGGTTTTAAAGCCTACTTCAAAGCTGGGCTTTACGTGAAGTTGTTCTAAGCCTTATTCAAGCACCAACGTTCTGGACATCTGTGGGACTGTCTTTTGGAATCCATCCAATAAACCAGCTACATTTGTGTTGCATCATAATCAAATTAAGAAAGTGTGAAACAAGAACCATCACAACTTAAGTATCGATTAATCAAACCCATACCAACACAATGAAACACATACAAGGAATAGATCAACATAAGATAGAAAACCACTTGTTAGGTTTGCAAGATATTGCTTGGGGAGTAAGAAGTCATGGTATTTCGAACTTTCTTGAAATTTTACCAACAATGACTCAAAGTATATGTGACAATTCATATTATGTTTTACCTATTATGGGACAAACAGGTGAATTCAAATAAAAAGGTTACATAGAAAGAAAGAATGTCAAATGTGTTTTCAATGCACAAACCCTCTAAATCATATACTTCAGAAATATTGTGTTATTGCAATAATAGAAATTTTACACATCTCCAGAAAAAGGTTGACGCGCCACTAATATAGAAAAGATTCAAAAAGTCTGGACATATATGTGTTTTGGGTCAACCAAACACAGACCATACATAAACATTAGCCATTTTTTACCTGTTACCCAAGCTGCCCAGGGCCTAGACCTGGCAAAATGGGCGGGTCGGACGGGTTTGGGTAACGGGTCGAAACGGGTACGGGTCGAAACGGGTGCAGGTCCAAGCGGGTAATTTTAGGAATGCGGGTCAAACGGGTGCGGGTCAAAGCGGGTCGGGTGCGGGTCGACCTGTTTTTTTTTATAACTTATATATATAAATTTTTCCTAAACTAAAGCACTAAAAAAGAATTAAAAAGTTAATGACAATTCATAATATAGATATATTTCTTTTACTGTAAATAAGAAATACAAATACAAATATTTTGATTAAACATCACAACGAAAATACACGTGCATCTGGCCTTATCTTATATTTCTTGTATATCCACCTTTTCAATTTAACCATTTATCTATCCATCCATCTTCATTTTCCAATTTCCATCGAAAATAAAAATAAGATGCAAAGCTTTTTCATCAAACATCTTTATCTACAATACAAAAAATCAAAACTTTTTCAAATCAGGAAACCCCAATCGTATGTACAAGCCCAAATCACTTCCGATAAAAGACAAAAATAAACAAAAAAATAGAAAAAAATTTAAAAAACTGAACCTTGGGGATTCTATACAATCCGGAAAAAAAATGTCCAATGAAAAAGAAGGTGGTATGGGAGAAGACTATTTAGTGGATAAAGAATTTGACAAGGAACTTAATTGTTTCATATGATTAGAAGAAGAGAAAATAAACTCACTATGATGAGCTTGAAGAACGGAAGAGCCAACAAGATTGATCAAATTATGGGTATTAAAGATTTAAAGCAAAAGAATCAACTATATAATGGTAATGGAACGTAAATCTTTTGTTGTTGGAAGACCCGCTCAACCCCCATTAAAACCCGTTTAAACCCGCTACAATCATAAACTAGTTTCAGATGCTAAGAGTGAGACCCGCTCCTTTTTATTTTGTAAAGCCCAATCATACCCAATACATAAAATGATTTACCAGGGCCTTTGAAAATTAAGTTGGTGGCATGGAGACTTAAAGATGACCATGCTGCTACTTCGACACAAAGTAAAGCCTTAAATCACTACTACTATGGCCTAGTACTATACTTTCTATTTTCATGTTGTTACCTTTGTCAAGGCATCTCAGGTTCACCTATCTCAGAGTAAACGTCTAAACGGGTACGGGTCGAAACGGGTACGGGTCGAAACGGGTACGGGTCGAAACGGGTACGGGTCAAACGGGTACGGGTCAAACGGGTACGGGTCAAACGGGTACGGGTCAAACGGGTACGGGTCAAACGGGTACGGGTCAAACGGGTACGGGTCAAACGGGTACGGGTCAAACGGGTACGGGTCAAACGGGTACGGGTCAAACGGGTACGGGTCAAACGGGTACGGGTCAAACGGGTACGGGTCAAACGGGTACGGGTCAAACGGGTACGGGTCAAACGGGTACGGGTCAAACGGGTACGGGTCAAACGGGTACGGGTCAAACGGGTACGGGTCAAACGGGTACGGGTCAAACGGGTACGGGTCAAACGGGTACGGGTCAAACGGGTACGGGTCAAACGGGTACGGGTCAAACGGGTACGGGTCAAACGGGTACGGGTCAAACGGGTACGGGTCAAACGGGTACGGGTCAAACGGGTACGGGTCAAACGGGTACGGGTCAAACGGGTACGGGTCAAACGGGTACGGGTCAAACGGGTACGGGTCAAACGGGTACGGGTCAAACGGGTACGGGTCAAACGGGTACGGGTCAAACGGGTACGGGTCAAACGGGTACGGGTCAAACGGGTACGGGTCAAACGGGTACGGGTCAAACGGGTACGGGTCAAACGGGTACGGGTCAAACGGGTACGGGTCAAACGGGTACGGGTCAAACGGGTACGGGTCAAACGGGTACGGGTCAAACGGGTACGGGTCAAACGGGTACGGGTCAAACGGGTACGGGTCAAACGGGTACGGGTCAAACGGGTACGGGTCAAACGGGTACGGGTCAAACGGGTACGGGTCAAACGGGTACGGGTCAAACGGGTACGGGTCAAACGGGTACGGGTCAAACGGGTACGGGTCAAACGGGTACGGGTCAAACGGGTCGGGTCAAACGGGTACGGGTCAAACGGGTCGGGTCAAAGGGCCTAGACCTGGCAAAATGGGCGGGTCGGACGGGTTTGGGTAACGGGTCGAAACGGGTACGGGTCGAAACGGGTGCAGGTCCAAGCGGGTAATTTTAGGAATGCGGGTCAAACGGGTGCGGGTCGACCTGTTTTTTTTTATAACTTATATATATAAATTTTTCCTAAACTAAAGCACTAAAAAAGAATTAAAAAGTTAATGACAATTCATAATATAGATATATTTCTTTTACTGTAAATAAGAAATACAAATACAAATATTTTGATTAAACATCACAACGAAAATACACGTGCATCTGGCCTTATCTTATATTTCTTGTATATCCACCTTTTCAATTTAACCATTTATCTATCCATCCATCTTCATTTTCCAATTTCCATCGAAAATAAAAATAAGATGCAAAGCTTTTTCATCAAACATCTTTATCTACAATACAAAAAATCAAAACTTTTTCAAATCAGGAAACCCCAATCGTATGTACAAGCCCAAATCACTTCCGATAAAAGACAAAAATAAACAAAAAAATAGAAAAAAATTTAAAAAACTGAACCTTGGGGATTCTATACAATCCGGAAAAAAAATGTCCAATGAAAAAGAAGGTGGTATGGGAGAAGACTATTTAGTGGATAAAGAATTTGACAAGGAACTTAATTGTTTCATATGATTAGAAGAAGAGAAAATAAACTCACTTATGATGTGCTTGAAGAACGGAAGAGCCAACAAGATTGGGTAAATTATGGGTGTTAAAGATTTAAAGCAAAAGAATCAACTATATAATGGTAATGGAACGTAAATCTTTTGTTGTTGGAAGACCCGCTCAACCCCCATTAAAACCCGTTTAAACCCGCTACAATCATAAACTAGTTTCAGATGCTAAGAGTGAGACCCGCTCCTTTTTATTTTGTAAAGCCCAATCATACCCAATACATAAAATGATTTACCCAAGCAAACCCATTTTTGTTAATTTGGGTATGGATTGCCAGGGCTACCAGGGCCTTTGAAAATTAAGTTGGTGGCATGGAGACTTAAAGATGACCATGCTGCTACTTCGACACAAAGTAAAGCCTTAAATCACTACTACTATGGCCTAGTACTATACTTTCTATTTTCATGTTGTTACCTTTGTCAAGGCATCTCAGGTTCACCTATCTCAGAGTAAACGTCTAAATTAGTATTTAATAGTATAACAATGTATGGTTTATCTTAATTATTTTGGTTGATGAGAAAATTCAATATTTACAATGTAACTGACGTTTTTGAATTAGAAGACTGATATAGTAAAAAACAATATCGCACTAAAATCTAGGCTTTTATAGTTCAAGATATAGGGAATAAAAAGATCAATACTACTTACCATAACAAAAACAAATTTAGTATCAACTTGTGGTCAATGATGTCAGTCAGAGTGTTGAGACGGGCTGTTATTAGTAAGACCGAAACGAGTTAGGACTTAGGCCAGGTTTGGCCAACATTCTTTTTTGGTTCATGAACATCAATAGTTATGTATTAAACATGATAGCAAACACTATGTTATTTAATATTCATCTACTCTAATTGAAGAAACTAAAGTAGGAAAATGCAAGCATTCAATATACAACTTGACCCATTTGATAGCTAAAGTTTGGTCGGCATCATTTACAGTATGACATGTGTTAATATGAAAGGTCATAAATCCTGGATTATACACATGAGTGAATGTGAAAAAGGACAGATTAAAAACAGAATGAGAATGGTACCTTATCAGCAAGGATATTTACTATCCCATGGTTTGCACTGAGATTGGCTGATAATACACAAGAAGGGGGTTCAAATTGCACCACGACCGAGTTGATAGCTTTTCCAGGATCATTCCGGACTCCGACCATCACACTAAGATGGCATGTGCCAGACTCTTAACACAACTGAGGCTTTACACATATAGGAGGCTTCTTTAACTGCTTCACCCCCCCTGTGGACCAGATATCAATCACATTGAACTCATTGTTACTCTCTTATAATGTTAATGATAGATAGATTTCAATGTCACTGCAAATACATAACACTATATACCCATAACTAGAGGTGGCTAAATGGGTGGATAGGGTATGTTACGTAACGGGTCAATACAGGTAAACTATGCTGCCTACCGAATTGGGGCAGGTGGGGTTAACCCAGAATACTGTTTGTCCAAAACTTAACCAAAATTTTTTGATAATAGTGTGTTGGGTTCTTTTACTTCAAAACATATCTGATTTGTTGAAAAAAATAATTTACTAGGTTTCACCTGTAGAAATAAATTAAGGCAACCTTTGGCCCGTTTAACCATTTCCTTTTCCGCTAATTTCGTGATTTTGTCTGTTAGAGATAAAACATAATCCGCATTAATGCATTTTAAGTAAATTGGTCAAGTCTCGTAACTAAAAGTGTTGGAATGAAAAGTAATTATGTATATTCTTAGAGCATGGTTCAATACACCAAGGTAACTGAATATACTAATTAATATATATATAGGGTTGGGTATTGTAAAACAAGTATTAAAGTAAAACAAATAAGACAAGATCTTGACCCTTAGATCATGGTTAAATTGATGCACGAAGATTCACGAAGCAATTGATACACGATGATTTTCATGATGCACGGTGATTTTCAGTGAAGATAAACCTATTGTTTTATTTGTTTTACTTTAATACTTGTTTTATTTTACCTAAAACCTATATATATATATATATAAAATAACTTTATTTCAAATAGAAATATTGACCTGAACTTCAACTTTTAATTAGAACCATTAGATTAAAATGTTGATGTCATATACTTTTTATAACTTTTTTATTTAATTTAATTTAATAAATTTAAATATGATCATTAATTATGGAAAATAATTTCTACATTTTATAATTATAGAAATTAATTAATTTAATGATATAATTATGGAAAATAATTCTTAAAGTTTATATTATCTTTTTTAAAATCACTTTTTTGATTTGTTATCAAATTATCACTTTATAAATGTTTTATCATATAACTTCAAATCGTTTGCCCATTGTATCATTCCTTTCAGCTTCTTTTATTACTTCATTTAATTTAATTAATTTAGTAATTGTAAGAGTGTTGGACGCATCATACACAATTCGCATTTTACAAATGCGATTTGAAAAGGTTCCATCAAATCACTTTATAGTTATTAACTATTATAAGTATTAAATTTTACATAGTTAATATCTTATAATATTTAAATAAAAGATATTTTTATCTGTATGTGGTTTCTAAAATAGTTAAAAATTATAAAAATGACAACATCATCGTTTTTCAACATATTTTATTTAATATTGTTAAATTAATAAAATGATACAAATGTAATATGAAGATTAGGTATGTGGATAATTGATCATTAGAATTTCTGTTCTTTTTTTTTTATGTAATTCTTTTTTTACATATATTATAATCATCTCTCTATATAACTAAGAGATGATAGTTTTTCCCTATGTGACACTTCTCTTTTCGTGCCAACTAGGCTTTTGCTTAGGTGACATTTTCTGATAATTTTAATGTTTTTTTTAGATATATTGACATTTAAATATATATTTTTTAGTGTAATGTGGCACTTCATTTGCCACGTCATCATTTGTCTACGTGGACATTTGTTTTTTTTTTTATCAATTTTAAATAGCAAATAAAAAAGCCAAATACAAGATTAGAACTCATAACCTCTAACTTTTAATATTATGTACAAACCACTTGATCTAACTTAATATTTGTTTATTTTTTGCAAACTACGGTAGATATTCATTGAATATTAAAACTAATTAAAAGACATTGATAATATATTGTCGATCTTTGTAACTTATCTCTTTCTATTTTCCTTTGTATTTAATTATCTTTGTACGTGGAATATAATTTACTTTAATATAATATAAAACTAGATTATATTGATAGTTACATCTAATATTTTACTAACCAATTATATTATCAATGTTAAATTAGATATTTACTTATCAATTTCACACACATATTTTTGATATTTAAATCTATATTTGTAACTTATCTCTATATAACTAAGATTCCGTATTTTGATAATATATGAGCACAAAGATGTTTATATGCTTTAGACCGTCTTTTTATTAATTCAATGATAATTATCATTGTTTCAAATGAGATTGTTTATTATATTATATTTAATAAATATAGATCATAAAAAAAGAATTTTATGATTTATAAATATTTACGTTTCATTAGTCATGCTTTAACATATTTGATATATATTATATATTTATAAATTATAATTTTATTATTTGCATCAGTTGTAAATTGACTATTTTTTTATATTATCATAAACTATGAATAATAATGTAACGTTCAGTTAATTTTAGTTTACGTCTCAGTCAGCCCCGCACAACGTGCAGGTTTAATCTAGTTTATTATATGTAAACAAATATAGCATTATTGTTTTCAATACTTTTTATTTACAATTTGTCAATATAAGATATCATGAAACATATATTTTATTAGTTATATATGTTTATCCGCGTATTACGCGGGATATAATCTAGTTAAATTTACATTAAACGAATACACTAAGGGGGTGTTTGGTTCACTGAATTCCTAGTAATTCTTTGGGATTTGAATTCCCTTCTTTCTTGTGTTTGGTTGGAGAAAAATATGGAATTGGAATTAAAAATTTCCTTAGAATTCCTTAAAATAAAGAATTCACAGATGTGATTGATCAATAAGTTATTAGAACAACTCTTTTAATATATTAAAAGATTAAAATTAAGATACCGTTACTTGTTATTTTCATGCATTAATTTTGATATTTTTTCTAGATATGTTAAAGTTTGAGCTTTAGTTTAAATGACACACGTAGTTAATCAAAGAAAGATTCGTCAAACATCTTATTCAAGCTTCTTCCATCTTCCAGCCGTTTCTGACATTCTGAGATATATATCTTATTCGAACCCTTGTACTCTTTCGACAGATCATCAATCTTTTCCAGTGAGGAGCACCAATCTACTGTCAATACTTGTATTCCTGTTGGGAGGCCATGTAAAGTTTGAAGTCCGCTATAAGCCCAGAGGAGGTGTTTAAGACCAGAAAGATGGGAGATGCTTTCAGGTAATTGGATTAATTTATAGTTGTTACGTATATGTAATTCTTCCAAGGAGGAAAGTCCATGCAGATTTTTGGGGAAATCAGTGTCTCCGAGATCATCATCAAGATGTAACTTTCTCAAGTAATAAGAATTTGTCAAAGCATGAATATGAATGGAGTCTATGTGAAGGCCAAGGGTGTTGAGACACTTTAACTCCCAAATTGAGTTTGGAATGTTCTCAAGAGACTGACAGTGACCGAGGTTCAAGTAGCTTAGGTTAGAGAGATATTTTATGGACGATGGCACTTCTTTTATGAAATCTAATTTAGATAGATTGACCATACATGAAGAGAATTCCGGGATTCTTTTAAGAGAAAAACAATAAATGAGGGTCTTTAGGGACTCCATGTGGAACATGGATGGGAGGCACTTGAGTTTAGAGCAGTCAGATATGTCCAAGTGAAGAAGCTTTTTCAGACTCCCAACTGACTCATCAACCTCCACCATATTCCAACAATAAGACAAATTCAAACTCTCGATGTTTGGTGCCCCTGATACATCTGGAAACCTTTTTAGGGATTTACACCATTGAAGGTTAATGAATTTCAAGTTGTGTAGCATGATCTGCGGAAGAAAAAAGAGAGAAATTAACAAGCTTGAATTTCTATATAAACAAAGTTCTAAAGCTAAGCATAAGAGATTGGTTTCCATGTACTATTTACCTTTTCCCTTTCCCATAAATGTTCAATCCTGCCATTGTCCATTTCAAGCCCAACAAGCTTACTCATGTGTGCCACACGCAGAGAAGAGAATGGGTATCTACTCCAACAAAACCATCGTAACTTACGTGGGAGAAAGGTAGGTTCAGAAGAAGTGAAGTTTCGGTAACAATTGAGTACCCGAAGATTCTTCATGCTCTTAAAAACATCAGCACTCAAACTCTCCTTACTTTCTTCCCATGGCACCACTATGCCTTGAATTAATTCCAGTTTCTGCAGAAGATGAACGTGAAACTTAATAAATCAAGGTGTACTCATTTTGATACAAAGTTATAATATATATTAGCTAGTAAATAAAGAGATACCTTCTTCTTGATTAAATCATGGATCTTTTTGAGTTCTGATAGCCTGCTATTCGGAGCACTTGCTTGAACTACTTTCTGACCCATTTCTTGTATGAGATCATGCATACTCAGTTTATTGTTTGATGAGATGGTTATAAGAGATTTTTCAACAAGAACGCTTAGATGGTTTTCCCTACTACCACCACGAAGTTGTCTATCGGCTAATATCTCTTCAATAATTTTGGTTATAAATGCTGATTCACTCCTGTATGTACATACACATAATAAGAGTATTAATTAATTGATTTGTATTAGCAACATGATTGAAGAATACCTAATGAGTAGTATTTTAAAAGAGATTTGTAAGTTTTAAAAAAATAATATAACAAACAGAGAGATTTACCCATTTTGTGGCAAGATATGTTGGCCAGATAGATTGGCAGCTGCAGTTAAAGCATCCTTCCACTTGTTCACTTTATCCATCTCTCCATCCTTAAACTTGCGTCTCGAAGGCCGTTGCGAAATCTCCATTCTGTTTTTGAAAGCTCTTCCAAACACCAAGAAGAGGTGGCATAGTTTTTAGAGAAAACAACAACAGCCCACCTTGATTCTTTGATAGCTTTCAATAGCTCTTCGGAGATGGGTTGGCCTCCACCGAGCATCTTGTCATCTTTGAAGGTGTGTATTCCTTTCTGATCTAGAGCGGCAAAAAGATGATCAACAAAAGATTGTTTTTAACTGAATTGATTGGGCGTTGTTTGTTACTAGTAATGAAAGATCGTAGATAGACGACGACTTGTTGACTTGTAGATGTGATGAAGAATTAGCCACGTACATAACTACACTGTCTCTTAAGTCTTAGACTATATTATGTGGTCAACTTTGTTAAGCTTTGACATCATTTCCCTTTAACTTTTAAGAAATTTCGTGTTCGGTTCGTATACATCTTACCTCATGTTTGTGTTATTTTCTTAGCGTAAATGACAAACCAATGGTTTGTATTATCGATTAATTTCGTTTACGATGAGGCTCTGTAGAGAGTTAACATTACACTTAATTTGTTATCTCAAAATATATGATAACATAACACATTTATTATATCATTAATCTGAATGATGTAAATTACTACTCCGTATAATATATTTAATGGAATATCTTTTTTTTAAGGTTGACTTGTTGAAAAGGTAGATGTATAAAATTGTTTCATCTATCTTATATTTTAGGGGATGGGTATTAGGGTATACGAGTATAATGCTTTAGAATTTGTAGGCAAAAACTTTTTATGTCCGATAAAGATTATAAGAGTCACTAAACTGCAACAAAAGAAGCTGTAAAACTGCGTTGAAATAACCTCTAAATAGCCTTAAAACAGCTTAAAAAACAACATCAAATAGGCGATTTGTCAACAAAACATGTTATATACATCAAAAAACAAAGCCAAGATAGAGCTAAAACAAAGCCAAGATCAATCCTTATAAAAATAAATGGGTTGCAACTCACAATCAAAACCCATAATTAAATCTTTCAATAAAACTATATCTTAACATCCCCATACACCATTGACGTATTGAGATTTGAGACTTAAAACTCGCAGAAAGCGGCACTGAGCAGTTTCTTTCTTTCTTCCTAATAAAACTATAATTAGATAATCAAATAAAAAGTTTAATACTACCAATATCTATGTTGATGTTATAATGTGCTTGCATTATTTTGTAATTTACAATAACTAACATATATTTCATCAAATCCTTATTAATATACAAGTCTTTTTTATCACTATTATTTTTTCAAATTTGATTATCATTATTGATCCTTATTACTATATACGGAGTAACTCTTTATCACTGTTATTTTTTCAATTAGTCATAATTATTAACTAGTATAATTCCAGCCCCGCATTGCGGGACCTCAAATTTCATTTTAAGATGGTTGTGTTGTTTTAGAGTATTTGTGTTGAACCTTCAACCACCTAATTACTCGTAAAAATCATTCTGTCATAGATAAGTTTGTTTCAAATATATATACTTATTTAATGGCAAAACCACATTAGCTTCCATTTGAGTGTTGAGGAGTGTCAATCATTGTAATTACATTTTGTTACTTATGATGTGTCGCTATATATGAAATATATATTTATTTAAAGCAACAACACAAACGCATCTAAAAGGAAAAAGACGAATGAAAGTTTTCAATAGAGTTAAATACAAGATTGGTCCCCGTGGTTTGTCACTTTTTGCAACGGCAGTCCCTCTCTTGAATTTTTAGCGACGGTGATCCCTGAAGACATGTTTCAGTTGCAACGGTGGTCCCTCACTAACGGAATCGTTAATTAGTGTCGTTAAGTTTCTCATGTGAGTAGCACATGAGGGGTATTAATGTCATTCCACCTACACAAACATAGGGGTTTTCAAAAGTATTTGTATCCAAACAAATTTTTTAAAAATCTAATCCGATATTATTTGAAATGCCGGATATTCAAATTTTGGTTCGGATTCGGATTCAGGTAAAGATTTTTGAAAATTTCGGATATTCGAATATCCAAAAGTCGGATATTTGAATATCCAAATGTTGGATATTCGAATTTTAGATAACCAAACTTTTGGATATGTGTTCGGATATTCAAATCCACTATCCGAAATTTTGAACATCCGAAATTCGGATAGCCGAATTTTAGAAAAAATAAGTATCCTAGAAAAAAATATCTCAAGTATCCGAATTTTAGAAAAAAAATAAATATCATAGATATTTTCGTATTATTAGATATTTAGACTAACGCTTTGGATATTTTCGTAAGTTTTATAATATTTTCGAATATTGAAACTAGGTTTTTTCGATACTTTTTGATATTTTGGATATTTTCGATTTTTAAAAAAATGATATTGAAATTTAACCCAAAAAAAAAATCTAGATATTTTCAGAGATCCAAAATATCTGAAACTTTTCAAAAATCAATATCCGAATTTGAATCCGAAATTTACGGTATCAACTTTTCGGAGAAAATTGGATCGAATTTTCGGATCATGGTTCGGATATTTTTGAACACCCCTCTGTTTATGTAGGAGGAAGGACATTAATACCTCTCATGTGCTACTCACATGAGAAACTTAACGGCACTAATTAACGGTTCTGTTAGTGAGGGACCACCGTTGCAACTGAAACATATCTTCAGGGATCACGGTTGCTAAAAAATCAAGAGAGGGACTGCCGTTGCAAAAAGTGACAAACCACGGGGACCATTCTTGCATTTAACTCTTAATATATTAAAAAAAGGTAATTGGATGGAAACCCCCTGATCCCATGTATCATTTGGTACCCACTAATCCCCCAGCTAGGCTAGTGTCCAAGTGATTCTCAACCACTTAATAATCCCCTGGTTATCTCAAGTTTGCCTTTGGCAAGACTTGAACCCAAGACCTCCCCTGGAAAGTGGCGGCTGATGGCCATTAAAATAACACAGAATTACACATCTCACTGTCCCAGGAAGGGACAGATTAATAAGCTAGTATCAAAAAATAAAATCCGTAAAAAAACTAGTCTATTATTCATCATCATACTCCCTCAGGTTGAACTTATTCTCTGGGTAAAAGCTCACAATCACTTGGTTCTTATCAAACTTTCTTCCATTCAATCCAACACGTGCTTTCATTGAACTTTCAGTATCTGCATACTCCAAGAAAACCTACATAAACAAAGAAAACCAATAAGTAAGAGATTCATTGTGAGTTTCTGGTGTAACGGTGATAAAGAAATTGAAAGGAGGAGATTAAACTGACCTTAACAACCCCTGATACTGGTTCACCATCAGGATTTGGGCGTGGAATGACCACGTTCACTAAGGTACCTGCAAATTAGTTGAACAATTTTGAGATCATATAGTATTATTATGAGCATAATACAGCACATAATGGTATATAAAATGTCAAATTATAGGAATCAATATACAGATATTATCTTACTGAATTTTCCACATTATATTTTCATGTCTTCCAATATGTCTTCATAACTTTCATCATTTAGGAGCTCATCTTCAGCTACAATTTGGGATAAAGATAAAACCTTGGTGGGAGATGTGCCAATTGCAACGGGTAGCATAAATTTCTGCAAATGAAATATGGTTAAATAAGATAGCTGTTGTGTTATCAGACGGGAATCACACTAGATGGAAAGTAAAATCACCAAAGATTGAGAGAACTTCTCAAACTCTTTTTATGAACTCAAGCAACACATGACATACAAAAAACCTATACTAGTGTCCCCCCTTTATTCATTAAAAATTGAGAAAATCGCGACAATAGCCAAATTTCATTGCGATCGTACGAAAATAGCCAAGTTTTTTCGAATTATCGCAAAATAGCCATATAAATCGCAATAAATCAAGAAAATCGCATAAAGAGGCAAAAATCGCTATGCGATTCTGGGAAAATCGCAATACCACAATCGCAAACTGGGAAAATCGCAATGCGAAATGGCAGAATCGCAATGCGATTTTGATGAATATTGCGATTTTTTTTTCTTCTTCTTCTGATGTTAGCAGCTTCAAATTGTTGTGATAAATATATCTGGTGGTATCCTTGTTTGATGTTAGCCGAACTAAAGTCTGATACAATGAGTATGTTAGCCGAACTCAAGGTTCATGTTGGTCATTTATACTTCAATTATAAATTACAAAAAAAAGGTGTTCAAATTTTATGGCAAATGGCAAAGCAAAGATTTATACCCGAAAGTTGTTCACTTGTTTATGTTGTGATGAGATTTTTGGGCTGCTTCTCTTTATGTTGGGTTACACGAACTCTAAATAATTTCTAACATATTTGCTTTATTTCATAATTATTGCCGCAATTTTCATCACATGAAAGTTTCAAAGATTTTTATATTCTGAAAGTGATGAAGTTACAGTTATTTATATGTCCATTGTCATCAATATAAATATGTGAAATATATATATATATATATATATCTCTTTAAGTGTCCTTAAAATTGAAGACCCATTTTTTGTATGTGACGATTCCGCTAGTGTGCATCCTTTCCTTAAAATTGAAGACCCGTTTTTTGTATGTGACGATTCCGCTAGTGTGCATCCTTTCCTTAAAATTGAAGACCCGTTTTTTGTATGTGACGATTCCGCTGGTGTGCATCCTTTCCCTAAAACTGAAGACCCGTTTTTTGTATGTGACGATTCCGCTGGTGTGCATCCTTTCCCTAAAACTGAAGTCCCGTTTTTTGTATGTGACGATTCCGCTGGTGTGCATCCTTTCCCTAAAACTGAAGACCCGTTTTTTGTATGTGACGATTCCGCTGGTGTGCATCCTTTCCCTAAAACTGAAGACCCGTTTTTTGTATGTGACGATTCCGCTGGTGTGCATCCTTTCCCTAAAACTGAAGACCCGTTTTTTGTATGTGACGATTCCGCTGGTGTGCATCCTTTCCCTAAAACTGAAGACCCGTTTTTTGTATGTGACGATTCCGCTGGTGTGCATCCTTTCCCTAAAACTGAAGACCCGTTTTTTGTATGTGACGATTCCGCTGGTGTGCATCCTTTCCCTAAAACTGAAGACCCGTTTTTTGTATGTGACGATTCCGCTGGTGTGCATCCTTTCCCTAAAACTGAAGACCCGTTTTTTGTATGTGACGATTCCGCTGGTGTGCATCCTTTCCCTAAAACTGAAGACCCGTTTTTTGTATGTGACGATTCCGCTGGTGTGCATCCTTTCCCTAAAACTGAAGACCCGTTTTTTGTATGTGACGATTCCGCTGGTGTGCATCCTTTCCCTAAAACTGAAGACCCGTTTTTTGTATGTGACGATTCCGCTGGTGTGCATCCTTTCCCTAAAACTGAAGACCCGTTTTTTGTATGTGACGATTCCGCTGGTGTGCATCCTTTCCCTAAAACTGAAGACCCGTTTTTTGTATGTGACGATTCCGCTGGTGTGCATCCTTTCCCTAAAACTGAAGACCCGTTTTTTGTATGTGACGATTCCGCTGGTGTGCATCCTTTCCTGTGACAACCGCCAAAATTTCAGGTTGACTAATTGACTATTACGTGTATTACTTATTATTTTTTTAAATCAAGTAATATGAACAAACATTGTATGGCATAATAAAATGAACAGATATTTTTGGATAAATCACGGACAATTATTGTCAAAGAACTTAAGAACTATTAAGTTGAGCGTTATATGAAATTATGCATAGTTTAGCTATACGCTTAATTTGGGAAGGATCATATAAAGCTCAAATGGTTATTTGGGAGTTACTTGGAAATACTTTTTCATACTTAAACTATCAGTAATCGTATTCAGTAATTGTATTCATAAATAGTAATTATGAATAGTGACCGTGAATAGTTACTGTGAATAGTAATCATGAATAGTACGGTAAATAGTAAAGGTAAAAAGTAAATTATAAATAGTAACGGTAAATAGTAAAGGTAAAAAGTAAATTGTAAAATGGTAAGGGTAAAAAGTAAAACAGCGGGACCCACGTCAAATAATTCAGTCGACGTTTGAAATCATAATTCGAAAATTTTTTATAAAGTAAATAGTATAAAGTTAACGTCGCTTTCATACTTTATTCCTATAATATAAACGTCCAAAACCGCTCACAGGGGTGAGTTGAGCAAAAATTATTAAAATGAAAGTTGTAGATCTTAATTTTCTGATCTTATAGAAACTTGAATTTTCTCAATAGGAGCCCGTATGCATAATTTAGGATTAAAACAATGTATAAATATATACTACTAGGATAAATGAAATCTATCATTAGAAACGTCCAAGAAGGTAGTGGGAAACACACTTTTATCTACTTTATAATTTAAAATTTATAAATTATGAATCACGGGTCTAGTTCACTAATTGTATGGACAAAAAGAATACTATACATATACATACCCCTTATTCATGATTAACTTTATAATATAATAATAATAATAAAATACTATCTGATTCATTTGAACGAATTTCGAATTTCAAATATGCGGACCCACTTTATTGTTTTATGCGGAAACGAAAGAAACGTAATTTCCTTGTTTCATCCTTTTTCTAAATCTGCGCGTTACAATACCATTATAATATTTGAACGAATGAATTCTTTCGTCTATAAATAGCAGACGATATTAAACCTTAAAACACACACTACTACATAATCTCTCCTAAATACTCTCTGGTATAACTACACAAGTCTTATTTCATCTACTTGATTTCTGCTATTATCACTAAGGTGAGTTTCCATATTCCCCTTTTTAATTCTTTTATATGATTTATTTCGGGGACTGAGATACATGCATAATAATTATTTTATGTTATATATATACGAAACTTTGAAGAACAATTGCAAACTATATGATATATAATATACTATGTGAGTTTCATTATTCCCCTTTTCAATCTTTTATATGATTTATTTCGGGGACTGAGATATATGAAATAAAACTATTTGTATACTTATATGTATATTTACAAAATTATATATATATATATTTTGTAACTCCACTTTATTTATTTTACCTTCGGGGTAAAATACAAACTCTTTACTGTTATGATGAACACAAGTACTCAGAAATGTATATATGGTTGATTCTAAGTTGCTCTGTTCACTCAAAGTCCTCACTATCATGAACGATTAATTATGGAAACATAAACGTGGGTATATTGAATAGTACTATTGGGGTAGGCACCCCCATTCGTGTTGGTCATACCAACAGGATACGGATGCATATATATCTGGAAAGCTTAGGGTACCCTGAACAAGGTACCTACTCTTGGAGGCAAATAAACACACACTTGTCTAGTTTCGGTTCATGAGCTTAGAACTTGATGTATACAGTATCTACTCTTATATTCTATTTGATCCATTGTGTGATCAAATAGTTACTCTAAATCTTGTGGTTCATACTTTATATATTTATTAAAAACCTATGATACTCTTTGCTTTATATTGTATCATAAATACTTGACATTGCGGTACGACAATGGTCACACTGAACTCTGGATATCGTGAAACTATATTTTCTATATGAAAAACTTATGGAACTCACCAACGTTATGTTGACACATTTTAGCATGTATTCTCAGGTAACTAGATGATACTCTGTGCATGGGACCACTTTCCGCTGCATACTACATGATGGACCACGGCCCACCCTCAGACTTTAGAAATGATTCATCGATTTGCTAAAGTCTCCAACTACTATTTAATATTGATACTAAATAAATGTTTTCAAGAACAGTATCTCTTCTCAAATTGTGTAATATAAATTTATGAACAATGTTTTTGTATAAATGTATTTTGAAAACGACAACACTTTGTGTCGTTCAGTATATCTTGTGTTATGAATCCATATACGTCATACCCCGTCTAGGGCGGGTGTGACATTTCCCTAAAACTGAACACCCGTTTTTTGTATGTGACGATTCCGCTGGTGTGCATCCTTTCCCTAAAACTGAAGACCCGTTTTTTGTATGTGACGATTCCGCTGGTGTGCATCCTTTCCCTAAAACTGAAGACCCGTTTTTTGTATGTGACGATTCCGCTGGTGTGCATCCTTTCCCTAAAACTGAAGACCCGTTTTTTGTATGTGACGATTCCGCTGGTGTGCATCCTTTCCCTAAAACTGAAGACCCGTTTTTTGTATGTGACGATTCCGCTGGTGTGCATCCTTTCCCTAAAACGGAAGACCCGTTTTTTGTATGTGACGATTCCGCTAGTGTGCATCCTTTCCCTAAAACGGAAGACCCGTTTTTTGTATGTGATGATTCCGCTGGTGTGCATCATTTCCCTAAAACGGAAGACCCGTTTTTCGTATGTGACGATTCCGCTGGTGTGCATCCTTTCCCTAAAATTGAAGACCCGTTTTTCGTATGTGACGATTCCGCTGGTGTGCATCCTTTCCCTAAAACTGAAGACCCGTTTTTCGTATGTGACGATTCCGCTGGTGTGCATCCTTTCCCTAAAACTGAAGACCCGTTTTTCGTATGTGACGATTCCGCTGGTGTGCATCCTTTCCCTAAAACTGAAGACCCGTTTTTTGTATGTGACGATTCCGCTGGTGTGCATCCTTTCCCTAAAACTGAAGACCCGTTTTTTGTATGTGACGATTCCGCTGGTGTGCATCCTTCCCTA